>CAUYUJ010013725.1:382203-422203 GCA_963575745.1 Prorocentrum cordatum | reverse complement strand
GACGAAAACCCCGAACCGCCATCCAGCGCACGAGGCGCGCACGAGGCGCACATGCAGCACCCGCGGGCGGCACGTGCGAGAAAACCGGAAAACGCATGCCAACGCAGGTTGGCGCCCCCATCCGCCCGGACGTCATCCTCCCAGCTCCCCCCCTCTCTTCACCCCGTTCCTGGAAGGAGGAGGACGACGACGAGGAGGAGGAGGAAGAGGAGGAGGAGGAGGAGGAGGAGGAGGAGGAGGAGGAAGAGGAGGAGGAAGGAGGAAGAAGAGGAGGAGGAGGAGGAGGAGGAGGAGCAGCAGCAGCAGCAGCAGCAGCAGCGTGTGACCTGGCACGTGTTGGCGGGGAGAGCAGGGTGGGTTCCGCCCTGCCCTGGCGAGCCGGGGGTGCGTGCCCACTACCGCCCTTCACGGGATCGAACTTCGGGGGCCCTGGCAGGCGGTGGATACTGGGCATACCTGGCACCCAGAGGGCCCGAACACAGAGGGCGCGCCGCTGGATGACCTCAAGGGGGGGGGGGGACCCCGGACCCCCCCCCCCTTTCCCCCCAGTCCGTCGTCGGGGACCCCCCCCTCCCCCCCTTCCCCGATCCGTCGTCGGGGACCCCCCCCCCCTTTCAAAAGGGGGATGCAGGGGGTTCCGAACCATCCCCCCTCCCTCCCCCCCTCTGGCCGCCAAATTCACCCCCCCCCCTTCGCCACGGCGCCCCCGGTCTCCGGAACCCGACCCGGACCACCCCTGACACTAATCCTCACCCTTACCCGAAACCCCAATTATCACCCCAAACCCAAACCCTAGCCCCAAACAGCACTCACTACTCATAATGCACTACTCACTACCCACAATTCAATACTCGCTCCTCACTACTCACTACTCACTACTCACTACTCACGACTCACTACTCACTACCCACGACTCACTACCCACTACCCACTACTCACTACTCCCTACTCCCTGCTCACTACATATCACAAACTACTCACTACCCAATACCTACTACTAAATACTCAATACGCACAAAACACAACTCACAACCCACTACTCACTAATCACAAACCACTATTCACGACCCATTAACCACCATCCACTACTCACAACTCACACTTCACTACTCACTACTCACTGCCCAGAACTCACTACTCACTATCTAGTACTCGCTATTTCCTACGCAGTACTCACTACTCACTACTCGCAAATCCCAACGCCCTACTCGCTACCACATACGCACGTTTCACAACCCAATGCTCACTACTCACTACCCCCCCACTACTCACCACTCACTGCTTCCTACTCCCTACTCACTACTCCCAACGCACTACGCACTACTCACTACCCAATATTCAATACTCACGACTCACTAAACACTTCTCACTGCCCACTACTCACTACACACTAAGCACTACTCACTACCCACTAACCCTATCCGCGACTTACTACTCAGTACTCACAGTTCACTACTCACTACGCACAGCCCACAACTCACTACCCATTATCCGCTACTCGCTACCAACTACGAAATATTCACTACCCACTACGCAACACTCGCTACTCAATACTCCCTACTCGCTAGTCACTGATCGCAAGTCGCTACTCAGTACTGACTTCTCACTATCACGACTCACTACTCTCTAATCACTAAGTTCTACTCGCAACCCCTTACTCACTACCCACTACTCAATACCCACTTCTCGCTTCTCACTACTCACTGCTCACGACTCCCTACTCACTACTCACTACTCACTACTCCCTACTCCCTACTCGCTACTCCCTACTCGCTACGCACTACACCCTACTCGCTACTCACTACTGACTCCTGACTACTCCCTCCTCACTACCTCGCAAGGCCCTGCTCGCTACTCGCTACTCACTACTCACTATTCGCTACTCCCTACTCCCTACTCCCTACTCGCTACTCGCTACTCACTACTCACCACTCACTACTCACTACTCTCTACTCACTGTGCACTACTCACTTCTCACTAATCACTCCTCGCTATCGGCTACTGTCTACCCCCTCATCCCTACTCCCTGCTTACTACTGACTATCCACTACTTACTACACACCGTTCACTCCGCACTACTCATTACTCATTACTCCTTACTCTCTACTTCCTTCCCACTACTCATTACTCACTACCCACTACTCAATACTCACCAATCTCTACGCACTACTCACTACTACCACTACGCATTACCCACTACTCACTACCCACGACTCACTGCGCACTACTACTCACTATCAAATACCCACTACTCATTAATTGTACTCAGAACGCTCTTCTCTCCCCCCCCCATTCCCTCCTCTCCAGCGCCAAGGGGGGAGGGGGGCGGGGTCCGGACCCCCCCTTTCAAGGGGGGGAGGTGGGGGGGGGTTCGACCCCCCCCCCCTTAACGGGGGGAGGGGTGGGTGGGTTCGAAAATCTCACCCCCCCTTTGAGCGGGGAGAGGGGTGGGGGTTTGCGAGCACCCCCCCCTTCGTGTATTCAGGGCCATCCATTGGCGTGCTTTCCCGAACACATACAGTAGGGGCCCGACCACAAGAAATCTCCCACAAGAAGCCCAACCCTGGAACGCCCTGGACGTCCATGGATGTTCGACTTGGGAACGTCACGCTTCCCGCCGCGAAACCATCGAAACGCCAAAAATCCAGGGCACCGGAGGCGAGCAGGGTGTTTCTTGGCGTGGGTCCCCATTGTGCAGAGCCACCGCCTGCCGAAATCCCCGAGGATAGGGCCCCCCGGCAGTGGCTGTGGACAGGCCCCTGCCTCGGATCTGCGGGTCTCGGGCTTCGCCCCACGCTTTCTCGCCGCTGTTCCGTTCCGTATCTGCCCAAAGCGTTCAACGCAAAAGTTGTGGCCTCCTAGATGGAGCCCGAATGGACGGGGTCGAAAAATCGTGCCGCATCGCCAGCGCATCGCCGACATCGGCGAAACATCGGAGCCATCGACGTGGAACACATCGGGCTCCACGCCGAACCGCATCCTCGATGAATCCTGACGAGGCGCGATCCTTCGACCCCATCTGTCAACTCCTCGTTACGTGTAGGACAGGATCCACAGACAAATCGCTTGACGAAACCGTGATCCAACAATTCTTGCCGTTCGTCGTTTTGCGATCTTCAGGAAATGGTGGGGATGACAGACCCATCGGTCGGAAGAAGTAGGCAGAAACATGAAGCAAGAAAGCGTTGTGAAAGTAGATTCGGTTCCGTCCGCCCCCTGGGGATGACGGAAAAGGTGAAGCCCATCGATCATTGAAATAGGCAGGCGCTTCATGTATATAGGAACCTGAGAATCAACAAAAAAAACTACTTCCAACGGCCGATGGGCACCTGCTCCGACCCCACGTGGGGGCGGGCCCACACCTGGAAAGTCAAGTTATCCTTGCTCGCCTGGCTGCTACCACGCCAAGATCTTTGCCCTGGCATCCCGTCGACAGATCAGCCTGAGCCTGCCCTCGGCTGCTCTGACCCCACGTGTCGAGCAGGGACCGACTGTCCTGGCATCCCTAAAACACCTAGCACGACTGTCCTTAGAACCTGAAGGTGTTCCAATAACAGAAACAATGTTCTTAGAACGTGGGCCCGATGTGTTAGAACAAGACACGGCCCCAGCCATACATGTTCTAAGGACGTGTCGTGGGAACCGCAGAAGGTTCTTAGGACATGGCTTGGTAAGCCTATGGGCACGTCAGGACGCCTCGCCACTGCCTGAGCGTGGGAGGCCCAGGAAACAATCTCCGCCGACCCTGGGTGCCCGTGCCTGGCCCTTGCTTGCGGCGGCGCTCCGCCCCTGAACGACCCCGCCCACGGGCCGGCGGGGCAGTGCTGCCGCCCTCGATCCTCCTCGGTCCCCCTCGGTCCTCCTCGACCCTCGATCCTCCTCCTCCTCCTCCTCCTCCTTTTCCTCGTTCCTCGTTCTTCGATCCTCCTCCGCCTCCTCCTCCTCCACCTCGTTCCTCGGTCCTCCTCCTCCTCCTCCTCCTCCTCTTCCTCCTCCTCCTCTGGCCTCTCCTCGCCCGCCGTCCCCGGGGTCAGAGCACCAGTACTGCAGGGAGCGGGAAGCTATCCATGACCACCGCCTGCAGGATCGATCTTCGGATACATCGGCAGGCGGTGGATCTCGGGTAGATTTCCCCCCTTCACAAAAAAAAAAAACGCATATACACGTACATATACACATGCACACACATATATATACATATATATGTATGTATGAATGTATGCATGTATGTATGTATGTATGTATGTATGTATGTATGTATGTATGATATAGATGTATATGTATGTGTATTGGAGGTGAGGGGGTGAGATCGAAGCGGAACGGAGAGCCCCCCTACCGGGAAATCGATTTCGGTTCGGTGTTCGTGTGTGCCGTGCGTGCGGGCGAGGCGAAGCTGCGTGGGCGGGCGAGAAGAAAATTTCCTGTGGCTGACGCGCGGCCGGACCCAATGACTCCCTTCCGGCAACCGGTGGCCCGCGGTGTCCCGCCGGTGTCCCGCCTCCGGCTGAGGCGCGGCCGGACCAAATGACTCCCTTCTGGCGTCTGGTGGCCCGCTGGTGTCCCGCCGGTGTCCCGTCGGTGTCCCGGTGATGATGATGATGATGATGATGATGATGATGATGATCATTCTGATGATGATGATGATGATGATGATGATGATGATATTGATGATGATGATGATGTCGATGATGTTGATGATGAAGATGATGATGAGGATGATGGTGATGGTGGTGGTGATGATGGTGTCCCGATGCTGATGATGATGACGATGATGTTGACGATGCGAATGATGATGATGCTGCTGATGATGATGAGTTTTGATGGTGATGATGATGGTGGGGTCCCGATGATTATGTTGATGATGAAGATGTTGCTGATGATGATGGTGTCCCCATGATGATGATATTGGTGATCATGATGATGTTGATGATGATGGAATGAAGACGATGACATGATACTGATGCTGATGAAGACGATGATTGTGTCCCGATGATGATGATGATGATGATGATGATGATGAGCTTGATGCTGATGATGTTGATGATGAGGGTGATGATGATGGTGTCCCGATGATGATGTTGATGACGATGATGATGACGATGATGGTGTCCCAATGACTGTGATGAGGAAGATGCTGATGATGAGTATGGTGATGAGGTGATGAGGATGAGCTTGATGATGGTGGCCCGATGATGGTGGTGATGATGCTGTTGATGATGACGATGGTGTCCCGATAATAATGCTGGTGATGATGTAGCTGATGATGGTAATTGTGTCCCGAGGGCGATGGTGATGATGTTGATGATGAGGATGTTGTTGATGATGATTGTGTCCCGATGCGGGTGATGTTGATGATGTTGTGCATACTGATGATGAGATGATGATGATGATGATGATGATGATGATGATGATGATGGTGGTGTTCCGATGATGATGATGATGATGATGATGGTGTCCCGATGAGGATGACGTTGGTGATGCTGATGGTGACGATGATGGTGTCCCGATAATGATGGTGATGATGATTATTTTGATGATGATGGTGATGATTTGATGATGATGAGGATGATGATGATGGTGTCCCGATGATGATGATGTTGATGACGCCGATGACGATGATGTTGTTGATGCTGATGATCACGTTGATTGTGAGAACGATTATGATATCGATAATGATATCGATCGTGTAACCGAATGTGAGATCGATTGTGAGATCGATAGTGAGCTCGATCGTGAGGCCGATTGTGAGATCGATAGTCAGATCGATTGCGAGATCGATCGACTGAAATAGATCGAGTGAAAACGATCGAGTGAGATCGATCGCGCGAGACCGATAGTGAGATCGATCGTGAAATCGATAGTGAGACCGATCGAGTGAGACGTTGGTTCCTCCCCCCCGGACCTCCTTATCACCCGGAGGGTGGTCGTATAGGTGTATATATATATATATATATATGTGTGTGTGTATCGGAGGTTGGGGGGTGAGATCGCAGTGGGACGGAGACCCCCAACAGGGACATCGTTTCGTTTCGTTCGACCTGTGCGTGCGGGCGAGGCGAAGCTGCGTGGGCGCGCGAGAGGAATGAACCCGCCGGCGGGTGCCAAGGCGAAATCAAGACAAATGATTATCCCCCTCCCGCCCGTCCGGCGGTGGCTCGCGGTGTCCCGCGGTGTCCCGTGGTGTCCCGTGGTGTCCGCCGTTGCTACGGCGAAGTCAAGACAAATGATTATCCCCCTCCCGCCAGTCTGGCGGTGGCTCGCGGTGTCCCGCGGTGTCCCGCGGTGTCCCGTGGTGTCCCGTGGTGTCCGCCGTTGCTACGGCGAAGTCAAGACAAATGATTATCCCCCTCCCGCCAGTCTGGCGGTGGCTCGCGGTGTCCCGCGGTGTCCCGCGGTGTCCCGTGGTGTCCCGTGGTGTCCGCCGTTGCTAGGGCGAAGTCAAGACAAATGATTCTCCCCCGCCCGCCCGTCCGTCCGTCCGTCCGGCGGTGGCTTGCGGTGTCCCGCGGTGTCCCGTGGTGTCCCGTTGAGTGAGCTCGATAGTGAGATCGATAAGGAGATCGATACTGAGATCGACACTGAGATCGATGTGGTGCCCCGGGGTGTCCCGTGGTGTCCCAAAAAGTGAGATCGATAGTGATATCGGTAGTGAGGCCAATAGTGAGATCGAGAAGTGTCCCGCGGTGTCCCGTGGTGGCCCGTGGTGTCCCGTGGTGTCCGCCGTTGGGTGAGATCGATCGTGAGACCGAAAGTGAGATCGAGAGGTGTCTCGCGGTGTCCGGTGGTGTCTCGTTGGGTAAGATCGATCGTGAGATCGATTGAATCATATGTTGGTTCCCCCCCTCTGCCCGCCCCACAACCTCCTTATCACCCGGAGGGTGGTCGCATAGGTATAGGAATAGATCGGAGGTTGGGGGGCGTGAACAGAAGTGACCCCAACCAAGAAATCGATTTCGGTTTCGGTCCGTGTCGTGCGCGCGGGCGAGGCGAAGCTTCGCGAGTTCCTGCACTTGAAGAAGCCACATGGAGCCCAAAACGTCGCTCGCCCCTCTCGCCCGGCTGGTTGTCGGCCCGATGGTTGTCCCGATGTTTGTCCCGATGGTTGCCCCGATGGTTGTCCCGATGGTTGTCCCGATGGTTGTCCCGATGGTTGTCCCGATGGTTGTCCCGATGGTTGTCCCGATGGTTGTCCCGATGGTTGTCCCGATGGTTGTCCCGATGGTTGTCCCGATGGTTGTCCCGATGGTTGTACCGATGGCCGATAGTTGTCCCGATGGTTGTCCCGATGGTTGTCCCGATGGTTGTCCCGATGGTGTTCCTGATGGTTGTCAGGATAGTTGTTCCTGATGGTTGTCCCGATGGTTGTCCAAATTGTAGTCCCGATGGTTGTCCCGATTTGGGTCCCGACGGTTGTCCCGATGGTTATCCCGATGGTCGTCCCGATGGTTGTCCCGATGGTTGCCCCGATGGTTGTCCCGATGGTTGTCCAGAAGGTTGTTCCGATGGTTGTCCCGATGGGTGTCCCGATGGGTGTCCCGATGTTTGCCCCGATGGGTGTCCCGAAGGTTCTCCCGTTGGTTATCCCGATGGTTGTCCCGATGGTTGTCCCGATGGTTGTCCCAATTGTTGCCCCCATGGTTATCCCGATGGTTGTCCCGATGGTTGTCCCGATGGTTGTCCCGATGGTTGTCCCAATTGTTGTCCCCATGGTTGTCCCGATGGTTGTCCCGATGGTTGACCCGATGGTTGTCTCGATCATTGTCCCGATGGTTGTCGCGATGGTTGTCCCGATGGTGGATTCCTGATGGTAGATTCCTTCGTTGGCGCCAGGCGGGACTCATCCCAAATCGACCGCCTCGCCGTTCCCCCCCAACGTCCTTACGCAGCTCCCCGCAATTGCGGATAAGAGAGAAGGGGCGGCCGCGGGCGACGCGGGCGTCGAGCCGGCGGACCTCGTGGCACTCACCTTCCCTGTCGATGGCGCCCTCCTCCCCCTCCTCCTCCTCCTCTTCCTCCTCCTCCTGCTCCTCCTCCTCCTCCTCCTCTTCCTCGTCCGCGTCCTCGTCCTCATCGACGTCGTCGTCGTCGTCGTCGTCGCCCGCCTCCTCCGAGTTGCAGCAGGCACCTGGATTGTCAATGAACGTGTTCAGACACAGCCCCGCCGCAGGCGCCGATGTGCTGTTGTAGAGTCAACGCGGGCCGGATCGGGGGAATCGCACGAGGGCGCTTTCCCAAACCAATGCGAGCAAGCCCGCCGCAGGCGCCGATTTGCGTGCTCTGACAAGTTCAGCGCGGCGGGAATCGCTGGTGGGCCACCGGGACGGAATGCAAAAACAGCCCGCCGCAGGCGCCGAATTTTTGGCTGATGCAGTGAACGTAGTTTGGGTCGCGGGTGGGTCGCGGGCTCTCCACCTCCACCTGGAAGGAATTCAAAAACAGCCCGCCGCAGGCGCCGAAAAAAATGTGTACACTGAACGCGATTTGGGTCGCAAAGTTTCCACCTGGAGCGAATGCAAAAAGACCCGCCGCAAGCGCCGAAGTTTTGGCTGATGCAGTGAACGTAGTTTGGGTCGCGGGTGGGTCGCGGGCTCTCCACCTCCACCTGGAACGAAGTCAAAAACAGCCCGCCGCAGGCGCCGAAAATTTTGATTTGTACACTGAACGCGGTTTGTGTCGCGGGTGGGTCGCAGGTTCCTCGTCTGGAACGAATGCATAAAAAGCCCGCCGCAGGCTCCGATAATTTTGGGTGGGTCGCGGGGTGGGTCGCGGGTGAGTCACGGGTGGGTCGCGGTGAATCGCGGGTGGGTCGCGAATAATTCCCGGGTGGGTCGCGGGGTGGGCCGCGGGTGGGTCTCGGGGTTGGTCGCCGGTGGGTCGCGGGTGGGTCGCAGGTGCAAGAAAAAACCCGCCGCAGGCGCCGAAGTTTTGGCTTGTTCAATGAACGTAGTTTGGGTCGCGGGTGGGTCGCGGGCTCTCCACCTCCACCTGGAAGGGATTCAAAAACAAACAGCCGCAGGCGCCGAAAATTTGGATTTGTACACTGAACGCGGTTTGGGTCGCGGGTGGGTCGCGGGTTCTCCACCTGGAACGAATGCAAAAGAATCCCGCCGCAGGCGCCGAACATTTTGGGTGGGTCGCGGGGTGGGTCGGGGTCGCGGGTGGGTGGCGGTGGGTCGCGGGTGGGTCGCTGGTGGGTCGCGGGTGGGTCGCGGGGTGGGTCGCGGGTGGGTCGCGGGTGGGTCGCCGGTGGGTCGCGGGTGGGTCGCCGGGGGGGTCTCGGAGTGGGTCGCGGGCGGGTCGCGGGGTGGGTCGCGGGTGGGTCGCGGGTGGGTCGCGGGTGGGTCGCGGGGTGGGTCGCGGGTGGGTCGCTGGGTGGGTCGCGGGTGGGTCGCGGGTGGGTCGCGGGGTGGGTCGCGGGTGGGTCGCGGGTGGGTTGCGGGTGGGTCGCGGGACGACAACAACAAACAACAAACAAGAAGCAACTAACAACAACCAACGACCAACAACCAACAACCAACAACAATAACAACAAGAATCCGCATCGCGGAATTATACTTCAGCCACGCACCCAGGGACAGTGAATGACCCTTCGGTTCAGCCCCCTCACTCTGACCAATCCGATTGGTCCCCTTCTGGGAGGGGTTTGCACTCCCCCGCATCGCCTCTGGGTCCAGAGGGGGGGCGCAAGGGTTAGAGCGTCCAAGATTGATGAATATGGCCCTCAGTTTGTGTCTGCCAGCTGAAGGTGCCCTCCGAAATCTCTCCAGATAACCCAAGACAGGTCAACGTAGCTTCCACATCCTCCGCCTCGCACCTCTTGATGTTCCTCGTCCTCCTCCTCCTCCTCCTCCTCCTCCTCCTCCTCCTCCTCCTCCTCCTCCTCCTCCTCCTCCTCCTCCCCCTCCTCCCCCTCCTCCTCCTCCTCCTCCTCCTCCTCGTCCTCCTCCTCCTCCTCTTCCTCCTCCTCCTCTTTCTCCAGATTCTCCTTACATCCTCTCTTCTTCCGCGTCCTCTGTTTTCTCCTCTGCCTCGCCGTTCTTTCTCAATGCAACGGCAAAACAATCCTTTGTTCCACTGAATGCTCCCCGACTTCTCTGATCTAGGCAACTCGCCAGGGTAAAGTTGCTGGATGCGTTGGTGTGGATGAGCGGAGCTTGGAGAGGTCTTGGGGGGGGCTCAGACGGCATGCAAAATCCGCCGCCGCGCTTGTGCGGTACTGGCGTGCTGTGTGGTAGGGTTCGTGGACGCCCCCCTCAGGAGGGTGCTTGAGCGCCCCGAGGCCTCTTAATTGTGGGCGCCTTGAGGCAGCTTCCTCTGAACCCAGGCTTTGGGCACGGATGCCGAATTGCAGCAGGCAGCTGGATTGTCAATGGACGTGTTCAGGCACAGCCCCGCCGCAGGCGCCGATGTGCTGTTGTAGAGTCAACGCGGGCCGGATCGGGGGAATCGCACGAGGGCGCTTTCCCAAACCAATGCGAGCAAGCCCGCCGCAGGCGCCAATTTGCGTGCTCTGACAAGTTCAGCGCGGGGGGGATCGATGGTGGGCCACCCGGAACGAATGCAAAAACAGCCCGCCGCAGGCGTCGAAAAAATTTGACTTGTACACTGAACGCGGTTTGGGTCGCGGGTGGGTGTCGCAGGATCCTGGAACGAATGCACAAGAAACCCGCCGCAGGCGCCGAAAATTTTGGGTGGGTCGCGGGGTGGGTCGCGGGTGGGTCGCGGGTGGGTCGCGCGTGGGTCGCGCGGGTCGCGGGTGGTCGCGGTGGGTTGCGGGGTGGCGGGGTGGGGGGTCGGGTGGGTCGCGGGGTGGGTCGCGGGGGGGTGGGGTGGCGGGGTCGCGGGGTGGGTCGCGCGTCGCGGGTGGGTCGGGGGTGGGTGGGTCGCGGGTGGGTCGCGGGGGTGCGCGGGCAGGGCGGGGTGGGTCGCGGGGTGGGTCGCGGGGTGGGTCGCGTGGGTCGCGGGTGGGTCGCGGGGTGGGTCGCGGGTGGGTCGCGGGTGGGTCGCGGGACGACGAACAAAAAACAAACAACAAACAACAAACACAACAACAACAACAACAACAACAACAAAAACAACAACAACAACAACAACAACAACAACAACAACAACAACAACAACAACAACAACCACAACAATCATAATCCGCATCGCGGAATTCCACTTCAGCCACGCGCCCAGGGACAGTGAATGACCGTTCGGTTCAGCCCCCTCATTCTGATCACCCGAAGGGTGGTCCTATCGGTATGTATGTATGTATGCATGCAGGTGTGTCTATATATATATATACACTTATATATATATATACATGACGTCTGAACTTTCGAGTATCCATGCTTTGTGCTCTCTACACTATCCCCACACTCACAGCTGGTACAACCTGGCAACCAACACTTCCAACGAGACCCCGAACCAAGAACCCAAGAACGCACCGTCCACCGCAGTTTGGCGGCGCGCGCAATGGGATGGCGCGAGGGGGGCAGCATTCCAAGAAACAGGGGAGGGTTTCTAAGACGGCTGGCCGCTTCTCAGAAGGCAGAGGGCACTTCCAATAGTGTCCCTCGGCTTCTAAGAAGACCCCTGGCTTCCAAGAAGGACTCTCGCTCGTTCCATCTTTTCGTGCGACCGCCTACCAATATGGGCGGCACATTTCCGCTTCATCCGTAAAAGATCCGCGAGGACCCTTCGGCGCAGCCACCCGTCGTAGAACATCGATCGGGGTCGGGAGAGGTGGTCTGGGGGAGGGGGGGTCGGAGAGTTCCAGACACACTCTTGAAGAACAGCAGATCCAAGTATCGGAGGCTCGGTTGAGCGTCACCCTCCCCACTTTCACTCCGCCTCACCACCGTGCAGGGGAACAGGGACACACAAATAAAAATATCCCCCATATTTTCCTATATTTTCTGGGTATTTGTCTTCCCCCCCACTTCCCATATTTTCCCATATTTTCTGGGGAATCGACGATTAATTGTGTCTGTGTGTTTCTTTCCCTCCTGACACCGCCCCGCCCTCGCGCCCCCTCCCGGTGCGAGGGACCGGGCCTCCGCCATGCCTGCTTTCACCAGGCTGCGCTTGAAGATCTGGAACTTCTGGTTGCGCCGCAGCTGCAGCACCTCTTGGCGTGAAGGGAAGCCGGCGAGCGAAAAGTGCCATGGACGCTGAGGCATTTCCCTGGGACCACTTCTTCATCCCGAACCGTTTTCTGACGGCCCTGGGGCCCGTGGGGGGCCGCGGGAGCCCCAGAACCATGAAACAACCGCCCAGGACACGTCTCCTTCCAGCCCCCCCTCCCCTCACAGCGAGCCTTGTAGGTGCGCTCGCACTGCTTCAGCATCACCACCAGGTCGCGCTTCGCTTTGCTGCCCATCTTCGGAGATGATAGCCCTGGCGGGCCGGCGTCGGCCCCCAGATGTCTCGACCCTCCTCCAGCTCCTCCCTCTCTTCCTCCTCCTCCTCCTGCTTCTCATCTTCCTCCTCCTCCTCCTCCTCCTCCTCCTCCTCTTCCTCCTTCTCCTCCTCCTCCTCCTCCTCCTCCTCCTCCTCCTCCTCCTCCTCCTCCCTCCCTTATCATTCCTCCTTCTCCTCCTCCTTCTCCTCCTCGTCCTTGTCGTCGTCGTCGTCGTCGTCGGAGGAGGAGGAGGAAGGCGGCCCGCCTCCCTGGCCCTGGAGCGACCTTCGAGACCGGTGCTTCTCGGCTTCTCGCTCGAGGGTCCAGCTCGGACGAGCGCAAGCTTACCCCCGCATAACACCTTCACAGCAACACGGGTAAAGAGGCGGGACAGGGGTAAGAACACGGCCGCGTGTACATCCCAACCATCCTGTGGCGTTGGGTCCTCGATTTGAAGACGCAGCGCCCCGCGTCCTCCTCCTTCCTCTTCCCCCTCCTCCCTCCTCTCGCCCTTGCCTCTGTTTTTCCGCGTGCTCATTTCAGCGCACCCATTCGCACGGTTCGTGGCCCCATAAGGAGCTCCACCGAAGGCCCCAATGGCAGCGTCCACATGCGCCCACCCCGCCCGCCGCATGCTGATTCCGGCACACCCCTCACGCGGTTCGTGGACCCATAGGGAGGTCCACCGAAGGCCCCACCGGCAGCGTCCACATGCGCTTATGCCGCCCGCCGCATGCTCTGGAGTAGCTTGCGGCGCGCACGAAGCGGTGCAGGAGGGAGGCGACGGCCCTCGCCAGGCAGCCAGGCTTCACTGAACTCAACCGTGAAAGCTGGGCCGGGGTGCTGGCCCGCCCGAGCAGCGCCTTCTATCTATTGGCCAACCGTTTGGCCTCGCGCCGCGGGCGACCCGCGCGCGTCGCTCGGGGCGACCAGCGCGCGTCACGGGAACTCCGTGCCGTGCTCTGCACAGCGCCTCGCTCGCCCGTCGTGGCTCTGCCCAGTGGCCGGAGCCTTGTCCGCTATCTGCCAGCCAGCTGGCTCTCTTTGCTCCGCATAGCGGACGACCCGCGCGCGTCGCTGGGACACCTTCGGGGCGACCGGCGCGCGTCGCGGGGACTCCGCGCTGCGCTGCGCCCGCAGCCTCGGACTGTGAAATGCGCAGGTTTTCCCTGTGCCCGCCCATCGAACAGATCACGGACAGATGGAACCTCCCCGAAGGCCCTATAGGAAGCTCCACCAAAGGCCCCAGTGGCAGCGCCCGCGTGCCGCCGCCATCCCACATTGGCATACCCCTCGCCCACGTCGTGCCCCCATAAGGAGCTCCACCGGAGATGACACTCACGACCGCGTTACTCACACCTGCGTATGGTTGGGTCCTTCGCCAGGCTATTGTTACACGAGATCGTGGCCGTCCGGACCAAAATTGTAGCCATCATTGAAGCGAGAGCACGGCCATGCGCACCAAAGTCATATGCTTTACCAGGGATCGTGGCCGTCCTGACCAAATATGTAGCTGGTACTGAAGCGAGAGCACGGCCATGTCCACCTTCAGGCAGACTCTACAAAAGATCGCGGTCGGCCGGACCAAACATGTGGCCGGCTTTGAGGCACATTCTGGAAAAACTGGTGAGGATCTTGAGCGAAACGGCTGTGGGACCGAACGATGTCGGGGAGCGGTCCTGGGCTCACCGTCCACACTGTGGGACTCTTCTGAGGTCCTGTCACACCTTCACTAGAACCCTCCAGCGAGACACTGGTAGGAAACAGCGAAAGAGTAAGACGCTGACGGGCACTCAGCGGCAGCGGGTCATTGATACGATCGGGAACTTTGGCTTAGCGTGTCGCAGCGGCGGCCCCGGCGACTCGCTATGCATTGCGTGCCTTGCGAATGAAACGCGCGTCGCTTCGCTCCGCGGGGCGGAAGGCTCGGAAAGGCTCGCAACGTTGACGCTGGGGGGCTGGGAAATGGATAGCGTGTCGCGTTGCAGCGTGGTGGGCCAAAACCGGCGGAGCGACACGCTATCCAAAAGTTCCCGACCGCAACACGCTGACGGGCACCCAACGGCAGCGAGTCATTGATACGTTTCTTGTTCTCGAGGAGGACAACAACATACAAACATGTACACATTCGGAACTCCGCGCGAATTTCTCTTGGATCTGCGCTGGACCCGCCTGCCTTGGCGTGCGCAGCGAGCTAAGATCGAGCAGGGACCGACCGTCCCAGCACTCCGATCGGCCTACCACGGAATGTTCTTAGAACCAACAGATATCCGAATGTCGGCAACTACGTTCTTAGAACATGAACCCGATGTACTGAAACCAGACAGTTCTCGGCCAGGCATGTTCTCAGAACACCCTGTGCAAGCCACAAGGTTCTCAGAACATCCTTTGGTGGGCCTATGAGCAAGTAAGCCAGGACGCGTCGCCACTGCTCGACAGGGGCGGCGTCGGAGGCGCCGCCAGGGGGGCTCCAGCGCCGATCCAAGCAATCCGCCCGGATCGTCGAAAATGTATGCTTGCGCCGTTGTCCGTGAGCTGGTCCCAGAGGAGGAGGAGGAGGAGGAGGAGGAGGAGGAGGAGGAGGAGGAGGAAGAGGAGGAGGAGGAGAGGAGGAGGAGGAGGAGGACCCTCCCGGGCGCCCGCCCGCCGCGCGGCAGAGAGCGGCGCAGCGCGGGGGGGGGGGGGCGCGCCCGAGAGCCGCGAGGCCGGGCCGCCGGGCGCGCCGAACGGCTCCACCGAGCTCGCGCGCCTTGCGGCCGCGCGGCGGGCGGCCGCGGGGCGCAGGGCGGAGGCGCCGGCGGCGGCGGCGACGGCGGCGGCGACGGCGACGACGACGACGGCGGCGACGACGGCGACGACGCCCCCCAAAGCGGGGCGGCGCCGCCGACGTCAGCGGCGTTCGCGGCGCCGGCGGCCACAACGACAGCAGCGCGGGCGGCGGCGGCGGCGAAGCTAACGAGGGCGGCGGTGTCGACGGCGGTGGCGGCGCGGGCGGCGGCAGCGGCTTCGCCGCTACTGCCTTGTCCTCCTCATTGTGTTCCCCCCTCCCCCCATTCCCCCTTCCTCCTCGTTCGCGCTCCTCCTCCTCCACCTTCCTGTCCTCCTCCTCCTCCTCCTCCTCCTCCTCCTCCTCCTACTCATCCTCCCCCTCCTCCTCCTCCACCCTCTTGTCGTCACCCTCCCTCCTTTCCCCCTCCTCTCTTCATTTGCCACCACCCATCGAACTCCTTCTTAATCGCACTTCTCCCCCTCATCAGACCCATACGACCACCCTTCGGGTGAGAAGTAAGTTGTGGGGGGAGGGGGCAACTAATGACAACTGCAGTGGCTGTGATGGTGACGACGCTGGTGACGACGAGATGGCGACGACGCACGACGACGACGCTGGTGACAACGCATGATGACGATGCACGGCGGCGACGCTAGTGACAATGCATGTGGTTGTGGTGGCGATGCTTGGCGGCGATGCTGGTGATGAGCGGGGCATCGTAAACGGGCAGCGCGCAACGGTAGCAGTGCCTCTCGCAACTTTGACTGGCAGTGCCTGGCTAGTGGCACCACACACCCGCGATGGCGCGCTCACACCGGTGATTGCATCACCATCGCAGTCGCAAGCAAATAAATGCCACCTCCATTGTTGGAGGTGGCACTTATGTGCCCGCGACTCCTGTGGCGCGCCAGCAGAAGGTACAATGCATTTTCGCACAGCGGCGAGCGACCCTTGTGGCGCCGTCCCACTACCCATCTCATACTCGATGTCACTATCTACCGAACTCGCAACCAATGGATCCCACTATCGATGTGATTAGCGATCTCACTGGCCATCTTACCGCGAGCGGCCTGGGTATCCATTGAACTCGATATCCATCAGCCTCAAAATCCGTCGACCCCACCATGTATATGTCGACCTCGCTATCGGCATGACGATCGATATCACGATGGACCTCACTGTGGATCTCACTACCGATCGGCTTCATTATCCGCAAATTTAACGATCCACCGACCTCACAATCCATCGATCCCACACCGAGGTCTCCTTTTCCTTCTACAACGATGATTCCGCCTCCGCCGCCATCGCGGGCACATTAATGCCATCTCCGCTGCTGGAGGTGGCAATTATTTGCCCGCGGCCACTCTGGACCTATCGACCTCGCAGTCGACCTCACTTCCTACCTCACTTTCCTGTCCTCGATCAACCATACTATCGATCTCGCTCTCGTTCTACCTATCGATCCCACTATCGATCTCATCATCGATCTCCCTCTATTTATCGACCTCACAGTCGACCTCACGATCGATCTCACTATTTATCCACTATCGACTTGTGCATCGATCTCCCTACCGCACCCACTACCGATCCGACTATCGATTGTGGATCCCACTCAGTCAGTGTCACCATCGATCTCACTATCGATCTCACTGCCCGACACCTCCACGGCACGCCTCGGGACACCGCGGGACACTGCGCCACGGCACACCGCGGGGACACCACGGGGACACCGGCGGGACACCGGCGGGACACCCCTGGGCCACCGCTGGCCGAGCAGGGGGGAGGAGAGGCATGGAGCCCTGCTTCGCCGCAGCCAGGGCGGGATCATGCCTCGCGCCCGCCCACGCAGCTTCGCCTCGCCGGCACGCACGACACGAAACCGAAGCCGATTGCCCAGTGGGGGGCTCTCCGTTTCACTGCGATCTCACCACCCAGTCTCCGATTTGTCTGGATCCTGTCGCAAAAGACTAAGAGTCCATTGAACCCGAGTGATTTCTTGCCCTAGCTGATAGAAAGACAATGCTCTCTAAGAGCACGCACCCTTATAGCATGCCATGTCAGACTGCATATGCATAGAATATCAAAACAGACGCGCATCATAGTTGCTGTAGCCTCCGTGCTATCTTCATACATCCATATTCCTTCAGCTCTTCACGTCACTGCCATGTAACGTGATCCAGATCTGCTGTCGTGCGACAGAGGACGATCGATCATTCCTTCTCCCTACTCCTGTCTTTCTCCTCCGCCTGCTGCTCGTTTTTCTCCATGCGGTCTGCGCCCTTGGGCCACGAGCGCCCTTGCACGGCAGCGCAGGGTAATCGCGGCGCGGCGGCGCACGTGGTGGCGTGCTGGCTATTGCAAGCCAGGTTTGTGTTATAGCCCAGCCCCTTCCCAAAATCGGCAGCGAGCCCAGGAGGGAAGTGAGAAGGGCCGGGCCTCATCAGAACGCTCGGACGGCCTCCGGCCTTCTGAGAAGAAGGAGCCTGTTTTTTTAGACTCTGGCAAGTTTACTTGCATGGACGGGGGGGGGGGGGCTGAGCCTGAAGCAAGCCTGGGGGGTGGGGGGCGCGGAAATCACGCAAGTCGAAAGGCACTTGCACGCTAGTATTCGCTCGAAGAGGGGCGAGGGGGGGGGGGGGGGGGGGCGAACGCCATGCAAGTAAACTTGCCTGAATCCCCAAAAAACAGGCTCAAGTGTTCTAAGCCTCCCCCGAACACGCAGCCGATCGCCTCCGCCGCGCCGCGGAGACCAAATATGCGGGGCCCTCGCCGGGGCCCCCGCCTGGCCCGGCAATTCTGCTGCTCAGCTGCCCCCTCGCAGGCCCATCGCTGCGACACCCTGGGGGCCCTGGCCCCCGTGGCCCCTCGCCCACGGCGGGCCGTCGGCGGCCCGCCCCCCGCGCTCCGCCGAGCCGCCTCCACCTCGGCGGCGGGGGCACCCCCTGCACGGCGCGCCCTGCACCTCCACTTCGCACCGCTCCTCCCGGCGCTCGCGGCCGCCTGCGCGAAGCCCGCCCCCCGCGTCGACCCTCGACGGCCCGGCCGCTGCCAGGTGGCCGCCCCCGCGGCCGCCCTCTGCCCTTCCGCCCGCCCCGGGTGCGCCCCGTGCCCGCCGCGGCCCCGCGGGCTCTGCCCCGGCGCGCCTGCGATCGCCGGCGCCGCCGGCCAAAGATGCGCAGCACGTGGGGCTGCGCTGCTCCACGGCACCGCCTGGTCCGTCCCGGTCCGAGCAGCCACCCTTCGCACGACTCCTGCCGGGAGCTGTGTGGGCGCCACGCGCCTCGCAAGGTCCCTTATGGCCTGAGATCGTTTTCTCCTCCTGCCTCTCCTCCAACGGCCGCCTCTCTCTCTCTCTCTCTCTCTTTTTTTTGTTCTCTCTCTCTCTCTCTCTTTTTCTCTCTCTCTCTCTCTCTCTCTCTCCTCTCTCTCCTCGTCGTTCCCCTGTGTGTCAACTCGCCTCTTGGCGTCGCGCTTGGGCTCCGACTGCGGCGTACACTCGCCTGTGTCCACGAACTCCCCCCCGAAAACAACTGAGCTCATTACGCGTGTGAGATGCGATGGCCGTGGTGCAGTTCAATATGCAAGACTTGGAATCTCCACTGCTCATGCAAACATCCCGAACTCCAGCCCGCATTGCGTTGGCAAAACTTATTCTGCAATTACCTCAACGGGTGCACGGGCGCGTGGTAGTCAACCGCGCAGGCATCTCCGTCCGGAAAGAAATGCAAGAGGACGGGGGGAACTTAGGAAGATGATCGTACGAACAATGAAAAATAATCTGAGGAATGGAGAAAGGAGGAGGAGGAGGAGGAGGAGGAGGAGGAGGAGGAGGAGGAGGAGGAGGAGGAGGAAGAGGAACAACCCCGATGAGCAGGATAATCAGGAGGGAGAGGAGAAACAGGAGGAGGAGGAGGAGGAGGAAAAGAGGAGGAGACACAGCAGGAAAAGTAGGCGGAAAGGAAGAATAATCAGGAAGGGGAGAAGGAGCGAAGGAGGGAGAGGATTACAGGTTTACAGGGGTCACCGCAAGCACTGGTGTGATATTCAAGCGTGAAACTTAGGCAACTACCCTTTCAGAAATGAGCCGCGAAAGGCCCTGTCGAAATGCTCGCGGCGTTTCTTGGACATGGGCTCCTTGCAAGGCTCTCCAAGACCCTCGAGCTGGGCCTGGCCGAAAGACCCGCGCGTCTTGCATAAACATATTCAAAATTCTTCATGCATACATACAGTATGCAAACGACGCCCTCGAGACCGTCTAGGCACTTTGCCGTCGACAGCTTCGAAAGGCACGCAATCACTTCTGAGGCAGGTGGTCTCAGCGGCCTTGGACGCGGAAGATTTGCAGACCCGACCAACAAACGCCAATCCTCGGCCAGGAAGTGCGGGGTCGCGAATCGCGTGCTAACACGGGTGGCAGGAGAAAACGAGGAGGCGGAGAGGGGGGCGGAGGCGGAACACCTTCAGCCCCCTGCTGACTCACGCGTCGGCGGGCCTCACCCTTGGTTCGCTGCTTGGCCTCCTGCTCCGCTCTAATGGCGCGCGGAACTGCGCGCAGAAGGCGCCGTCGGACCAGCGGCGCCGCCCTCGCCACACTCGCTGCCCAATGACCATCCGCCAGCGGCAAACCTTCCTGAGCTGCGGAGGCCTTAGCAAGGCGATCCGCGGCTTCGTTCCCCCGGGCTAGCCAGGAGGACACTTCGGGCAGAAACGCATCGCAGGCCTCCAGGCGGGGGGGCGCTCTGGAGAACCACCGCGTCCCCAGCTCCACGATGCTGCGGAGAGCTAGGTGTCGGCGTCGCGCCAGATGTCCGCGCGGGCGCCGCCGGGCGCTGGGCGAGCCCCTGCCTGCCACCCGCGGCGCACTTCCCCGCAGTCGGTAACGAAGGCGACAATGCCTTCAGGTCGGGCCTGCCCCCGCGCAGGCGGGTTTTAGAAGACAAATGAAGCGCATTCCAAAAATGTTCAAATCTAATCTAACATTAGCAAACAAAAAATCGCCCCCGCGCTATTGTTCAAAACTACGTTTGAACATTTCCCCCGTAGATGGACGCGCCCGACTCAGCGGCGCCGCCGGGGGACCTCGCAGCAAAGTTCGCCTCGCGGGACCGCCCGCCCCTCGCCGCGCCAGGGGCCCGCGGGGGCGCGGGGGCCCAGCGCCGGCGGCGAGGGGGCGGCGCTCAGGGCGATGGCAGGCTCGACGCACCGAAGTCGCGGGGCGCGCGCGCGTCGCCTCCGCCCGCGGCGCCATCGAACATCGGCAGAGGCTCGGCCATCGCGCCCGCGCCTAAGCACCTGCTGCCCAGAGGCCCCCCGCGCCCGCCTACCCCCGGCGCCTGCCAGCGGGCGACCGCGCGACTCGCGCCCAGGCGGGAGGCGCGAGCCCGCGCGCCCAGAAGCATGGATGAACCTTCTGCTCTGCAAAAGTGCGAGGAACAAACGATCCGTCATCTGCGAAAGCACTTCCTCCAACGCTGCGAAGACAGATCCACGCGCGACGAACTGCGCGCTCTCGCTCGGCCCGGTACCCATCGCACTTAGCATCTGGCCGAAGTCCTGCTCCGCGCCGCCGTGAATAGGCCCAGCTGCCGCCCGCGCGATGCTGATCGTGGACTCCGCCAGACGACCGTTGCGCGCAAACTGAAGATCGCGCGAGGATTTGCCAGGTCGGCCCCATCCTTCGAGCGCCCCCCCGCCACAATGCTCAGCCGCTGCGCGCCGCTGCCTCCGATCGAGGGGCGCCCCATAATCCACTGGGAGAGGGCGCGCCTGGCCACGTGCTGCGGCGTCGCCATTGCGAGAAACATGTAAAACAACAAAACAGGCCCATGCCGATGAATAGCGCAATCGCCTGGCGCGCCCCGCTCGGTCGCAGGAATCGGGCCCGGCCCTGCCCGGGGCAGGCGGCGCGCCACTGCCGAGAATGGCACGCGCATGCGACGCGAGCGCCCGCCATCAGGGGGACCTCGGCGCGGACCAACGGCGCTCGAACGCGCGCGACAGGCGCCGGCGCAAACTAGGGCAGCCAAGTCAGACGTCAAAGCTGCAGGCGCCGCCGAGGTTACAGCAATCCTCGAACAGCTCCTGGAAGACGTAAAGACGAGGCGGCAGTAGCTCAGCGGCCACGACAAGGCGACCCAGCTGCAACGGGACGCACGCGTAAAACGACGGCGTCTGGTACTTTGGGCACATCCTTGTTGGCCACTCTCTTCCGCGATGCACGTCGCGCCAAACGTCGACCCTCTCCCGCGTCAGCTCCAGGATGCGCCGCGCGCAAGACTGCCCCCATGCAAATCAGTCGCCCCCGCGAGGCCTGCGCCGGGGTGCGAGCGCCCTTGGGGAAAACCCGCGCTGCGATGCTCTCGGGAAACAAGTGGAGACCCACTCCAGGAAAAAGCTCGGAGGCAGCCGCGATGCCCATGACCGGCGTCGAGCGCGCGCGAGGCCGAGACCCCGCAACCCGCTGGGAAAGGCCGCTCACCCGCGCGCGCTCGGACAGCGTGGGGCGGGCGATGCACGGCAACGAATGACCGCCTATGTCGCGCAGCGAGCGAGGTGGGCCCCGTGCCGCAGCGCTTGGGCCACCGGCGTGTTAGGTTGAAATAGCTCCAACAAGATATCCAACTGGCCCATCGCACGATGACTAAACACGCACATACATACACACATGCAGCTCGGGAAATGCAAGGACAGGGGGGGGGCGGGGGGGGCGAGAACTTCACCGCGCAGCGCGCTAATGGCGCCCGCCAGGTCGAGTCATGGAATGGGTCGACGTCAGAGCGAACTGTTGTTGGCAACCGCTGCTTCCCAGACTGGCCCCTCGTCGGAGCTCCATTCGCGCGCGAGGCGCTCGCTGGTCATGGGCCAGTCGCGGCGCGGCGCGGCGATCGAGCCATCGCCGCCCGACCTCTCGCCGAGCGCGCGCCCGGCGCAGGCGAGCGCCGGCCGGGGCCCAGACGGGCCCCTCTCTATCGCGCGGCATTTGGCGCCCAGCCCCTGCAGGGCAGCATCGGGGGCCCGCGCCGCGTCTACTGGCGATAATCGCGGAATCCCGAGGCCCGCCTTGGCCTGCAGGGCCCCGGCCGCGCCGCGCGCGGCTTCGATCGTGAGAGGAGGCAGCCCTTCCACCGAGGCCCACGAATGAAGGCGCACGTGCTGTCGACCTCTTGGATCGTGAGAGACGGCGACCTCCGTGGGCCATGTCACTTGGAAGCTTTCTTATTCTTAATTAGCATTGGGTGAGCGAAACATGGCCGATGATGCTGATTTCCCTCTTGGCGGGGAGGCGGGTCGTCCAGGCCGCGGCGAGCGACGCCGACGGCGTCCGTGTGGTGATCCAGCCTTGGAACTCGCATAGCGAAGCCTCAGCAGCTCTCGATTATGCGCCCCGCTCTTCCTGGAATGCCCATTCCTCAAAATCTCAGGCGCGCCCAACTGACGCGGCGCCGCGATTTCGCAGAGCCGCCTGGATGACCGACCCCCCCCCGAACGTCGGGAGAGCGATTGCCGCTGCGCCGTCGGGGGCGCCGTTGGCCACCTTGGCGCCAGCCTCAGCCAAGTGCGCAAGCTGGGAGAACCCTTTCTCCCGAGACTTGCGCCCGGCCACCTGCTGCGCCGCCGCGCGGGCGCTGCGCCGCCGAGCCGCCGCGCCGTTGCGATGGGGGGCGCGCCCGAACGCTGGCTGATTGGCGCGCATGAATCACCGGCAACTGTCATCTTCCAGCGCGCGACCGGCGAGGGGCGCAAACGCCGCGGCGCAGCGAGATGGCCCGTTCGACCTTGGTCACCAGGGCAGGGCGTTTGCCGCTGACGGGCAGCGCGCGAGCCCGCCCCGTGCGAAAGTCCAGCGGCTGGCGGGCGGCGGGGAGAACATCATCTAGCGAGTGCAAGAGCCAACCGACGTGATCCAACGCAACGGACCAAGTAGAGGCAGGACGGGGGGGAATAGGGGGCAGCAGCGGCGGCGAAACCGGCGACTGGCGGGCGGGGCGGGGTCGTGACCAGCTCCGATGGGGCCTGGCCCTATAGATCGCCGGGTTGGGCTCCGCTCTCCCCCGCGCCAGCTGCTGCGACGGGCGGGGCGCGATTTTGCTGGCCATTCTTGGCAGCCGAGGGGGGCCCCGGACTAACCTGGCCTGCAGGCTGAAAGCAAGGATCGGAGGCCCATGCCCGCCTCTTCTACAGGCCCCCCCCAAACCGACAAGAAACAAATCGTCGCGCTGCTCCTCGCCGACGACTGCCGCGGACGGGCCGCGGGCGCCGCTCGCCCCCAGCGACGGGTCTTCGCCGCCCCGCCCGGCATCGCCCCCTTGGAGCGAGCGAGAAGATCACCCAGCTGCAGGTCCTGCCTGACGTCTGCGAACACGTGGCACACGAGGGGCGACTTCAAGGGACCTCGCGAGCAGCTGCTTGCCCGATCCTACGAAGGCGAGAGGTGGTCAATGCGGCTTCCATGGCGCATGCGAGGCGGCTTCAAAGCAATTGACAGGAGGTCGACAGCACGAGCATGGAATCACATAGTCGACGCATGAATCCCTAGAGCCCCCTGCGGAGGGGATCTCCACATATGAACGCAGAACGTGGCCCCCCAACGTTTTGAACCATGCAGCTTGGATCATATGATTGAAATCGAGATTGAAGCCGCCGGCGAAGATGCACCGCAGCAGCTGGAGGCTCTTCCCGAACAAATCGCGCGTGGCGCCGCTGTTTTTCCTGGGCGAACCCAATCCCCGAGTAGCCGTATAAGGTGGTGGCAATGAAAGAGAAAACGTGATGATGTATAATGGTGGAACTGCGCCCGTTCAAAGACGAAGACCCTTGTGCGCAGAATTCGGCATGCTGTCGAACGTGCTCGGCAAACCGATGCACGTGTCGGCAGTTGCGCGCCATGAAGTGCCCTCCCGCCCCCGCGGGCTCTTTTGTTCTCTCTCCATCCCTCTCCCTGGTACCTGCGGTGGCCCCGCGCCCCGTGGCCCTGGCCCCAGGTGCCCAAGAAACGCCCCCGCAAATGTTGAGCTTCCTTGGCATAGGTCGTTGAGACTGGAGCCTGACCCCTGCGTGGAAGTTCCAGCCAATCCGACGCATTGGTAGCGACTTGAAAGCCCATTGCTCGACAATTCGCCCCCCAAACGTCGGCCCAAGGCATGCCGCGCCGGCAGAAGGACACGCGGCGCGCGACCTCGTCGTCGGCGCGGACCGTCGGAGGGGGAGACGCCGTCGTGGCAGAGGAGGGCCCTGGGCCTCCTGAGCCCATGAGCGGCCGAACTAAGGCGTCCGCCGACGCCGCCGCTGCAACCTCGGCGGCCCCCCGAGCCTCGCGCCACAGCGGCGCCCGCCGCCGCGCCACCGCCCCTGGGCTGCAGCTGCAGCCTGCGCAGCGCCGGCGGCCGCACGCGTCTGCCGAGTGTGCTCGACCCCGCGCTCGACCCCTTCCCCTGACGGTCTGGCAGGCGTGGGTGCTACACTCTCCGACTGCGTCCCCGAAGTAGCCGCTGTACTCTCTGAATTAGACCCGGCGCGCCGCTTCTTGGCCGTCCTCTTCTTGATGACGCCCTGCATCTCGAGGACCTTCGCTTTCCACCCCTGGATCTCGGGGGGGCTGGTCGAGAGATTCGGCTTGGTCCTCCGCAGGCTGCTCGAGCTTGCGCGAGGTTTCTGTCCCCTCTGCACTGCGCCCCGTCTCTTCCAAGTTCGCGAAGAAGCGGGTGCCCCATTCAAAGTTGGCGAGTTCCCCTCTGAGCCGCACCTGCCCCCCGAACATCTGAGGAGTGGAGCTGACTTCACATGAGGTGCCTGCTTCCTGTTCGAACGCTCGAACGGCGATCTTCCTGCTGATCCCCGCTTAGGCTAGGGTTCTGATGGTTTCGACCCCCCTCGACTTTGCATTCTCTATTTTTCCCACAACGAATGACAGAACATGCTGATTGATCGTACCTGGTGGATGCATATGTCCAAGTCCCTTCGGCCCGCCGCACGGCCCCGGCGGCCAGCACGCTCGGGGCCGTGGGCGTTTGAACCGACACTGCCGTCAGAACCTACACCCCGCGAAATGCTTAAGAAATCATGGGTTAAGAAATTCATAGTCTCAGAACTTGAGCAATAACCCAACATTCCAATTAAACTCTTAAGCTTTACATTGAAACGTTAAGAATAATCGAGACTCTGGCCGAAAACTTGGGTTTTCTTAAGCATCGCCTAAGGTGTACATCTGGGGCGCCTGCTTCAAAGGCGGGTCGGCGGACAGGGCGGTAGCCTGCTCCAGCAGGCTCTGCACCGTCGGGGAGCAACCGCCTGCGGCCACACCGCCAACCAGGTCGTTCGGACTGCTGACGGTGCCGCGCGGTAGCCTGGTTTTGTGCAGCTTGACCTGACGATTGCCTTTGCGACATGTGCTGTTCGCCTGCTGGCGCGCATCATTCTACTCACAGCGCACTTGCAAGTGGACCAAGGACGAGAGGCCATCACACCCGTCGAGCTGATCTGGTCTGAACTTGTCTTTCCCAGTTGGACTGACCGCGAAATGATCCGCGCGAGGGAAGCAAGCTGCCCCCCAAGCACTGGCGTGGAAGTGAGAGGTCTTGGATCGAGGGCATAACAAAATGATGCGCTCGAACCAATATGTGCTCGGGGGGGAGGAGGGAGGGGAGGAAAAGAGGAAAAGGGGGGAGGGGGAGAAGGAGGGTGAGGACGAGGAGAGGGGTGGGAGGAGAGGGGCGAAGAGAAGAGAAAGGACGGCCGACGCCTGGACACCTTGCCGCTGCCCGCCGCAGCGCGAACGGCCTCCTCGACGTGGGGCGGGAGGGGGCTCGGGAGTCGAGGGCGCGGGGGCGGCTGAAGAGATCCCCTGCGCCAGTCGTCGCCCTCTTCACTCCCTTCTCCAGAGGAGCAAAAGGTACCCATACCGCTACCTTTCGCCCGACTTCCCCTCGTTGGGCCTCCTGGGGGGCCCTCGTCGCCACCACAAGATTCGCCTCGAAGCTTTGGTCAGAATGGACCTGGACCCGGGGAAATGTCTGGAGAGTAGCGGTATCGGTGTCTTCTGGTTCCCCCACTTCTGGCGGGCGGGATGTCAGTGCTGCGCACGCCGTTCTTACCTTGGCTCTGGGGAAGCCAGAATCAGCCAACGATCGGCGCACAGACTGCTGTAATGCCGCGTCCCGCCGACCGACCAACCTCCTTCCCGATCTGGCACTGGAGAAACGCGTCCTGGGTCCCCTGCTCTTTCCCCTGGGACCCGCTCCCCATCCCGAGCCGTGCTCTGACGGGGAGGCCCCCGAGACCCGAAGCTCAAGAGCGGCGAGAAACCTTTACAGATACACACATGCATGTGTGTATCCGGGGATGGGGGATGCCCGAGGATGGACTGGAGAGCCCCCCCACCTTGAAATCGGTTTCGGTTTCGGCTTGGTGTCGCGCGTGCGGGAGAGGCGAAGCGAAGCTGCATGGGCGAAAGGAATTACCCTGCCGTGGCTAGGGCGGGGCAAGACAAAAGACCGCCCCTCCGGTGTGCCAGCATGGCCGGGTGTGTCCAGCCGTGGTGTCCCGCCGTGGTGTCCCGTCGGTGCTCCGTCGGCTTCCGCGTCGGTGTCCCGTGAGTGGCCTCTTGGTGTCCCGTTGGTGTCCCGCCGTGGGTGTCCTGTCGGAAGTGAGATCGATGGTGATATCGACTGCGAGATCGATAGTGAGATCGATAATGAGATCGGTAGAGTGGGATCGCTAGAGTGAGATCGATAGAGTGAGATCCCTAGAGTGGGATCGGTAGAGTTAGATCGATAGAGTGAGATCGATAAAGTGGGATCGATAGTGAGATCGATCGTGAGGTTGATGGTGAGAGTGGCAGTGAGATCGATTGGGGGATCGGTGGTGAGATCCATTGAGTGAGACGTTGGTTCCTCCCCCCCACACCGCCTCCGTATCACCCGAAGGGTGGTCGTATAGCTGCGTATATCTCGTATGAATAGACATGGTATACGTGAAATTACATAAACAGGTATCTACATATTGTGCACCTCTCCTCCAGGACCACTTTGCCGCATGTTGGCGCAGACAGCTGGCGGCTCAAAAGATGGCGCCGCAGCTTCATCACAAGCCGTTCTCAGGGGAGAGGGCGGTCGACCCTTCGAATCCTCAGCGAGGGGGGCCCTCCTGGACTGCACTGGTTCAGGCGGGCTGAGACTGTCGACGGGAGTCCCTGAACAGAGCCCCATCGGACCTGGGCCAAGGCCTGCTGCACGCGGGAGTGGCCCTGCGCAAGAGGTGACCTCCGGTGAGTGGCTTGCGGATCGCTGCATGCGATGCGACAGTAGCGGCCTGTGTGCTTTGGGTATGGTCCCACCCCCTGCGGCCCCCGAATGCCGCGCACCAAAGGCCACTCTGGCAAAGGGTCACCCAGGCGCGTGACCGATAAGGGTGCGCCTTGTATCCCGTTGACGCCCCCCCGGCTTCGAAGAGCGGAAGCGCCCGGCGACCCGGGCCTGGAGCTCCGAGGCCACCGTGGCTTCTTCGCGGCCCCCTCCTCCGACGTAGACCCGGTGCCGCACTCTTGCTCGTGACTTCGGCCCCCGGGGACCTCGACACTGACCCGCCGGGCCTGGCGCCGCCGCGACACTCTTGCCGCGAGGCCCAGGGAAAGCCGAAGCCACGTGGGCCCCCGGGGGGGCTCGCCCGCGCACCTCAGGGGGACAGCGCTGCTCGCCGCCGGTCTTGGCGGGCCATGGTTGGCTTTTTTCTTCCGCGGAGTTTTGGCTGCAGTGACGGGTGGGCGAGGAGAGAGAGCCTCGACCACAAGAGAGACAGATTGCAGCGGCTATCTCTACTTGAAGCTGCAGGGCGACCTGCAGCTTGCGGGCCATGGCAGGTGCACGCACAAGGTAGTATGGGGGAAGGGGGAAAGGCTTCTTAGAAGAAGGGGTGCTTCTACGAAGCCTTTCCCTGTCCCCCTGCCCCCCTCTGCGCGTGGTCGACATGTTGTCCTGGGGACGGTCCAGAGAGGTCCCTCTGCCACAACCCCTCGCACCGGGTGCTACCTCTTCTCGAGCCGCGTCCGGCCGTGCTCACGAAATCTGGCGC
The DNA here is from genome assembly GCA_963575745.1 of Prorocentrum cordatum. Lineage (NCBI taxonomy): Eukaryota > Dinophyceae > Prorocentrales > Prorocentraceae > Prorocentrum > Prorocentrum cordatum. The sequence goes on along the minus strand of CAUYUJ010013725.1, from coordinate 393,980 downwards.
TGCGATGCTTCGCGGCGTGGCTCCCCAGAGGTCCCTCCCCGTGAGCGCTGCTGCTTCGTCCTGCACGTCGCTCTTGACGGCCCTGGGGTTCCGAGGAAGGCTTCCCCCGATCCAGACTGAACGCTGCGGGACAGCACCACCTCGGCGGCGCGAACCTGTCGAGCTGCCCGAGATCTGGGCTCCCCTGGGCTCGTGCGCGTCTCGGCTAGAACGTCGAGAGGACGCCAGTCCCACCCAGCGAGAGCGACGAGTGCCCAACAGATACATCAATCATCGGACCTGCATAATTTATCCTCCTGCCGCAGCTTGGCGGCACGCAAGCCATGTAGTTGACGCGGGCAGTTGACCTCTGCCTCCCCCTGCGGGCTCACCCCGTAGAGTGACAAAAAAAACAGCAACACCAACAGGACAAGTGCCAGAGGTCCGCGTTGGGCCGGCGATGGGTCCCCCTCCCCTGGCGAACGAAGCGAACCATGAGCGGCGATGGAGGCGCCGCCAGAGGGGTCCAGCGCCGCCCCAAAGAGAAGGCGACACAGCACAACCGAAAGCCGACCGAACCCACAGCAGACCACTGGAAACGACGGGCCGCAGGCAGCCCAGATCGGGCGCGCCGACGCAGCAGCGCCGCGATAGCCGAACGGGCCGAAGCGGCCGAGCGCAACCGACTGCGACGCGGCCGAATCGACCGAACCGCGGACACGTTTGGATGGGTTCTTTTACAGCGTGGTTTCCGGGGGTCCGTTTTTCAAGCCTTCTGCCCTGACCTTTTCTGCGCGCGAGGAGGTCTGGCCTCGGGGTCAAACACCATCCCCCGGACCTGTCCAGGGGCGCGCTCTGGCCAGCACTTCGAGGAGACTCTGGCCGCGACCACAAAGTGGGCATCGTTTGACCGATGCCTATCCCCACTGGCGCGGCTGGGGCCCAACTGGTTGATTTACCCCTCCTGGATGGGGGTACTGCAGGATGTCCCCTTCGGGTCTCGAAGGGCCTCTCCCCACCTGGGGGTTGCGATGGTGGGGCTTCACGGCCACGGCCCGAACAGGTCCAACGATGCTGACAAATTGCGGAAATCGCAAAGCAACTCCCGCACAGTTCTTGACCTCCTGGTGACCAAACAAGGGGTCCGGCTGAAAGTTGCGCCAGCGGGTTGTATTGCACTGTATGCGACGAATGCATCGCACTAGAAAATCCAGCAGTACATCTGCGCCAGGAAATGTTTTGCACCCCACAAATCGATTGCAACCCCACAGAACTATTGCACCAAATCTATTGCACTACCCCCTTGTCGCAGGGTCCCCTGTTGGCTCAACCACGTTCCCGCGGCGCGGGGATCTGTTGCCCCCGCGGGCGGCGGATGTGAATATGTGTTGGCCCCCGTGGGCCTGAATATGTCCATATCCGCCGCCTGCCGAGGTCCCCGAAAATTGATCCTCTGGGCGTTTGGGCCCCTCCCGAGACGGGCGAAAGTGCGTGGCAGACAAGGAAGACGAGCGAAAGCAGCAGGGAGGGGGAGGAGGGGAGGCGGAGGACCAAGCCCAGAGAAGGAGGAGGAGGAGAAGGAGGAGGAGGAGGAGGAGAAGGAGGAGGATAATAAGGATAATGAAAGAGGAGGGGGAGTAGGAAGAGGACGAAGAGGACAATGAACCATAATGAAGGAGGAGGAGGGGGAGGAGAAGGAGGCGGAGGAGGGAGGTAGTGAAGGAAAATGATGGAGGAGGAGGAGGAGGAGGACAATGAAGGAGAATGAAGGAGGAGGAGGCGGAGGGGGAGGAGGAGGAGGAGGAGGATAATGAAGGAGAACGAAGGAGAAAGGAGGAGGAGAAGGGGAGGACAATGAAGGAGAATGAAGGAGAGGAGGAGAGGAGGAGGAGGAGGAGGAGGAGGAGGAGAAGGAGGAGGAGGAGGAGGAGGAGGAGGAGGAGGAGAGGAGGAGAGGGAGGAGGAGGGAGGATGAAGGATAATGAAAGAGGACGAGGAGGAGGTGGAGGAGGAGGAGGAGGAGGACGAGGAGGAGGAGGATAATAAAGGAGAACGAAGGAGGAGGACAATGAAGGAGAATGAAGGAGGAGGAGGAGAAGGAGGAGGAGGAGGAGGAGGAGGATAATGAAGGATAATGAAAAAGGAGGAAAAGGAGGAGGAGGAGGAGGAGGAGGAGGAGGTCTTGTACAAATCCCCGCGTCGGATTTCCCGCGAGCGACGCGGGGGATCCGTCGGCGCCCCCCATGGCGGCCAGAGCTCCTCGGCCTCGCCGAAGGCGTCCACCTCGTCGGACTGCGCCGCGCCGGGCCCCCCGGGCGAGAGCCTGCCGCCGCGAGGTCCTCTCCGGCGTCAGAAGCACTTGGTTTAGTGAAACCTGGCTTATGTTGCTCCCATCGCACTTAAGGAGCACATCCCAGACAACAGAAATTGAGCACCCAGAAAAGTGTCGAAACAGTATCGAATGGCTATCGTCTCCCAGGGCCCTACACGCGAAAACCCTCCAGTTTCGGTAACTTGTTGGTGCTCGAACTGATTTTTGGTCATCAAGGCTAAAGTAGGTTGGGACATCACAAGTTTGGTGATGTTTACTGGGGGACGCCCCCCCCCCCCCCCGCCCCGTTCCACTAACCGGAGCTGCCGTCACCCGAAAAACACCAGCTACGGCAGACCTGGCTTATAGTGACGCTGGCCGATTCAGGAGCTCTGAGGCCCCACTACTAAACGGGTCCCCTTACTTGGGGTCCTGGCTATACCCCGTCCTTGGCCCCGCGCGCGGGTGCCCCCTCGGGGTCGCTCCCCTCGCCTCGGCATGGAGGAAGGCGGTCCTGAACAGATCGGGGGCGCGCAAACATCGCTAATCCACGCCTCCTTTAGAACAGAAGCCCGATGTGGTACAACAGGGCAGCCCCAGCCAGAAATGCTCGGAGAACATCATCTTCGTGGAGACCACGAACGGTCCTTAGCACAGCCTCTGGCACAGGCGAGCCAGGACGCTTCGCCACTGCCTGACCGTTGCCGCCATGGCGATCGTGCCGACGCGCGCCGCCGCCGCCGCCGCTCGCCGCCGCCGCCCGGGAGCGCGGCCGGCGCCCTGCCGGCAGGGGGCGGGAGAGGCGGCCACGCGGTGGAGACGCCGTCCGTCGCCGTCGCCGTCGCCGTCGCCGTCGCCGCCGTCGCCGTCGTCGCCGTCGCCGTCGCCGTCGTCGCCGTCGTCGCCGTCGCCGTCGCCGTCGCCGTCGCCGTCGCCGTCGTCGCCGTCGTCGCCGTCGCCGTCGTCGCCGCCGTCGCCGTCGTCGCCGCCGCCGTCGTCGTCGTTTTCTTCGTCGTCGTCGTCGCTGCCGTCGTCGTCGTTTTCTTCGTCGTCGTCGTCGTCGCCGTCGTCGTCGCCGTCGTCGCCGTCGTCGCGATCGGCGATGCGGCGGCGATGCGGCGCGATCCTCCGACCCCATCTGCTCCGACCCCATCTGGGAGGTCTGGATCGAGGGGCGGCGGCGGCGGCGACGGCAGCCGACAGCGGCCCGCGGTGCGGGCCCGCGCGGATTGCTCCTGGCGCCCCGGGCGCGCGCCGCCGCCGGCGGGGCCTCGGGGAGCCGCTGGCGTTGGGCGCCGCGCCGTCGATCGGCGGGCCGCGGGCGCTGCTCGGGCTGCCTGGCGGGCTCCAGCACGGGGCGTCTCCTCCCCGGTCGTCGGTGTTCGGCGGCGAGCGAGGGGGGGGAAATGAGAAGGAGAAGAAGGCGGCGGGACTTCTCAGTAGCCCTTGCACCTTCTGAGAGGTTTTTTGTTCTGTCTTCGGGGAGGGCTCAGACAACTCCTCAGAAGGCCGGGGGACTTCCGAGACTTCTGAGAAGGTCCACCCCTTCTCACTCCTCCTCGCTCGCCGCCGAGATGTCCGAGAGGTCGAGGAAACTCCGGACCTCCTCCCCAGCACATTCCCTAAGATCCTATGGCGGTCTGCATTGGTTGCTCACAGCGGGCGTGTTCGCCTGGCGTCGGTCCCCGGGGCACTCACAGCTCGATGCGGCTCGAAAAGAACGCGGAACGATGGGGTCTGGTCTAGGGCTGCCGGCGTGTTTGGGGGGCGTTGTTGCAGGGGCGCGTTTCTCATGGAGCTCAAGCAAGCTCACTTTGCATGGGTTTGTTCCGCCGCCTTGTGAAACAATAGTGCTGAACCGAAACGGCGTGCGAGTGAATTTCGACTTGAGTGAAATCCAAGAGTTCCTTTAGGGTTCCGCCAGCCATCCCCCCCCCCCCTCCCCCTCCACTCAGTAAACTCGCCAGAGCCAAACGAAGAGCAGCCTCTCGAGGATCCCAGGCCTCCACCCCAGCACGGCCGACGTCGCGACGTTTTCAGGACCCCCGGGATCAGACTTTGGGTCGAGACAACAAGGACGCCCCCTGGTTGTCGAGGTTCCAGAGGTCAAGGATTCCAGGCCTCCTCCCTAGCACAACCGACGTCGTGATGTGTTCACGATCCCCCGCGTCTCCAGCTGTCCAGGCTCGAGAGCTCGAGGACCCCGGGCGGCCTCCGCCAGGGACGCGCGACGCCGCTATAGTGCTCCCACGATCCCCACGAGTCTGGACCCCTTTCTGGGGGCCGCTGCTTCCTCCTGCTTGCAAGCGGTGAGGGCATCAGATAATCGGGAGCGGCCAAGAGGGGGGTGTCCGAGAGGGGGGGGTGCAAATCATGACCGGCGGCATGTGCGCGGCCCAGCGGGGGGGCCAGGGACGTAATGAAACAAGAAGAGGCGCCATGAAACCTGGGGAAATATCATGGCCCCCGCCATGATATTCACCCCCCCCTAGTCATCACCTCCCTCTTTTCCGCCCCCGAGATAAGGAACCACTGGGTGAGGAGTCCGGGGTCTGGAGGCCAGCCGAACTCCCATCGTGGACCGACGTCCAGGGGCATCCCTGCCGCCCGCAGCAGAGAATACGGAGCCCTCCAGGGCCCGAGAACCCGCGGGGCACGCTCCTTCATCGCAGCATGCCCCCCCACCGCAGTGGTGCTGTCGGTCCTATGCTGGGGCCAGGTGGAGCCCTCCGGAGGCAAACAAAAACATCGTTAACGCCGCGAGGATGCCGGGGTCGCGTCGTGGCAGAAGTCACGACACAATGTCTGAAGGGACCCTGGGACGCACAACTAGATACGCACCAATAAAAGGATGCCCCCTGTTTTCCTATATTTTCTGGGTTTCTGTCCTCCCCCCACTTCCCAAATTTTCCCATATTTTCTGGGAAGTCGACGATTCATTGTGTCTGTGTGTTTTTTCCCCTCCAGAATGTCTTCGAACGCTTTCGTCGGAATTTCCAAGGGCTGCTCTGCCGCCGGGGCGCGTTCCAGCAACTGCGCCTCGCCGAGGGCGCCCAGCGGGTATCCGGGTCGGCCAGGACGGCCGCCGGAGTCCCGAATGACCGCACATCGACGGTATGTGTTGCACCATCTCTGCTCTGGTCTGGAGAAAAAAAGGCACGTGCTCCCTGGAATCTCCCCCCTTTTCCCCTGTCTTAGTACCAGAGGAATGGCGAGGAACCGCTTCCGACAAAAAATCTCCCGAACATGAAAATGGCAAAATAACAGCAACCGGACACGGCAACATACACGGCTCTGGGATTGGAACGGGAGCCAGAACCGGAAAAAAGGCGACAGAACTAACAAAAAAACAGCGCCGGGACTGGCAAACAAAAACGGCTAAACGGAACCGGTAAGCAAAGGCCCTGTCGTTTCCAGGGCCCACTGAGCCCTGGTCCAAGGTGCCCCCAGCTTGCTACTTCGTTTGGGAGCCCCTGGGGCCCTCTGGGCCTCGTGAGGGCTGCTCTGGTGGAGGCCGCGGGGGCCTCCTTTTCGAAATCCTGGGGGCACTGTGGGCCTGGGGCACCTCCATAGCAGCACCCGAGCGGTGGCGGTTCGGGGAGCGCCCAGGCCGGTCCGGGACATCGTCAGGAGGCGGCCCGCGGGGGCGCCAAGACGGCCCCCGCGGGAGGCGCCGGGGCAGAAGGCCCTCCCGCTCGCTCCGAGGCAGGGCAAGGGGGGCAAGGCTCGAGCGGCTCGAGCCGCGCGGCCCTGGCCCCCCTGCCCCCTGGCAAACATCGGCGTGTGCTGCTGCGGCCGGGCATCCAGCCATCTCACGCGGAGGAGGAGGAGGAGGAGGAGGAGGAGGAGGAGGAGGAGGAGGAGGAGGAGGAGGAGGAGGAGGAGGAGGAGGAGGAGGAGGAGGAGGAGGAGGAGGAGGAGAGAAGGAGGAGGAGAGGAGGAGGAGGAGTTGGAGTGGAGGAGGGAGAGGAGGAGGAGGAGGAGTTTGAAGGAGTTAGAGGAGGAGGGTCGATGCACCTCGGCGCCCGGGTGCTGAGCCACCGCGCGCGCGGCAAGGTGGTCGGGAGCGGCGGCAGGCGCCCCGTGCCGCGGGCGGCCCTTTTTCACCCTGGCGGACCCCGGGTACCCCCCCCCCCTCGTCGTCCTCCTCCTCCTCCTCCTCCTCCTCCTCCAACTCCTCCTCCTCCTCCTCCTCCTCCTCCTCCTCCTCCTCCTCCTCCTCCTCCTCCAACTCCTCCTCCTCCTCCTCCAAAAGGGTGTGTTTAGGACCAGTGAGGTTCCGGGCCCACGCACGGAACAGATCGGATTCCTCGGGCCGGCGCCACGGGCCAGCAGGACGCGAGAGAGAGCCGCGCCGGAGGCAAGCAGGATCTACGAGGATCCCAACCAATCGCAAGGGGGCAACTTGGATGAGTAAGAGAAGGACCCCTAACCGTTTGGGAATGGACCTAAGTTAGGAGGGCCCATTACATTTGGCATAGGGGGTCTTCTCTGCAGGTGTATCAGACCAAACCGCCCAAATTCATGATCCCGAATGCGAAGACGGGGGCCCAAATGAGGCCACGCCTTCATCGTGTTCTTGGGGCGAAGGTCTCTTTCGTTCTCGACGGGAGGAAGAGCCGTGTCCGAGGCAAGAGGGATCTGCGAAGATCCCCAACCAATCGCAAGGGGGCATGACTTGGCGGGGCCGGCGAGGGGATGCCGCCTCCTGAGTTCGCGGGAGGGTCTTGCAAGAGGGAGGGCGGACGCCTTCGTAGAAGCCCTCCGGGCTCGTGGGAGGTCTTCTTGCTGGAGAGCCGCCGGGCCCCTCTGAGGAGGCCCGTGCAGTCTGATAGCGGCCTGCTCTGAGGAGGCGGGGGGGGGGCTTCCGCGAAGGCGACCGGCTTCTGAGAGGCCGTCCTGGCTCCTGGGGGTGTCTTCTTGAAAGCCGCCAGGCCCTTCCAAGAAGGCCACGCAGTCAGATAGCGGGCTTCTGAGAAGGCGGGGGTGGGGGGGCTTCCAGGAAGGCGGCGGCGGCGGCTTCTTGGAGGCCCTCCAGGCTCCTGGGAGGCCTCCTTGCAAGCCGCCTGGCCCTTCTCAGAAGGCCCACGCCTTTTAAGACTCGGCTGCACGCAGGACGCAGGACCTTTGTGGGCCCCGGAAACGGCAGGGCCGTTTTTTCACCGTTTCCACAAAACATGCCCCTTGAAAATGGAAACGGCAAAAAAACGGCTCCAGGATTGGAACCGGAGCTGGAACCGGGCAAACAACGGCGACGGAACTGGTAAAAAACGGCGTCGGAACCGGCAACAAAAACGGCAAAACGGAACCGGTAAAAAAACGGCCCTGTCGTTTCCAGGGCCCACTGAGCGCAGGAGTGACCTCGGCACACGTGACCTTTGCGGCGCGTGGCTTTAGAGGGCCGCGGGGGGGAGGGGCATTCCATCCAAGCACGCAGGCCATTGCTGGGGGGGCTACTGTGGGCCCGCCCCCGATGCCACTCCAGCGGAGGGCCACTCTCAACGTGCAGTCGACAGAGGCACCCCGCCTCCTCAGAAGCCCACCTCACTCACGGCACCACCCTGCCTCTGGAGGCCTGGAAATTGGCACCAACACCCGCACAGGGGGTCGCCTCCACATGGGGAAGACGATCCTAGATTTCGGTGTTGGTGGTAATATGTCGGTCACCTTGGAAGCCAATTACCACCATCACCGAGATCGGGATCGTCTTCCCTCGGTGTTGGTGTTGGTGTCAACCTCTGGAGGCACACCGCCGATCTTGGTGTTGGTGTAAACCTCTACACCTCGTTAATTTCTGATCGTGCTCATTTCTAATTGTGCTTGTTTCTAATTCTTCCTGGCCCCCGGGTGGCCAGGAAGAGGCCCAGGGTAGAAGGATTAGAAATGAAAGGATCTTGGCCCCCCAAAAAAACAACGACCTGTCGAATAATTAGGAATGAACCACGTGTAGGCCTGCGATGTCTCGCTTGTGAGCGCCGCCGACCCGTGTGATCTGCGGAGAGGCCCGAGCAGAGAGGCCGATGGCAGCGGGAGGACCAGCAGGCGCAGAGCACGAAGGGTGGACTCCTCCTCCTCCTCCTCCTCCTCCTCCTCCTCCGCCTCCTCCTCCTCCTCCTCCTCCTCCTCCTCCTCCTCCTCCTCCCCCCCATCCTGATCCTCCTTCTTCTCCTCTTCCTCCTCCTCCTCCTCCTCCTCCTCCTCCTCCTCCTCCTCCTCCTCCTCCTCCTCCTCTTCCGACGACGACGACGACGGCGGCGGCGGCGGCAGCAACGACGGCGATCGACGACGACGACGATGATGATGACGAGAGCGGCGATTGCGACGGCGACCACGAGAGACAAAGGAACAGTCTTGGCACTCTTGGCACGAGGGGAAGGGCGTCCTGAGAGAAGCTGGTTCTGGAACTCGGGTCTGCTTTCCCAGAGGACAACACGTTCATCCTGGGCAGCTTCTGGATGGCCAGTGTGGTCGGCAGCGGCCCCAAGAGCCCGACAAGAACGAGAGACCGCAACGAGAACCCGCAGGACCCAATGCGAAGTAAGCGCAACCTCTGCCGAGGGTGGCCACAAACGTGCGCTGCGTTTGGGGTTGCGCGCCCCCCCCCCCCCCAGGGCGACTGCCCCCAGAGGCCCTCTGGAGTGGCACCCGTGGATGCCACCTTCACCAAGGCCTCACGCAAAGAGAGACCCCAGGCAAGAGTGAACTTACGTGCGCGGCGTTCGGAGGGGCGCGCGCGCGTGAAACCCAGGCGCGCAGCCCGCACACGAGGTCCCTCGGGCGAGAGGTCACGCTTACGTGCAGTCGCCTGCAGCCCCTCACCCAAGGTCACCCTCGCATATCTTTGGAGTCCCGAAACGGTGCGGTGACAGACTGTGCGGTGACCTCGAAATCCCCCAAGACCTCACCGCACGGTCCGTCACCGCACGGTCTTGGGACCCTGGAGGCCCCTGTCGCCCAAGACATCCTCGGAGAGGGACTCGAGTCCCAAAACCGTGCGGTGACCCCGAATCCCCACCGACTCACCACACGGTGTGGTCACCACCCCGTTTGGGGGCCCTCGCATATCCCTCGAACTTGGAGGTCTGGGCTCCGGAGCAGAAGATCGACCCCCCGACTCGTCAGGGGGTGCGTTCTGGTCAGAGATGCGAGGAGAGGCCAGCCAAGGGCCGAGCAGGGCTCCCCGGAAGGCCCACGAAGGAGGCCTCGACAGGGCAACACAGACGTCAACTTCCGGAGGTCCGCGTGCACCTGGCGTCGCCGCCCCCGGTGCGCTCCGCGTGCCAGGGAGGGGGTCCGGCGCCGGTCCAGGGAACGGGCGCGGACATGGTAAGGAGTTTGTGCTTGTGAAGCCCTTGACTATCCCGCCGCGCAAGCGCCCCTCGAACCTCGATCCTCCACGAATCGCCGACCCGCCGGGGGGCAACAATGGAGAAAGGGGGGGATCGGCTCAGGGTGGAAACGTCGCCTTGGAATCGGCGATGCATCTCCGACTGATCGGCGATAGGCCCCCGATAGAGAACCCGCAAGCTCCTGGGCGGGGTCGGCCAGCAGGCCCTTCTCGGCGATCGATGCAGCCCCTGTTGAGTCCATCCTGGGACGAGCAATTACCATGTCATGATGCGAGTGGCTCCGGGCACGTGCCGGGAGCTCCAGATTATCCGGCGGCCCTGGTCTCTGTAAAGGGGCCCCAGAACACACAAATAAATACACACAAATCAAAATATTCCCCATATTTTCTCATATTTTCTGGGTTTTTATCTTCCCCCCCAATTCCCATATTTTCGCATATTTTCCTGGGGATCGACGATTAATTGTGTCTGTGTGTTTTTTCCCCTCCTGACTCTGGAGCCCTGGAGCCCGCGCGGAACAGCAGAAAGCCCCGAACATCACGCAGCGCATCAGCATCAGGACTCCTTGCTCTTCTGCCGCGGGCAGGAGCTCGCGGCTCCGGGCGACGCGCTGTGCCTTGCGAGCGGACAGCGTGTACCGACCCGCGGGGCGGGGGGCCGGGGAAGGCTCTGGCCGCCGATGCTCGAGTACTGAGATGTGCTCGGCACGTCTCGCCGAGGCGTGGTGGGCCAGAACCGGCGGCGCAGCACTCTGAGCCCCAAACTCCTGACCGCGCGTATGGGGGAAACGCTGCAAGTGCCTGAGCTTCCCTGGACGCCCTCAGCTTGCCAGCTCTTCCGCGCAGCCTGCCGCTGCTTGGTGAGTGGGCCGGCCGGCCTGCGGCACGTCTAGTAGCTAATCAAGCCGCTTCCGTGTCCCGGAGCGCTTCTGACTCCGCTTGCGCTCTTGCTGGTGGACGCGACCGGAAAAAGTATGGGGGAAACGCTCCCCGGGCCTCTCCCAGCGTGCGTTCTGGGCAGGACTTCGAGGCGAAGGCGGCGGTGGCGACGAGGGCCCCCCGGGAGGCCCAGCAAGGCGGGAGCGAGAGACGGGCAGCGGGATCCGCCAGCCACCGTCGGCGCGCGAGCAGGAGGCACGGCAACAAGAAGGCACGCGGGGGGGGGGGGGCTTTTCCTGGTCGCGGCAAGCTTCGGCCACGAACTAAGTTCCCCGACCTGGATCCGAGAAGCGGCCTATGAACACCCAGAGCCCCTCCCGAGGCCAAACTGCTCCCATGCCAGCGCCTCGACTCTACCCCGTCTATAGGGCATCGAGCTTCGCACCTTCGCGCCCCGCGAAGGCGCGAGGACCTCCGCACCTCCGCGCCGCCCTCCGCCGGAAGGCCTCGCGCCTCGCCCTGACATCGCCTGGGCCGCGAAGCGCCGCTCAGCTCACTCCGCGCCCTCGCGGCGGCCCTGACCTCCCGAGCCCAAAGAAATAGCCCAATTCCAGCGCCTTTGTCGGGTCGGGCGAAAGGGGGGGATTGGGAAAGGGGGGGTTACGAAATTTGCTGCATGCAGCTGGTTTCGGCCTCACCGAGGGGCCCATTCCTCGATACATAGTCGCCTCCGGCGCCGGGAGGCGCCGGGAAAATCAGCTACGTGAGCTGATTCTCAAACCCCCCCTTTGCTATCCCCCCCTTTGCCCGACCCACTTTGACGAGCCGTTCCACGGCTCGCAGAGTGACTCCTGCAGATGGCCTGGTCCCCCGCGGAGGACCGCGGATAAAAAACTACACCCACAGACACCGCGTCCCTTTCGGACGCTTGCGAGCAGGCACTCTGCGAGCAGTGGACCGCGCTCGGTGAGCCCTGACTGTGCCTCTGCCACCGAGCATCGGGAGCGGCCAAGAGGGGGGTGTCCAAGAGGGGGGGGTGCAAATCATGACCGGCGGCATGTGCGCGGCCCAGCGGGGGGGCCAGGGACGTAATGGAATAAGAAGAGGCGCCATGAGATCTGGGGAAATATCATGGCCCCCGCCATAGAATCCACCCCCCTAGTCGTCATCAGATCATCAAACCCCCCTCTTTGCCGCCCCCGAGAAGCAGACCCCTCTTATGGGACGAAACAACCATGAAATATCATGGCCCCCGCCATG
>CAUYUJ010013725.1:377397-382103 GCA_963575745.1 Prorocentrum cordatum | reverse complement strand
CTCCGGCGCCGCCCCTCGCGCGCTCCGCGCGCCAGGGAGGGGGGCCCAGCGCGGATCCGAGAAATCCGCGCGGACCTCCGAGTTTTTATGTTTATGCCGTTTTTCGTTCCCCTACAGTCGGGGGCTTGACCTAAGGAACCCTAAATAAGGAACGAGGCCCCTTGTTCCCATAAGTTTATTTTTTGATTCCCCATGGAAAAACGAAAGGAAAACCCAAGGCAAACTGCACAACAATCAGGAAAACACCGAGCCCCTCCCCAACGAAAAGGGTTCATTCTTCAGCGCCCCGACTGTACCTCTCCTCCTGGCTGGGTGCCGCGGCGCCGCCGGCCTGCGCCGTCGCCGTCGCTCTCCGGCTCGGGCGCGGCCGCGGCGCCGCGCGCCTCCGCGGCGGCCTCGCGGGGGCTGCTCGAGTCGGACGCAGCGGGGGCCGCGGGCGCCCGCTGCCCGCGCGGGGTGCGGCCGCCGCGCCGCCGGCAGGAGCGTCGAGCGAGGAGCGACGGGGGCTCCCCGGACCCTGGCCGCCGCTCGGACGTCCACCTCTCCTCCTCCTCCTCTCCTCCCTCCCGCCTCCCTCCCCCCTCCTCCCTCCTCCCTCTTCCTCCTTTCCTCCTCCTCCTCCTCCTCCTCCTCCTCCTCCTCCTCCTCCTCCTCCTCCTCCTCCTCAGTTCCCCTGTGCCTTCTTCGGCCGTCGTGCGTGGCTTTGTTCGCATGGGGGTGCTCCGGGCTGCTCCCCAAAGGGACCCCCGCCGAGGAGGAGTGCTCTGCTGTGGATCTGCCGGGCGAGAGCAAAAACCTCTTCCGCCGAACGCTACGCGGGACGCGCTCAGCTTTAATCTACACAGAGAGAGGGCGGGAGAAGGCGGGGCCTCACGCGGCCAGGGGCGGGCGAAGCCCAGGGATCAGGCGGTGCCGCACGGGAGGTGCAGGAAAAGGTACACCCTGGGAGGAGGAAAGCACCCGCCCGAGCGGTGCCGAGGACCACCGCGGGCTGCGGCCACGAGCTGGCCCCGGGCCCCGGAGCTGAGGAGCGGCCCGAGCAGCGGAGCCCCTCCTCTGAGCCCCAGGGCGGTCTCTCGCGTCGGCGCCTCGGCGGTGCGCTCCCGAGCTGCTCGGCAGGCGGGCCCCTCGGTGATGTTATCAACGCTGGAGGCGTGTTTTCTGATGTCGGTTCGGCAACGCCTGATCCTGGGGCTTTGCCCTCTCTTGGCCTTGACGTGAGGCCCCGCGTTCTTTTTTCCTTCCTCTGTTAATTCAAGCTGTGCGCGGCCCGCTTGGCTTCGACCGAAGAGGCTCGCTCTCGACCCGCGGATCAAAAAGCGTTTTCTGGTGTCTTGCCCGCTTTCAGGATCGACGCTTCTGTTCCGTTCTGGGGTCCGTTGCTCCCTCTCGGGATGATCGTGCGCGCCTTGTTCGGTTCGGCTCGGTCTTGCACCGTCGTTGCGGCACGTTTTGGACATCATGCTTGTTTCGTCACCGTTCTGGTTGGCCGAACACCGACCAGCTGAAATCAGGAAAACGAGCACGCCCCCAGCGCTTTACAATATCAACTAAGAGCAAGACCCATTGGTTACGAGCTTTCTGTTGCTCTCATAGTACTTAAGGACCACATTCCAAAACTAATTTCGAGCACCCCGAAACATGTTGAAATAGTGCCGAAAGAGTGTCGAAACAGAGTCGGACGAGTGTCTCCCAGGGCCCGAAACGTGACCCCCCCGAGTTTCGGTACTTTTTCTGGTGCTCGAAATTCTGTCTGGTGGACAAGGCTAAAGTAGATCGGAACATCATAATCCGAGCTGCTTAACACGAGTCCAAAGATCGGGGGGGGGGGGGGGCCGCGGGCGCCCGAAAGAAGGACAGGCGTGGAAGAGCGGGGTACAGTGAATCATGGCCCGGGACACGTGCGCGGACGAGGGGGCGGGGGGAAGGGCAGGGGGCGTGCTGGAAGGGGCCCCAGGACACACGCAAATAAATACACACGAATCCCAGGATTCCCCGTATTTTCCTATGTTTTCTGGGTGTCCGTCTTCCCCCCCCCACGTCCAATGTTTTCCAATATCTTTCTGGGAGTCGACGATGAAATTTGTCTGTGTGTGTTTTCCCCTCCTGAATGCTGGAAGATGGAAAAGGGGGCACTTCATGGCCTCGGCCATGATATCCACGCCCCCTTGGTCCTCAGCCCTCTTCCGGACGCCCTCGAGCGTGGGGGGTACAATTACGCTTCTGATTGCAACAGTTTTGGCGGACGCACTGCGCAGCCGGGGCGGCAAGACGGGGGCTCGGAGTTGCAGACTAAGCACAGGAAGAGGGAAGATGCAATCAGGCTACCACGACACGGAACGCTGGTAAATAAGGAGCGAAGCCCTGTCCTCGTCGTCGTCGTCATCGTCGTCGTCGTCGTAACTGTTCGTTGTCGTTGTCGTTGCCATCGTCGTAGTCGTCGTCGTCGCCGTCGCCTTCGTCGTCGCCGTCCCCCTTCGGGGTCAGCGGCGCCGGCCGTAAGGTCTTCGCTAAGAGGAGCGAAGCCAACTTTCTCTCTGGGCCCCCGAGAAGCGCCTGGGTGCACGGGGGGCGCTGGAGGAACGGCCCATCGCAGGACCCGAGAAACGGCGAGCTCCTTCCGAACGCGAACTGCTTCTCACGTGCTGCGGCGTCGTGACCGCAGGAGTGGTGTCCCCTTCGGAGGGCGTGGGGGGGGGGGGCTCGCGCCTGTGGGGGTGGGTCGCGTGCTCGCGTGGGGCGCCCGGCGGGGTGGCGTGGGTGGGGGGGGGGGCCCGAGGAGGAGGAGGAGGAGGAGGGAGGAGGAGGAGGGAAGAGGAGGAGGAGGAGGAGGAGGAGGAGGAGGAGGAGGAGGAGGAAGGAGGAGGAAGGAGGAGAGGAGGAGGAGGAGGAGGAGGAGGAGGAGAGGAGGAGAGGAGGAGTAGGAGGAGGAGGAGAGGAGGGGGGGAGGAGGAGGATTGAGAGTGGCCCGGGGAGGTGACCTCGCATCAGTCTTGTGGGCCCCTGCGGCTCGACGCACGCTGGTCGATGCCAGTCGACGCCAAGTCGACCCTCCTCGACGCCAAGTCGAGGAGGGTCGAGAAGCGCTCATCGAGAAGGGGCACACAGCTCCAGCGATTTGCTACGAAACTGCCCCCGTGCCCCACCAAAAACCCACCCAGGGGGCGAGAGAGAGAGGGATAGAGAGAGAGAGGGAAGAGCCTCCTCCTCGATTCCTCCTCCTCGACTATTCCCCCTCCTCGATTCCTCGATTCCTCCTCCTCCTTCTCCTCCTCCTCCCCCTCCTCCTCCCCCTCAACCTCCCCTCCTCCTCTGGCCGGCTCTGGCCGCCGCTGGCGCGTTTTGCGGGTCTGGCCCCTCGAAGCCGAGGCTTTGATTTGAAATCGTGGCACTCCCGGACCGACGGTTCAGTGTGAACAAAATCCTATTTGAAGTACTGCCGACGCCAAGACACCCAAAACGCCTCAATATGATATAACAAAACAGAACGGTGTAGAACAAGGAGCGGTTTCCATTTGAAAAAAAGCACGCTGCAGATTCAAAAACCACCGGTTTCAAATTGAAGCGTCGGGCTCTTCGGTTCAACATTGCGGGGTCGCCACGTCAGACCTGCATTGGTTTCTGCATGCCTGGAGAAACACAAGGCGGCTGAGCAGCCAGCATTGTTCGGCAACGCGTGTTCGATGGAGATCTTGCTGCACACACACACACACACTCACGAGTACCATTCACGACGCGCCCAACTGTCCTCGATTCCTTCTAGTTGACCGAGGGGCACGGCAAGAACCCTGGTCTGCATTCGGACCTCCCCTCTTTTGGTGTCATGCTCTCTTGTTTCGGATGCACCTAGATACGTTCTGGATTCTCGAGCCTCGCTGCCACTGACCGAGCGACCCCTTTCCCAGCCGCCAGTTCTGCATGCCGAGCCGCTGCTTGGCGGCCCCAGGGCCCGAGGGTGGCCTCCGCGAGACGCCGATTGCGCTGAAAGACCTCGGGCTCGATTCTTCTCAAGCGTCTGGCGGCCCAGGTGCATACAATAGGGGCCCGACCGCAAGCAACCTTCCGCAAGAAACCCAACCCTGAGACCCCAGGACGTCCACTGATTTTTGGTCTGGGAACGTCACGCCTTCCATAGCAGAACCATCCAAACCCAAGAAACCCAGGGCGCCCTGGAGGCAAGCAGGGCGTTTCTTGGCACGGGCCTCCACTGCACTGAGCAGCTGGAGCGACTGGAGCGGGCGCGGGTTTTTGTTGGCTGTCGTCGCTGCGATCGCCCGCCAAGTGGTGCTGGCCCTGCGCAGGGGCAGGCCGGAAGAGCGACGGGGGGGCGCTGCTCCAGAGCACATCTGGGTGAAGCACGCGTGCGCTGGTGGTCAGAGGGAGTGGGAAGAGGACGAGGCCATGGACGGGATGCATCCGCGGCAGAAGCAGGCCCCGCAAGGCGTCGTCGAGCGAACCTTGCGCGAGCGCGCGGACACCTTCCCCGTTCTCTCTTCCCTGCCCACGAAGCAGGGGAGCGAGGAGGGGCAGCAGAGCCGCGGCCGGGCCTCGCCCTCGCCGTCGCACTGGGACGGCGCGCGGGAGCTCTGGAGGTCGGGCTCGTACTTCAGGATCTGCCTCTTCACGGCGTCTATCTCCTGCGCGCACTGCCCCGCGCAGGGCAGCCAACGACGCGGGGCCGGACGGCCAGGAGTGAGCGACAGGGA
>CAUYUJ010013725.1:364897-372397 GCA_963575745.1 Prorocentrum cordatum | reverse complement strand
ACATGTTCCTATATCTTCTGGGTTTTTGTCTTCCCCCCCCCTTCCCATATGTTCCCATCTTTTCTTGGGAATCGACGATTAATTGTGTCTGTGTTTTTTTTCTCCCCTGACCGAGAGGCCCGCTTGATCGAGACCGCCACCGACGGATTCTCCGCCGGCCCCCCGCCCCCGCGGCGCTGTGGAGACGAGCTGTCGGGTCGACCTCCGGAGGCCCCCCCTCGTTGGGGCGCCCGTCTGCTTCGAGGCCAGCCTCGTGTTGCCCCCATCGTACTTGATGATGGGCTTGTTTTCCACCACCACCACCATAAGTTGGAGGAGGAGGGGGTCCTCCTCCTCCTCCTCCTCCTCCTGCTCCTCCTCCTCCTCCTTCTCCCCTCCAACTTATAGTGGTGGTGGTGGAAAACAGGCCTATCACTTGAGGGCCACATCCCAGAGCTAGTTTCGAGCACCCGGGAGAGTGCCGAAAGAGCGTCAGAACAGCGTCGAGACGGCGTCGGACCGAGCGCCTCCCGGGGCCCGAGCGACGTGAGAAAGCCCTCGAGCTTCGGTCTATTTTTGCCGGTGCTCGGACTTCCTGCTGGCGATCGAGGCCAAAGTGGGTTGGAGCACCATCAGGCCAGCCTGCATGCGAGCTCGGAGGGGGGCCCCTCCGCGCGACCTCCGAGCCTTGCCAAGAAGGCTCCGGGGAAGGCTCACGCGCACGGGGGCGCTCGGCCACCCCGGGCACTGCCGCGCGGCCCCGCCTCTTGCAGGAGCGCCTCGCGGCCGAAGCCGTGCCCGAGCCTCGGCCCGAGCGGGACCGACGCCGGGGCCCGGACTGCTCCGGACGCGCCAGAGCGTGACCGACTGAGCAGGGACCGACCGTCCTGGCATTCCCATAGGCCTGCCACGAGATGGTCTCGGGACCCAAAACCGTTCTGAGAACAGAAGCGGTGTTCTCAGAACAGAATCCCGATGTGTTGACACAAGACAGTCTCAACCAGAAGTGTTCTAAGAACATGTCATGGGAACCGCAAGAGGAACTTGGAACATTGTTTGGTAGGCCTATGGGCACGCCTGGACGCTTCGCGATTACTTGAGCGATCCTCGAGCCTTGCCAAGAAGGCTCCGGGGAAGGCTCACGCGCACGGGGGCGCTCGGCCACCCCGGGCACCGCCGCGCGGCCCCGCCTCTTGCAGGAGCGCCTCGCGGCCGAAGCCGTGCCCGAGCCTCGGCCCGAGCGGGACCGACGCCGGGGCCCGGACTGCTCCGGACGCGCCAGAGCGTGACCGACTGAGCAGGGACCGACCGTCCTGGCATTCCCATAGGCCTGCCACGAGATGGTCTCGGGACCCAAAACCGTTCTGAGAACAGAAGCGGTGTTCTCAGAACAGAATCCCGATGTGTTGACACAAGACAGTCTCAACCAGAAGTGTTCTAAGAACATGTCATGGGAACCGCAAGAGGAACTTGGAACATTGTTTGGTAGGCCTATGGGCACGCCTGGACGCTTCGCGCTTGAGCGCGATTAGGCTCCGGGGAAGGCTCACGCGCAGCGCATCCTGCGAGCCTCGCGGCCGAAGCCGTGCCCGAAGACCGAGGGCCCGGACTGCTCCGGACGCGCCAGAGCGTGACCGACTGAGCAGGGACCGACCGTCCTGGCATTCCCATAGGCCTGCCACGAGATGGTCTCGGGACCCAAAACCGTTCTGAGAACAGAAGCGGTGTTCTCAGAACAGAATCCCGATGTGTTGACACAAGACAGTCTCAACCAGAAGTGTTCTAAGAACATGTCATGGGAACCGCAAGAGGAACTTGGAACATTGTTTGGTAGGCCTATGGGCACGCCTGGACGCTTCGCGATTACTTGAGCGATCCTCGAGCCTTGCCAAGAAGGCTCCGGGGAAGGCTCACGCGCACGGGGGCGCTCGGCCACCCCGGGCACGCCGCGCGGCCCCGCCTCTTGCAGGAGCGCCTCGCGGCCGAAGCCGTGCCCGAGCCTCGGCCCGAGCGGGACCGACGCCGGGGCCCGGACTGCTCCGGACGCGCCAGAGCGTGACCGACTGAGCAGGGACCGACCGTCCTGGCATTCCCATAGGCCTGCCACGAGATGGTCTCGGGACCCAAAACCGTTCTGAGAACAGAAGCGGTGTTCTCAGAACAGAATCCCAGAATGTGTTGACACAAGACAGTCTCAACCAGAAGTGTTCTAAGAACATGTCATGGGAACCGCAAGAGGAACTTGGAACATTGTTTGGTAGGCCTATGGGCACGCCTGGACGCTTCGCGATTACTTGAGCGATCCTCGAGCCTTGCCAAGAAGGCTCCGGGGAAGGCTCACGCGCACGGGGGCGCTCGGCCACCCCGGGCACTGCCGCGCGGCCCCGCCTCTTGCAGGAGCGCCTCGCGGCCGAAGCCGTGCCCGAGCCTCGGCCCGAGCGGGACCGACGCCGGGGCCCGGACTGCTCCGGACGCGCCAGAGCGTGACCGACTGAGCAGGGACCGACCGTCCTGGCATTCCCATAGGCCTGCCACGAGATGGTCTCGGGACCCAAAACCGTTCTGAGAACAGAAGCGGTGTTCTCAGAACAGAATCCCGATGTGTTGACACAAGACAGTCTCAACCAGAAGTGTTCTAAGAACATGTCATGGGAACCGCAAGAGGAACTTGGAACATTGTTTGGTAGGCCTATGGGCACGCCTGGACGCTTCGCGATTACTTGAGCGATCCTCGAGCCTTGCCAAGAAGGCTCCGGGGAAGGCTCACGCGCACGGGGGCGCTCGGCCACCCCGGGCACTGCCGCGCGGCCCCGCCTCTTGCAGGAGCGCCTCGCGGCCGAAGCCGTGCCCGAGCCTCGGCCCGAGCGGGACCGACGCCGGGGCCCGGACTGCTCCGAACGCGCCAGAGCGTGACCGACTGAGCAGGGACCGACCGTCCTGGCATTCCCATAGGCCTGCCACGAGATGGTCTCGGGACCCAAAACCGTTCTAAGAACAGAAGCGGTGTTCTCAGAACAGAATCCCGATGTGTTGACACAAGACAGTCTCAACCAGAAGTGTTCTAAGAACATGTCATGGGAACCGCAAGAGGAACTTGGAACATTGTTTGGTAGGCCTATGGGCACGCCTGGACGCTTCGCGATTACTTGAGCGATCCTCGAGCCTTGCCAAGAAGGCTCCGGGGAAGGCTCACGCGCACGGGGGCGCTCGGCCACCCCGGGCACTGCCGCGCGGCCCCGCCTCTTGCAGGAGCGCCTCGCGGCCGAAGCCGTGCCCGAGCCTCGGCCCGAGCGGGACCGACGCCGGGGCCCGGACTGCTCCGAACGCGCCAGAGCGTGACCGAGATCCCTGGCTCGAAAACAACTGCGGCCACACGCTCGGCAAACCACGTTTTCGGTGCCAACTTGGGGCACGCTTCCAGACATGCGACGTCCTGATTTTTTCAGGACGGCGTTCCCGGAAGTCCCGACCCTTTCCCTGGGGCCGACTTTTCGTCCTGAGTCGTTTTTTGACGGTCCCGCGGCCCGGCGAGGGCCCCCCAAGGGTCGAAAATAGCCAGACACCTCCCGCCCTGATTTTTGTACGACGCGAGCATGCCTGGGTTTCGGTCACCGAGACGTGTCGGCCACCTGCACCTCGTCGCCCGACGGGGGCCGGGCTCCATGGCGCCCTGGCCGCGGCACGGCACGCGGGCGGCACGAGGTTCTCTTCCCGAGCGCTCCAGGAACCGTGCGGGCGCTGCACGGCACGAGAGCGACGAAGGCACAACGCACACACACACACACACACACACACACACACACACACACACACACACACACACACACACACACACACACACACACACACACACACAGAAGACTACCCGCCCCGCAGGGCGCAATCTGAGGAGGCGCTAGCCTTATGTCGGGCGTGTCCCCCTACAGGGGGATTTTCGACGACGAATAAAACATGCCCCAAAAAGGTAAAAAAATTATCCAAAAATAGTCCCCAGACTATTTTTGGAATATTTTTTGAACATTCTGGGGGTACTTTTTATGTTTCGTCAAAAATCCCCCTGCAGGGGGACAGGCCCGACTTAACGCTAGCCCCCCAAAGGAGTGGGGAGGCAGAGGGGGCTGGGCCGGGGGCACGGGATGGGGCCGGGCGAGGCGCAGGTGCTCCGGGCCCCCGAGCCCGAGCCGCTTCTCGCTGTGGGCTCCGGCCAGCGCGGGGCCCTCGCGGGCAAGCCCCGGGAAGAGGCTGCGCGCGGGGGTGCTCGCGCTCGAGCGGCGGCCTCTCCCCCGGTGCCTGACGACCCGCGCCCGTGCCCATGGCCGATGCTCCTCGCCTCCTCCTCCTCCTCCTCCTCCTCCTCCTCCTCCTCCTCCTCCTCCTCCTCCTCCTCCCCTCCTCCCCCTCCTCCTCCCCCTCCTCCCCCTCCTCCGAAGTGTGAGGGCGGTGGCCTCCGCGCGCCCCCCGAGGAGGAGGGCAGAGGGGCGACCGCCCCACTCCTGCAGCAGGAGGGCGCCCGGAGCGGAGCGGGACGCGGCGTGGGCGCCCAAAGGCACCTCGCCAGGACGTGGGCCAACACGCAGAGCCAGCACGCAACGCAGTGGCACGGACGACTCAAGGACGGCACGCGCTGCGCTTCAACACAGGGGTCGACCCAAACGATGTCTGTGGCGATCTCGTGGGCCGTGTTCGTTTCGATTTCGCTCTGCAGCCGAGGCGCACTTGCAAGAGGCAAGACGAGGCACAACGACCACAGAACGAGTACGAAAAACCCTGTTTAAATCGATCCCTGCTTCTACTCGGGCGCACCGAGGCAGCCGGGATGCCCAGGGCCCACCCTCCTCACTCCCGACCCCTGGGTGTCCACGCACAACAAGGATGGCTGCTTGGGAGATGAATCGTGGCGCCTCGCGCCCCGAGAAATGTGCGGTCCAGGGTCTGGCCCCCGTCGGGGAGGGTGGGTAGCAGCTGCGTCAGAAGTCCGAGAAGGGACGGGTGGGGGTTAGACGATTCGAGGTGTGTATCAAGGGGCATCGGAGGTTGTAGTGGGCCTTTGGAAGAGGAGAGCAGGAGCACGAGAGAGGAGGGAGGATGAGAGATGAGGAAGGGAGGATAGCAGGAGAACATTTCAAATGAAGAGGTGCCCCCTGCACCGCTCCCCGTGGGTGTCGGGTGGTGGTGGTGGTGGTGGTGGTGGTGGTGGTGGTGGTGGTGGTGGTGGTGGTGCTGGTGGTGGTGCTGGTGGTC
Source organism: Prorocentrum cordatum (assembly GCA_963575745.1). Taxonomy (NCBI): domain Eukaryota; class Dinophyceae; order Prorocentrales; family Prorocentraceae; genus Prorocentrum; species Prorocentrum cordatum. Next base: position 367,177 of record CAUYUJ010013725.1, on the reverse strand, counting down.
GGGCCCCTTGAAGTTGGAGGAGGAGGAGGAGGAAGAGGAGGAGGAGGAGGAGGAGGAGGAGGAGGAGGAGGAGGAGAACATCAGACGACGAGAAGGAGGAGGAGGGAGGGATGGGGAGGGTGACGGAGGGAGGAGGAGAAGCAACATCGTCGCCGACGGTGCCTTCCCCGTCGTCCCCTTCCCTGGCGCCGAGCAGATCGCCCGATCCCGAACGAAGGACCCCAATAATCCGACTGCGGAGATCGTCGGGGACTGGCCCGAATCAGTCCAGACCCCGCTCAGTCGGGCTCTGCAGGATCCTGCAAGACCCTGCAGGACATCCTGCAGGATCCTGCGCCCGAGCCTGGGTCACTGCAACCCTGGCCCTGCAGTGTCCTGCAAGATCCGGCGGCCTGGCTAGCCCGTGTTTGCACCGACCCCCGTCTCTTGAGCCCCTACTGGGATGACCGTGGGGGTTTCTAAGTGGATAGGGGGGTTACAAAGTGGATGCTAAGGTGGGCTATATCTGGCCCAACCTGGCATATAAATGGGTTACAAATGCCCCGATTGGCTTAAGTGGGCGGAGCCCACTTAGCCCGGAACGTTAACCCTCCTAAGCCACTCGGGGCACTTGTAACACACTTATAAGCCAGGTTGGGCCAAATATGATCCACCTTGGCATCCACTTGTAAACCCCCACGGTCATCCCAGTACAAGCAGATGTTAGACGAAAAATTAACGGGCATGTCCCTGATCGGAGTACCCTGGGGGCACGCCTGGAAGTAGATGGGGTGGGGTTGCACCTCCGATGCATCGGCGATTCGGCTCGATGTGGAGGCCGAATCTGTCAACGCCGACACATCGCCGATGCGTCGCCGATGCACCGACGAAGCGACGTGATCCTCCGATCCCACCTGCTCGGACCCCACGGCTTACGCAAAGGCTACAGGCGGATTTTGGACGAAAATCAAAGAATTGCCAAGAAGAGTTCACACATAGTCAACCGAGCGGGAAAACTCGTCACCACACTGTTTTTGTGTTGAATCTTCCTCTTGTGGAGGACATGCCCGACTTAAAGGAAGGCGCCGAATGCTGGTTGGGCTTCCGACTGGCTCCTGCAAAGAAAGAAAAGAACAGGAACAAAACAAATCGTTGCTTGAAATAGGAGGGAATACATAATATTCGAAGGCTCCGAAGGGTGTGGTTCGCAAGGGGAGTGATTTGCAACCAGCACTCTGGGGGGCACCCTGGGGGGCGGGTGAGGATTTCGAATTAGCTCTCCGCCGCGCCCCGAGGAGGCCCGACGAGTACAGTGTCGTGCCCCCCAGGCCCCAACGGTGCCGCTCGCAAACTACGCCCCAGCGTAACCATACATACTCTTTCCAGTCGCCGAAATGAACCCGCGCATCCTCAACAAACGATGGGCACCCCTCCTGCTCCCGCTGCGGCCGCCCCTGCTCCGCAGCGTGGCGGCCCGACGGGTCAACGGTCAACGGCCAACTGGGCGACGAAAAGAATCTGGTCCTACGCAAGATGGCATGGCGATCTTACGCCGCGGCTTACGTCGGGCGGACAACAAGGTAGGGCACCGCCCAGCCCGACTTACGCGGGCTGCCGGCTCGGCATGCCACGTTGGAAACGAGTGCGCTTACGCGTGACCTTACGCGGGGGACGCTTGCGCACCAATGTCGGCGAAGTCGACCCCGCTATCTTCCGGCGCACAACTGTCCTGCGCCCTCACAGGAGTGGCTGGTGCCGCGGCGCTGTCTGCCCGGTCCAGCGAGCCAGCGGGTGAGGCCAGAGTTCAGCGAGTCGGAGACGGTGGGCTGGGCAGCAGGGCGAGCTGCTGGAGCGGCGAACGGGGTAGCGGCGTGGTGGCAGCAGGCAGGCAGCCGCCCGATCGGCCTGCTTGATGCGCAGCAGCAGGTCGTCTTCTGGATCGTCCTTCTTCAGGGGGGGGGAGGGAGACCGAGCGGGGTGCTCTCGAGGGTCGATCGCTCTGCGGAGGAGCATGACGACTGTCAGGGAGGGAGCACCGATCGGCAGCGATACTCAGGGAGGCATGCGGCGGAATGCAGGCGGATGGGGGACGGATGGGGCGAATGGGATCCCGTTTTGTCGAACCGCCGGCTTGGCACTGGGCTTGGAATCGATGCGCCCATCGGACCCCCCAAGAGCTCCCCGGACCCTAGAACTCTCCTCCTCCTCCTCCTCCTCCTCCTCCTATTCCTCCTGCTGCTCATATTCACGAAGACCTTTCATGGAGAGTGATGCGGCCAAGATGCCGAGAAGAGGTCCGAG
>CAUYUJ010013725.1:304897-359897 GCA_963575745.1 Prorocentrum cordatum | reverse complement strand
GGGCGGGGCGCGCCAGCGAAAGCGGCCAAGGGTGGGCCGAAGGGGAAGGATGAAAGGGTACCCTTGGAGAGTCTATCATCCTCACAATGCGGGTTGACTGCATGCCTAAATCCGCCACCGTGCCGCCGGGCACGGGGTGGGCGTGTCCTCGGGCCCTTTGCCGAATCCCTTGAACACTCCGGAGGAGTCTGTCAAGGGCCCAGACCCCCACACTGCCAACTCCCCCGGGGCTCGCCGCGTGCCCCCCCTGGGGTTCCGGGCCTCTCTGCGCAGAGGTCGTCGGGCCCACGAGGGCCCCGAGACGGGCCGAGACGGCCCCAGGAGGCCGCCTTGACGGTCCAAGAGGGCCCGGAATCGCCGAAAGATCGTTCCAAGGCGCCCAAGATGGGCTCAAGATAGCCCAAGAGGCCTCCAAGGCGCCCGAAGAGGCCTCCAAGAAGCCTCCGAAGAGGACCCCAAGAGGCACAACTCATTGATTCTCTTCCGGTGTTTGAAGAATTTGGGAGTTCTCGCCTTTTCTGTCTCCCGACGCTCCAAGTCGGCACAAGAGGCCCTCAGGACCGCCCCAAGACTGCCCAAGAGGCCCGCAAGAGGGCCCCCCGGACGGCCCAGGAGCACCCCAAGACGGCCCAGGAGGCGCCCAAGACAGCCCCAAGACGGCCCCAAAAGTGGGGAAAAGGGAGGGAGCACGAACCACAAATCCGAGCCTTCCGCGCCAAGAGGCCACTGGGAGGCCCCACCCACGGGGCGCGCAAGGGGCCCCAGGAGTCCCCCAAGAGGCCCCTAAGAGGCGCCTAAGATTCCCCAAAAGAGACCCCAGGAGGCCCCCAAAACGGCCCCCACGAGGCAGTAGAACTGTCCCCGAGAGGCACCCGAGAGGCCTCCCACGAGACCCCAAGGAACATCCAATAGGCCTCATTCGGGGGCGCGCAACCATGGATTAGCGATCAATGGATTTGGCGCGCGGTCGCCAAATCTATGGATCGGGGGAGGTGCCCTCCCCAGAATGCGGCCGATGCCGCCTCGATCGGCGGCGGCAATCCGCGATTTCCTCCGGAAGCGGCACCCGTCGCTAATCCACGCCCCCTTGATCCATGTTTGCGATCGCCTGACACAACCCAGGCACGGTGGCGGGATCGGCCGAAAGCCATTCGATAGCATCGTGCACCACTGCGTCTCCCACGAAGCACAGTCGCGCAAAAAGGAGCGGCCCCGAAGCCTCCTTAAGGGGCTGGCTCGGGGCCTCCCTGCTCCTCCTCTCCCTCCCCCCTTCTCTTTCTCCCTCGACGCCGCCCTCCACCTCATCACCCTCTACGGCCCCGCCGAAGAGGACCAGCTCACAGCACCATCCTCTCCAGGGCCTGGTTCGGCAGCCGCGTCAGCCACCTCAGTCAACAGCACAAGCGCATCTGGCCATCGCTCGGACGTCCATTTCCTGTGCCTCTTTCGACCTCGTGCGTGGCTTTTTCGCCACATGGTCGAGGATGCTCCTCGAAGGTCCTCGCCGAGAAAAAAATGCACACGTCCGAGCGATGCCAAGGGCCTGGCGTCTTGGGAGCTGCGGGTCGAGGGCTTGGCCTGGCCTGGCTGGCCTGGCCTGGGCCTCCTCCTCCTCCTCCTCCTCCTCCTCCTCCTCCTCCTCCTCCTCCTCCTCCTCCTCCTCCTCCTCCCCCCCTTCCCCTTCCCCTGGGCATGGGCACAATCCTGTGAAGGCCAAGCGCGGATTTCCCGAGGCCCCCTCTCCGCCCCCTGTCCCCCCGGGCGCACGGCGCGCGGACCGGGCGCCGCCGTGGATCCCCGGCGCCGGCCCCAGAAAACACCCGCGCGGACCTCCGCAGGATTGTGCGAGGGTGCCCTTTGGTTTAAGTCGGGCGTGTCCCCCTACAGGGGGGATTGTCGACGAAACACAAAAAATACCCACAAAATGCACCACAAAGGCAAAACAAATACTCAGAACATAGTCCCCGGACGATTTTCGGATTCTTTGTTGCTTATTTGTTCCCAACCATCTTGTGGTGTTGGGTCCTCGTTTTGAAGAGACAGCGGCCCGCGTCTCACCTCCCGCTGCCCTCCTCTCTTCTCCCATCATCGTCATCATCATCATCATCGTCATCATCACCACTAGCATCATCATCGTCATCATCATCGCCATGGCCATTAGTTTCCAACCATCCTGTGGTGTTCGCATGGCGGCCCCGCCCCATTCTGGCGCACCCCTCACACGGTTCGCGGCCCCATAGGGATCTCCACCGAAGGCCCCAGTGGCTGCGTTCGCATGGCGGCCCCGCCCCATTCTGGCGCACCCCTCACACGGTTCGTGGCCCCATAGGGAGCTCCACCGAAGGCCCCAGTGGCTGCGTTCGCATGGCGGCCCCGCCCCATTCTGGCGCACCCCTCACACGGTTCGTGGCCCCATAGGGAGCTCCACCGAAGGCCCCAGTGGCTGCGTTCGCATGGCGGCCCCGCCCCATTCTGGCGCACCCCTCACACGGTTCGTGGCCCCATAGGGAGCTCCACCGAAGGCCCCAGTGGCTGCGTTCGCATGGCGGCCCCGCCCCATTCTGGCGCACCCCTCACACGGTTCGCGGCCCCATAGGGGGTTCAACCGAGGGCCCCAGTGGCAGGCTTCGCATGGCGGCCCCGCCCCAATCTGGCGCACCCCGCACGAGATCGCGGCCCCATAGGGAGCTCCACCGAAGGCCCCAGTGGCTGCGTTCGCATGGCGGCCCCGCCCCATTTCGGCGCACCCCTCACAGGATCGTGGCCCCATAGGGAGCTCCACCGAAGGCCCCAGTGGCTGCGTTCGCATGGCGGCCCCGCCCCATTCTGGCGCACCCCTCACACGGTTCGTGGCCCCATAGGGAGCTCCACCGAAGGCCCCAGTGGCTGCGTTCGCATGGCGGCCCCGCCCCATTCTGGCGCACCCCTCACACGGTTCGTGGCCCCATAGGGAGCTCCACCGAAGGCCCCAGTGGCTGCGTTCGCATGGCGGCCCCGCCCCATTCTGGCGCACCCCTCACACGGTTCGTGGCCCCATAGGGAGCTCCACCGAAGGCCCCAGTGGCTGCGTTCGCATGGCGGCCCCGCCCCATTTCGGCGCACCCCTCACGAGGATCGTGGCCCCATAGGGACTCCACTGAAGGCCCCAGTGGCTGCGTTCGCATGGCGGCCCCGCCCCATTCTGGCGCACCCCTTCGTGGCCCCATAGGGAGCTCCACCGAAGGCCCCAGTGGCTGCGTTCGCATGGCGGCCCCGCCCCATTCTGGCGCACCCCTCACACGGTTCGCGGCCCCATAGGGGGTTCAACCGAGGGCCCCAGTGGCAGGCTTCGCATGGCGGCCCCGCCCCAATCTGGCGCACCCCGCACGAGGATCGCGGCCCCATAGGGAGCTCCACCGAAGGCCCCAGTGGCAGGGTTCGCATGGCGACCCCGCCCCATGTCGGCGCACCCCTCACGAGGATCGTGGCCCTGTGGGGAGCTCCACCGAGGGCGCCAGTGGCAGGGTTCGCATGGCGGCCCCGCCCCATGTCGGAATGTTGGATTTTTGGGGTGCGCGCGCAAAGAGGGAGGAAAAGAAGGGGCGAAAGCGGGCGCGATCCTCGCAAGGGCCGTGCCGACATGGGCGTCGCGGCGCGCGGGCGCTGCCGTCGGGGTTCCCGCGGAAGTTGCCCGCGGCGGCCAAGCCCAGTGTCACGAGTGTTCGGACAGGCATGCTCGAGCAATTCACGTTCATATACATTTACACTAGGCGTAGCCATGATCGCATTCGTGCAAATTACATCACTCGCGCGCAGACCCATTCACACTCAGACTCACTCGCGCTCTGACTCACCTGCGTTCGTTCTCTCGTAACCAGACCCATCGTATTCCTTTGCGTTGTGTGCCCCGCCACATTTCGGCACCCCCCTCATACGGTTCTGGGCCTTATGGGGAGCGCCACCGAAGAAGATACTCACAATTGCGGTACTCACAGCTGCATATGGTTGGGTCCTTCGCCCGGAAAATGTTTTTTTTGTTTGTTTTCCTTTTTTTGTTCCCAACCATCCTGTGGTGTTGGGTCCTCGTTTTGAAGAGACAGCGCCCCGCGTCTCACCTCCCGCTGCCCTCCTCTCTTCTCCCATCATCGTCATCATCATCATCATCATCATCATCATCATCATCATCATCATCATCATCATCGTCATCATCACCACTCGCATGATCATCGCCATCATCATCGCCATGGCCATTAGTTTCCAACCATCCTGTGGTGTTCGCATGGCGGCCCCGCCCCATTCTGGCGCACCCCTCACACGGTTCGTGGCCCCATAGTGAGCTCCACCGAAGGCCCCAGTGGCTGCGTTCGCATGGCGGCCCCGCCCCATTCTGGCGCACCCCTCACACGGTTCGTGGCCCCATAGGGAGCTCCACCGAAGGCCCCAGTGGCTGCGTTCGCATGGCGGCCCCGCCCCATTCTGGCGCACCCCTCACACGGTTCGTGGCCCCATAGTGAGCTCCACCGAAGGCCCCAGTGGCTGCGTTCGCATGGCGGCCCCGCCCCATTCTGGCACACCCCTCACACGGTTCGTTGCCCCATAGGGAGCTCCACCGAAGGCCCCAGTGGCTGCGTTCGCATGGCGGCCCCGCCCCATTTCGGCGCACCCCTCACGAGGATCGTTGCCCCATAGGGAGCTCCACCGAAGGCCCCAGTGGCTGCGTTCGCATGGCGGCCCCGCCCCATTCTGGCGCACCCCTCACACGGTTCGTGGCCCCATAGGGAGCTCCACCGAAGGCCCCAGTGGCTGCGTTCGCATGGCGGCCCCGCCCCATTCTGGCGCACCCCTCACACGGTTCGCGGCCCCATAGGGAGTTCAACCGAGGGCCCCAGTGGCAGGCTTCGCATGGCGGCCCCGCCCCAATCTGGCGCACCCCGCACGAGGATCGCGGCCCCATAGGGAGCTCCACCGAAGGCCCCAGTGGCTGCGTTCGCATGGCGACCCCGCCCCATGTCGGCGCACCCCTCACGAGGATCGTGGCCCTGTGGGGAGCTCCACCGAGGGCGCCAGTGGCAGGGTTCGCATGGCGGCCCCGCCCCATGTCGGCGCACCCCTCACGAGAATCGTGGCCCCATAGGAAGCTCCACCGAAGGCGCCAGTGGCAGGGTTCGCTTGGCGGCCCCGCCCCTTTTCGGCACACCCCTCACACGGTTCGTGACCTCATAGGGAGCTTCACCGAAGGCGCCAGTGGCAGGGTTCGCATGACGGCCCCGCCCCATGTCGGCACACCCCTCACGAGGATCGGAGTAATCATTCCCAACCATCCTGTGGTGTTGGGTCCTCGTTTTGAAGAGACGGTGCCCCGCGTTCCTTCCTCCTTCCTCCTCCTCCCGCTGCCTCCTCCCTCCTCGTCTCATCCTCATCAGCATCATCGTCATCACCCGCCATCATCATCATCGTCATCGTCATCATCATCAGCACCAACATGGTCGTCATCATCACCATCACCCTCCGCATGCTTCTATTTCGGCACACCCATCACACGGTTCGTGGCCCCATAGGGAGCTCCACCGAAGCCCCAGTGGCAGGGTTCGCATGGCGGCCCCGCCCCATTTTGGCGCACCCCTCACACGGTTCGTGGCCCCATAGGGAGCTCCACCGAAGGCCCCAGTGGCAGGGTTCGCATGGCGGCCCCGCCCATTTTGGCGCACCCCTCACACGGTTCGTGGCCCCATAGGGAGCTCCACTAAAGGCCTCAGTGGCAGGGTTCGCATGGCGGCCCCGCCTCATTTTGGCGCACCCCTCACACGGTTCGTGGCCCCATAGGGAGCTCCACCGAAGGCCCCAGTGGCAGGGTTCGCATGGCGGCCCCGCCCATTTTGGCGCACCCCTCACACGGTTCGTGGCCCCATAGGGAGCTCCACCGAAGGCCCCAGTGGCAGGGTTCGCATGGCGGCCCCGCCCATTTTGGCGCACCCCTCACACGGTTCGTGGCCCCATAGGGAGCTCCACCGAAGGCCCCAGTGGCAGGGTTCGCATGGCGGCCCCGCCCCATGTTGGCGCACCCCTCACACGGTTCGTGGCCCCGTAGGGACATAGGGAGCTCCACCGAAGGCCTCAGTGGCAGGGTTCGCATGGCGGCCCCGCCCCAGTGTGGCGCACCCCTCACACGGTTCGTGGCCATATTGGGAATTCCTTTTGCTTCGTCCCACCTGCCCTGCGGTATTCACGTTTGCATATGGTTGGGTCCTTCGCCAGGATTTTTTTTTAATTTTCGTCGAAGATCCCCCCTCTAGGGGGACAGGCCCGACTTGACCTCTGGTGGCTCTTTCGGCACCTGTGATCCATCGACGGATCAGCTCGCTCGGCCTGGTACTGCCTCAGCAGCCGGTAACGGTTCTCCACCGCGTTCTTGTTGACGTAGCCGATGGCGACGGCGCGGGACATGCCCGGCGGCACGGCCGCACGGCCGTGCAGGACGCGCCAGTTGTTGGTCACGACGATGGTCCCCTCCGGCCAGTCGAAGTGGTGGACGAAGCGGGGGTCCTCCACGAGTTGAGACCACAGCACGTACGCCTCCATAAAGGGCTCGTACACCGAGTAGGGCAGCGCGCAGACGCCGCGCTTGGTCTCGGACTGGACCACCTTGTCCAAGCGGCCCTTCTCGTCCAGGCCGAGGATTGGGTGTGTGTGGCACAGCTCGAACGCGTCCCCCTTGCTGTTGGGGTCGGTGGGGTCGATCGGATTGCCCTCCCGGGTGTACAGGTTGTTGCGTGAACTGTGCGTGATGTGGACCTTCGTCAGCAACTCGTAGGCCTCCGGGTGGTGTTCCTTCACGTACTCGGCTATGGCGAGGCCGTCGCATACCTTGCTCCGCACGTCGCCCTCCGCCTGGTAGAGGAACTGGAAGAAGCCTGGGGTGCCGTGGTACACGGTGTGGTCGGTGTGCATGCACAGCGGATTGGAGTGATCGTAGTCCCCCGACTGGGGCTTCTCTGTCTTCCGAATGTAGGAATACCTCGTGGTCCGCACCGGGTGCTGGTTGCACTTGCCGAGGATCTTCCTGACGTGCTGTTCCATCGGCAAGCCGCCGAGCTCGAACTCCAAGCTGTCTGGCTTGCCAATCCCCGTGATCATTGCGACGCCAGTCTTGATCATACAGTCGTAGAACTCAACCTGCGCATCTACGTCCGTCTCGAGCAGCTTGGAGTCGAACTTGGGCATGTCGACCTTGGAGTCCCAAGGCCTGCGGCTGTCCATCAGATGGTCCATGAGGTTACCGGTCTCCCGGATGGCGGGCACGTGGGCCGCCTCGGAGTGCAAGGCCCTGCCGACGAACGGCGCCATCGAGTGGAGCCACCTCGACTGGAAGACTTCGGGCCCGGCGGGGCCCGTCTCGGCGTGCGCGTAGTCGACGGAGAGCTGCTCCCCGCCGCCCCGGGGCGCCGCGCCAGAGATCCTGAACTTCCCGACGCTCCACACATCCTCCGCGCACGTGCGGTAGTAGTCCGCGCCCGCGCGGGCAGGGTTGGAGTCCTTCAGCCAGGAGGCGTGCATCTCATAGCGCGTGCTGTCCGCGAACTCGACCACGAGCTGCTTGCCCCCGTTGATGGACTTGCAGTCCACGACCGCGTGGGGGCTCCTCGCGCTGGCCGCGCCCGCGAGGACCTTCGGCGTGGCCGTCACCGTAGACTGCACCATGCTCGTTGAGGCTGGCCGCGCCGATGGTGGGGCAGCGGCTCCCTTGAGAAGGCCGCGGCCACGACGCAGGAGAGCGGCCATGGTGCCCTCGCAAAGGGAAGGGGAGTGCTGGACGGCAGGTTCGTATGGTGACAGCTTCGGCATCGGTGTCTGACACCACGTGAATCGCTCAGCCTGGAACGATGGGCGTCTTGTCGATCGCCAGATCATTCCGTGTTGGCCGATTCTGGGCCACTGGCGGCGTTCCACCTTGAACACCCTCGGCGGGTCACCGCCGCGTCGTCACGCCACGAACCCGCCTGATGATACTTCGTATGTCTGGCTGAAAGCACCTGCGCCAACAAGCACCTTGAGCTAAAATGGCTGCGGATGTCGTCGTCCTCGTCGTCGATGCCGCCGTCGTCGGCGCCGCCGCCGACGTCGGTGCCTGTACGGTCGTCCCCGTCGTCGGAGTGAGGGAGGGCGAGGAGGAGGGACGAGGAGGAGGACGATGGGTGAGGCGTGAGCGGTAGCAGGAGGAGCAGGAATGAGGAAGAGGAGGAGGGGCAGGGAAGAGGGGAGGGGAGGACGCAAAGAAGGCATGGGAGAGGAGGGCGGGGCATCGCCTCCCCGGCCTTCCTCCTCCTCGTCTGCCATCCCGTTCATGAGCAACTCCTCCCTGTCGCACCCCCCGGGCGTGTCGGCAGGGCGGGCATGGCGTTTCGCCTGAGACATCCTCACCACTTGTGGCCCTGAAGCCGGAAAGATGCAGCAGCTGCCCGACCGGAGTGGTGATGGCCTATCGAAGTGGGGCCTCTCGCCTTGGAGTCGCGCACATCCGCCGGAATCTGTTGCAGTAGTCGGGACGGGGAAGAGAAGCCAAAATGGGGCTTTCTCGCCTCTGCGCCGCGCACACCCGTGTCAAAAGAGCTTGCCACAGTCACACGATGATGGAGGGAGGGGGGGGGGGGGGCCTTTCACAAAATGGCCCCCCCTCTCTCGCCTTCCCTTCGCGCGCTCTCGCCTCGAGACTCTGCACGGCCCCACTGATCTGAAGGGGGGGGGGGGGGGTTCTCGAAGTGGAGCCCGAGCCCTGGCGCCCCGAGCAGTCGTCTCGAGGGCGCTCGCCGCAGCGCTGCGCACGCCCGTGGTGTTGCACCGTGCCGCGGCTGCACGGGTGGAGGGCGGCCGCTCGGAACACTCCGCGCGCTCCTTGTTAAAGGGAAAGTAGGACACACCAATACATACACACAAATAAAAATGGTCCCCATGTTTTCCCATGTCTTCTGGGTTTTGTCTTCCCGCCCAACTCCCATATTTCCCCATATTTTCGGGGGATCGCCGATTAATTGTGTCTGTGTGTTTTTTCCCCTCCTGAATTATCAAGACTTCTTCCAAACTCGATGCCAGAAGGTTGACTGAATTTCTAGGAGGGCAAGCAATGCTCGAAACACAGGGTTCTCACTGCATGTCAAGCTCATATGAGGGCTGGCCTTTCGAGAGGGCGCTTCCTGGGAGTACAGAGAAAAGCGTGTGCAGGCCTGTGAGTCGGGTGCTGGGGACAGGAGGGTGCATGGCAGCACCGTTCCTGCTGTTCTGTGTTTATTCTGGTCCAGTGAGCTTTTTGGCAGCCCCACCTGGCTCCTGCGATCTGTGCGAGCGTCAGGTCCTCCTCCTCCTCCTCCTATTCCTCCTCCTTCCTCTTCCTAGGGAATCCTGAACAATGATGGATATTTCCTTCCGGCAGAGATTCCAGGCCTCCAGAGGGCTCCGCGGGTCTCCAGAGGTCCGCCAAATGGAGCCGCCCCCAAAACGCCGAAGCATGATAACGTTACAGCCACTAGCATCAAGCAACATACCTCCCCCCGACCACCTCGGACGGTGCGGCCGGAAGAACTTTGGCATGAAGAGAGACGGGTTCTGCGGTGGAAGCGGGGTCCTGGACCTCGGGACCAGCTCCGTTCTCTAACAGTCCTGGGGGCCCGCGGGAGGACAACCCTTCAGTTCCCGTCCCCCTCAAGACCTTTCGACGGGAGCCGAAAGCGAGAGGGGGGACTGGGGACTGCAACGGGGAAGGGGGCTGCAATCGACAGTACTTCGCCGCGGCATCAGGCCCCCGGTGGGGAACCCCCACGTTTATGGGTGAGTCGGGGCCTCCGGGCCCCGATCTGCGACACATGGGCGATTGGGGGGCGGTGCTTCCCTTGGCATGGAGCGTCGTCAGGGAAACGGGTCCTGGACTTGGGGGCCTTTCCCAAGAGCCAGGTCTTCATCCCTCGTCGAAGTCTGCCGGTCCCAAGGCCCGCAGAAGTCTCCAGGAGCCCGAAAGAGGCCAAAAACCTTGGGGCCCGTTTCCCTCAGGATCCGCTTGCTTCACGGCGACGGCGACGGCAGCGGCGGCGACCAGGGCGGCGATGAGGCGCGACTGCCACCCGCGCCGCCAGGGCGGGGGCGGGAAACACACACACACACATTCACACACACACACACTCACACACACATACACACACACGCACAAACGCACTCACGCACACACGCACACGCACACACACACACACTCACACACACACACATCCCACGGCGTCGCGGTCCAGCTTCCAGTGCTGGGGCCCACAGCTTCACACACAGGGCGCCGCGGACGCCCCGCGCAAGGCGCAGGCCGACGGCGTCGCGCCTGGGTGGACCGCAGAAGAGGGCTTCGACGCGGACGTGCTCGTCGCTCGCGAGGGGGGGGACTCGCCATCGCGCGGACGTCCATTCCCTGTGCTTTTTTCGGTTTCGTGCGTGGCTTTTTCGCCAAATGATCAAGGATGCTCCTCGATGGTCCTCGCCGAAGGAAAACTGCACACGTCCGAGCGATGCCAAGGGGACGGCGGGGGGGCGGGGCGACGCGCGGTGGCGGCGACCACGGCGGCGGCGGCACCGACGGCCGCGGCGACCACGGCGGCGGCGACGGCGGCGTCGGCGGCGATGACGGCCGCGGCGGCTGCGGCCGAGCCACCGGCGACGGGCGGCGGCCACCGCCCCGTGCAGGCCGCGGGAGGGGGGGAGGGGGGAGGGGAAGGAGGACAGGGAAGAGAGAGGATGGGGAGGAGGAGAAGGGGGCGGGAGGAGGAGGAGAAGGAAGAGAAGGAGGAGAAGAAGGATATGGAGGAGGATGGAGGAGGAGGAGGAGGAGGAGGAGGAGGAGAATGAGTATGAGGGGGAGGAGAAGGATGAGGATGAGGATGAGGATGAGGAGGAGGAAAGGGAGGAGGATCGAGGAGGAGGATAGAGCAGGAGGGGGAGAAGGAGGGCGGTCATGCTAGTAACGCGGCATCGACGCGTGTAGTGTGCCTCGACTGCAGCAAGCATGCGACAGGGCCACAGCATGGCCATCTGCGGAGGAAGGGAAAGGAGGGGGAGGAGGGAGGAGGAGAAAGGGGGGCGGAAGGAGTAGGAGGAGTAGGAGGAGGAGGAGGAGGAGGAGGAGGAGGAGGAGGGGGATTTGTTCGACCCAAGCCGCTGCAGGGCGCCTGAAGCTAAGGGTGCAAATGAGGCTGCAAACGCTGAACACATTCAATGCAGCCCGAGCGAGGCGAACCGTGGCTAAATCAGAGAGACAACAACATCAGAGACAACACAACGCTGTGAGAGCAGGAGCCGAGGAAGCAAACTCGAGGGAACCCTCGGCAAACTCTACAGGAGGTAGGCCGCACAAGGCGACCAACGAGCTCACGAGCAACGTTCTCCGAGGCCTCTTCGGGCGGAGGCTCCCTCACATCCTGACCCACGAATCGGATATCCGAGGCTTGCCATCAAGAGTGAGCGGCGGGACCATGCATGCGAGGGCCAAGTTAGCTAACCTTTGCCCCGACGTCAAGCACGTGCACGTCTGACAAAGGCAAACGAACGAATCATCGGAACAGTCGACGACTCGACACGAGCACCCCAGAGACGACAACGTGCTGACGTGGATCTTCCAGCGCCGGGAATAAGAGGCCCCCAACACAATCCAAGAGAGGTCCGAGACGCCCGAAGATCGCTCCACGGCGCCCAAGATGGCCTCCAGACGGCCCAAGACGTCTCCAAGATGACCCAACAAGCCTCCAAGATGCCCCAAGAGACCTCCAGGAGCACTCCCAAGAGGGCCCCAAGAGGCAAACATCCATGCTTTTTCTTGGGTTTTGGACAGATTTGGCCGTTTCAACCTTTTCGGTTCCCCGACGCCCCTAAACGGCTCAAGAGGCCTCCAAGATCGCCCCAAGAGGGCCCAAGAGGCCTTCAAAAGGGCCCCAAGACGGCCCAAGACGGCTCCAAGACGGCCCCAGAGGCCTCCAGGAAGGCCCAAGAGGGCCCCAAGAACGCCCCCAACACGGTCCAAGAGAGGTCCGAGGCGCCCGAAGATCGCTCCACGACGCCCAAGATGGCCTCTGGACGGCCCAAGACGTCTCCAAGATGGCCCAAGAAGCCTCCAAGATGCCCCAAGAGGCTTCCAAGAGAACTCCCAAGAGGGCCCCAAGAGGCAAAAACCTGTGTTTTTCCTTTGCCCCGACGCCCCTAAACGGCTCAAGAGGCCTCCAAGATCGCCCCAAGAGGGCCCAAGAGGCCCCCAAGAGGGCCCCAAGACGGCCCAAGACGGCTCCAAGACGGCCCCAGAGGCCTCCAGGACGGCCCAAGAGGGCCCCAAGAACGCCCCCAACACTACACAGCTCCCGACGCCGCAGCTCCACACTGCAAACGACCACTCGGACAGGCGACCACGGTGCGACATTATGGGCCGGCGGAATGAGCGAAGCGATTAATATCCACCGCCTTGGCTCGTTTGGGGGGCTGGGCTCAAGACAAGCGCAACGACAGTGCAACGCAAAGTGCTGTCTGGACTAAACTCAGAGAGGCCCCATCCAGCTCTCGTCAACTCTCTAACGGGGCTACTCGTGCAGGAACAATCCTTGAAAGCGTGCACCTCGAAAAGTCCTCTTGCCTGGCTAAGGTCACTGTGCCGTTCGGCCAGCACGCCTTCGTCGGTAAGGGGAGGGGCACAATATCACTAGAGTTTCTGACTATCCCAGAGAGCCCAGTCGGGATCTCTAGAGGCTTCTAGAATCCAAGGTTCGACAAGGGACGCAAGCTCCGAACCCGCGCTCCTACTATTTCAAATCTTGCGAAATAGCGAGTCAGGCTCGACGCAGAGATCACACAGTAAGAACACTGGTTTTCCTGGTCCAGGTGGCCACACGGAGGAACAACTTGACTCAGGCCCTTCGGAGGGTCGAAAGCTTATGAGACTTGGAAGGCGTTTCTTTATGTTCGGCGATGACGGGCGTCATTGGGGGGGGGGAGGGCGGGGGGGGGTATGACGTGACGCCCCCCCCGCCGTGTGGCTCTGGCACCACAGCCGCGCCCGCGCGCACGACGCGACGAGCGACGAGCGACAAGCGACGAGCGACGACGCGAGCAGCATGTAAGTGGCGATCTGCCCAATGCGCCTGTGTGCACCAGAACGCTCGCGTGCACCACGCCGCGCGTGTGCACCACAGCGCCTGCGTACACCGCAACAGCCGTGTGCAACGCACCGCCCGTGTATACCACAATACTTGGGAGCACTACAGCGCCTGTGTACGTACACCGCAGCAGCCATGTGCAACACAACGCCTGTGTACACCACAGTGCTTGCGTGCACCGCAGCGCCTGTGTACGCCACAGCGCCTGTCTACACCACAGCATCCGCGTGCAACGCAGCGCTGGTGTACACCACAATGCCTGCGTGCATAGGACAGGTAGAAGGAGCATGTACGTCAGGACCTGATGCGGACAACAAAAAAGCCACGCCAGGAAAGTTCTGATAATCGAATGCGACGCCTCGTCCTCCTTTTCCTCCTTCTTACCCCCTGTCGTGTGGCTTGGCGTTACAACGCACGTGCGCATCTCAGCGTGCACCGCAGAATGGTCGATTGAATCGGTCCACTTGGTTCTCGGACGGCCAGTTTTGCTGGAGCCTCCTGGACGCAAGTGGGAGTTAGGGTGATGCGGGCGGACTCGGGGGGACTCGTAGATTCCACCGGCGCTCCTTTGTCCATGAAGATTTGTTTTCCATAGTTTCTCTGGAGTCCACACGCGCTCCATTTTGTCACAAGGATTCTTTTTGAAATTCTATACACAACAATGGTGCTGGGTTGCACACGGCTGATGTGGTGCACACAGGCGCCGTGGCGTACACAGGCACTGCAATGCACGCAGGCATTGTGGTGTACACTGGTGCTGTGTTGCGCACGGCTGATGTGGTGTACGGAGGCACTGTGGTGTACACAGGAGCTGCTGTGCCCGCAGGCACGGTGGCACAAACTGACGCTGTGTTGCGCGCGACTGCTGTAGTGTACATCGGGCGCTGTGGTGCACGCGGGCACTGTGATGTACACAGGCGTTGTGGTGCATATCGCCACCCACATGTTCGTGCTACCCGTCCTCCGTCATTCCTAACCATTCCCAAACGCCGCTGGCGCGAAACGTGACGTCATCGACCCCCTCCCCCACATATGATTGCCGTCATCGGCCCGGACTTAAAAACAGGCTCCAGCCGCGTCCGCGCGCACGGCGACGATGAGCGACGAGCGACGAACCACGAGCGACGACGACGAACGACGACGACGACGACGACGACGCCTGCGGACCAGACACCTGTGCGGATTCCTACGCGGACACCTACGCGGATCCAAATGCGCACGGCGGCAGTGCCCGGAGCGCACTGGGGGGGGGAGCGTTACGTCATAGGGGGGGGGAGCGGGGGCCATGACGCCCGTCATGCCCCAAGTAATAAAGAAATGGCCTCTTGACGACAGAAGCCATGACATCAGAACATAGCCTACCCTGATTATCTAGTACATACCTCGCAGATCGAGACCTCAGAACACCTTCTCTAAGAAGCTTCGTTGCCGGCGGGCTCTATGTCATTGCACTGGCCTTGCAGACGTGCTGCAGCGAATTTCTGCGTGGATTTCTGCGTGGATGTTTGCCCGAAGCGGCGAGCGAAAAACGAAGTGAATTTCGCGTGGATTCGTCTTGGTCTTCCTTCCTGGCCAAAAAAGTCCGCACGAAATTCACCGCAAAATCCAAAACGAAATTCTCCAGGACACCCGGGGCCCACCCCATCGTTTTCCGAACGACATCCGCTCTGCAATGTTGGCGCCATGATCCATGACCCAACCAATGCTGGAAAATGACAACATGATCGCCCCGACGGGCCCACCCACTTTCGGGCGTTGGCAGAACTGGGTTCGTAGGGACCCGGTTTAGTGATGTGTACTGGGGGACGCGCCCCCCCCTGTTCCACGAACCGGGGCTGCCGTCACCCGAAAAAAACGCCAACTACGGCAGACCTGGTTTCGTGATTCTGGCAAATTCAAGGGCTCCGGGGCCCCACTGCTAACCGGGCCCCCTTACCTGGGGTCCTGGCTACAGGGCAGCGTTTAATACATAGGATTTTTATAAAAAACATCAGCTTTAAAAACATGATTCATACATCTATGCATGAGCTCATCGTTGATTTTAGTACTAAGTCCCTGCATTTTTGGTGCATGATCCGCACGCGGAGCATGTATAAAAAACGGCACCGGCTATACCCAGCACTGCTCTCCACGAGAGGCCTCGCCTGCCGGAGGGTGGACGACCACGTGAGGCGAGTCGCCGCCTCGCCTCCCAACGCGCTCGTCCTCCTCGGTGCAGAGGGCGGGGGCCACCGCCGCTGCCCAATGAAAGGGTCATCTCCCGCAGCCGTAGAATATAAGAAGGAAAGGGATCTGCCGGCGGCCGACGGCCGCATCGTCTCGCCCGACAATTTGCGGAGATGGTGGGACAAAAACACACACGGGAAAAAAACACACAGGGAAAAAAACAGAAACACACACACACAAAACGAAACACACAACAAAACACACACACACACAAAAAAACACACACACACACACACACAACAAAACACACACACACACACAAAAACACACACACACAAACAAAACACACACAACCGCCACTGCACCCGTGAACTCCGGCACCGGGCAGGGTGCCGGGCAAGGACGCCGCCGTGGACCTCGTCTTGCAGTGCTTGCCGGACCCCGCATTCGGCCAGACAACACGAGGAGCGAGACGGTTCAAACTGGCAAGGCGAAATTTGTGTGGCAGAACCCACTATTTGGAGGAGGAGGGGGAGCAAGGGAGGGAGAGTACGGAGGAGGAGAAGGAGGAGGAGGAGAAGCAGGGGGACGAGAAGGATGAGGAGGGGGAGGGAGAAAGAGGGGAAAAAGCGGGGAGGGGGGAAGGATGGGGAAGGCGGATGAAGGAGGACGCGGAGGAGGAGATGCAGGATGGAGGATATGGGTGGAGGATGGATGAAGAGGATGGAAGATGAAGGATGGATGAGGGGGAGGAGGAGGTGGATGGAGGAAGAGGAGGAGGAGGAGGAGAACGAGGAAGAGGAGGAGTAGGAGGAGGTGGATGCAGAAGGATGGAGGAGGAGGAGGAGCAGGAGGAGAGAGGAGGGAGGAAGAGAATGGAGGTTGGAGGAGGGGGGGGGGAGGGGAAGCTGAGGTGGAAAGGGGAGCGCGGCGGCCCGGAGTCCTGCCCCCCCGAAGACGGCGGCCTCGAGGAGTCTCCCGACGCGGCCTCCGCCGCAGGGGTGGCGCGCGCGGCGGACCCGCTGCGCTGCGCGAGGGCCGCCGCGCGGGGACGCGCGAGGGGCGCGCCCGCCGAGGCTCGGACGCGGGGCGTGGGAGGGGCAGCGATGCGTACGCAGACGAGCGCGCGCCGCTACCCGCAGAGCAGCTGCTCGCAGAGGGCCCGGATCCGCCACAGGGGGCCTACGAGGAACCGCATTGACACGGGCATGTGTTTTTTCTGGACGTTTGCGAGCAGGCCCTTTGCGAATGGTGGAACGCGCCCGGTGAGTATGCGGGGGGGGGACTGGCCTTTGTGGGCCCCGGAAACGGCAAGGCCGTTTTTCACCGTTTCCAAAAAAAGGTCCCTTGAAAATGGAAACGGCAAAAAAACGGCGACCGGAAACGGCAAAAAAACGGCTCCAGGATTGGAATCGGAGCCGGAACCGGTCACAAAACAGCGACGGAACCAATAAAAAAAGGGCGTCGGAACCAGTAAAAAAACGGCAAAACGGGACCGGTAAAAAAACGGCCCTGTCGTTTCCAGGGCCCACTAAGGGACTGGCACAGCGGGGGGAACAACGGCCTGAAATCGGCGATACCTCGCCGGCAGATCGGCGGCAGGCCCCCGAGCCTGCATCCGCACGCTCCTGGGCGGGTTGGGGCCATCCGGCCCCGATCGGCGATCAATGGGCGTATTGGGGGTCGATGCACCCCCCCTCCCTGTGCCTATCCCCCCCTGCCGCTGCCCCTGAAAGATGGGATGGGGTCCTGAGGACGAGGTGCCTCAACCGACGCAGATCCACCCTGGGATCCCTTCCTATCCTCAGGGCCCCATACCTCGGGACCCCATCTTTGAACCACCGACCGGGGGACTGTTCTCTGATGCGGTCGGGAACTTGTGTCAGGTCGGACCTGTCCCCCCATAGCGGGGATGTGGGCGAAAAACTCAATATATCCAACACATACCCACGCATAGTCAGATAAAGACTTCAAACATCGTCCCCAGACTATCTGTTGCTACTCTTGTTTTGACTTCCCCCCTGGAGAGGGACAGGCCCGACTCAAAAAATCTTGTGCTCGGAGTGCCACCGCGGAGGCCCCCCGCGACACAAAGTGTGCCCCCCGCGAGAGCGGGCGGCGTGTCGCCTCGCTCCGCGGGGCGGGAGGCCCGGAGAGGCTCGTGCCGCTGACGCCGGGGAGCTGGGACGGAGTAGGGACCGACCTTACCGGCAGCCCGATAGGCCTACCACGCCATGTGCTGAGGACCCAGATCCAGGGCAGTTTTTTTTCATACATAGGATTGAAAAATTTAGGATTGATTAATCTATGATTAATGTATGAATAAGTTGATGCATGATCTCATCGTTGTTGTTAATACTAAATCCCTGCATCTTCAATACATGATCCGCACGAGGAACATCTATTAAAAACGGCACGGTATGCTCAAAGAGCAAGAGTCATGGTCCTTGGATCGTGAACCCGATGTGTTCAAACGGGACGGTCCCGGCCAGAAATGTTCCAAGAACATTTCGTGCACATCACAAGGGGTTCTTAGAACATTCCTTGGTAGGCCTACAGGCGAGCCAGGACGCTTCGCCACTGCTTGACAGAAAGTGTATAACGTGTCGCGACGAAGCGGGGTGGGCCAGAACTGGCGGAGCGCCGCGCTATCCAAAACTTCCTGACCGTAATGCCGGCTTGCTCGATGGTTCGAAGAGAGGTAGAACATCACCACAGAACAGTCCCACAAGAAGGACGTAGAGCCCTAGTCCGCCGGAAGCAGCGGCGGTTGCGCCCGAGACTCCCTCACAACAAATTCAGAAATCGTGCTCTCGCCTCAATTCGGCGACAAGCGAAGGGGGGAAATGAGACGGAGAAGGCCTTCTCAGAAGGCTCCGAAGTCACCCGGCCTTCTGAGAAATTTCATGAACCTCTCCCAAAGACACATAACACTTCTCAAAAGACCGGAGGGCTTCTGGGAAGTCCCGCCGCCTTCTGAGAAGACCTTCTCCTTCTCACTTCCCCCCTCGCTCGCCGCCGATCAATGCTGGCTACATGCTTGGTTCGTACGGCCACGACCAGCTATTTTTTCAATGTAAAAAACACGAAGGTGCGCATGGCCGTGATTCAACCTCTTACTCGTCGACCGGCCTCTTCACATTGGCTGCTGTTGAGGTGCTTTGCTGGAGTATCTCCTGTTATGCTATGTCCGTGAACGGTAATGACCCGGGTAACGGCCACGCTTAGGCGGGGTGGGGAAGGTCGGGGCGGGGGTGCGCTGCGACCTTCATAATATGCGCGCGAACCCTAACACGTGGGTGAGGCTCCAATCCCCACCCGCACGTACGATCGTTAACGTTACCTGGGGGGGGGGGGGCAGGTAACGGACCTCTCGGGCCAAAGGTCTTTACACATATATATATATATATACATACACAATTATTATATCCTGGCCCTGGGACCAGACATACGTGCGTCGTGAACAGACCACGCCGGGATGTTCCCAAGTGGCTCCAGCCTCAGGGGGCTCCCGCCGGCAGCAACACTCGCTCTGGGTGACCAGCCGGCCCTGGGGAGAGGGTTGAGACTCGTAGGCGCCCCGTACACGTCGTTCTGATCGTGCTCATTTCTAAGTGTGCTCGTTTCTAACAACAGTGTGCATGGATCAAAGCCAAGACGTCGGATTTCTGGGCAGGCCTGCTTAGGGCCGCGGGCGCTATCAGAGAACGACTCGGGAAGAAGCGTCGGCCCTGGGGGAGCGGCTGAAAGGTCTGGAGGCTCGCGCATCGAGCAGATGGAAGCGCCCGATGTCTGGGGATGCCCGAGGTTCGAGATCGATTTTTCTTCCTGAAGCGCTATCGCCTGAAGTTTCGCTCGCGTTGCCAGCATCGGCACGGGCGCCACTGAAGCGGTGCAAAGGGATCCTTCCGATGCACGAACAGGATGCAAAAGGGAGGTGCCTAAGGGTCGAGATTGTAGGAGGCCATTTTGGCCCTTCTCGGGGGCACCATGGAGAATTCGATCAGTATGAGAAGCTGGGCTCTAGATGGCATCTCATCCTCTATCGAGTTCCCCTCAAACTCAGACCCAGGCATCGCCAAACAATCGGGAGGTGGAAGGATGCACCATCTTCTCACTCTGCTCTTTCTCCTTGATCCCGCTTCCCCTCCTCCTTATACTGCTCCCACCAATTTCCTCCTGATCACCCGCCTCCCGTCTTGTTTCCCCCTCGTGCCCCCCACCGGGCCCCACCACCCTGCTCCTTGACGTCCAGCTCAACCCCTCGGGGTGTCCGAAAACAAGTCACCTGAACAGGAATTCGGAAAAGCGCGTGAATCGAGACGCCGCTGCGAAGAGTCACCTTCCCGAGCGGAGGCTAAGAAGGGCAAAGCGTCAATGCATATATATATGTGTATGTATGTATGTATGTTGTATGGATGGATGGATTTATGTATGTATATCGACATACTGTATATATATATATATATATATATATGCGTATGTGAATATATGCATGTGCATGGGTAGCTCCCTGCCAATACATACAGATGGAAATATACACATTCGATATGTCAGAGTGAAGAGGCCGGACGGTCATTCACTGTCCCTGGGTGCGTGTGTGAGGTGGGGTTCCGCGGTGCCGATTGAATTCACGTTTTTTTGGTTTTGAAAGATGGTTGATCCCCCAGGGGCTCTTTGCGTTTTTTAATTAAAGTGCTCCCCCTGGGGCTCGCACCTTTCGAAACAAAAGAAGGCCTGAGGGATCATATTTCTTAACAGCATTCCCGCCGGACACTTCCTTACAAGTTCTTCCAACGTCGCACTCTCGCAAAGGACTTCCTGACAACTTCTGCAGGAATCGCGCTCTCGCGTGGGACATCCGCGCAAGTTATGTAAATGCCGCGCCCTCGACACTTAGAAATCACGCTCTCGCTGTGGATTTCCTCAGGATGTATTTGGGAATCGCGCTATAGTTTGAGACATCCTCGCGATTCATGCAAGACTCACGCTTCAGCACCCCGCCTGCTTGACCTGGCCGCCTGGGCCCGCCTTTCCGACCCGCACGGTGGGGTTAACCTTGTTTGCTCCTACCACCCCTCCTGCTCATCTCTCTCTTGCTCCATCCTTCCCCCTCCCACTTGCATCCGTCCTCTCTTCGCCTGTTTCAAAGGCTGCGCAGAGTACACGTGGCAGGTAAGGAAGATGTACCCCCAGAAGGGAACACGACCGAAGACGAAGAAGGCAGGGCGCGTACCGAGGGCTTGGAATAAACGTGGTGAATGGTACGCAAGTAGATAGGAACAACCATTATCAAACTGACTGTTGCTCTTTGTTGTTGGTATCGCTGTTGCCGTCATCCCACTCGCAACCCGGCTCGCGACCAACCCGCGAGCCGCCCGCGACCCACCCGCGACCCACCCGCGACACACTCGCGACTCACCCGCGACCCACTCGCGACCCACCCGCGATTTATTCGCAACCAAGGCGCAACCCATCAACGACCAAGCCGCGACCAACCCGCGACCCACCCGCGACCCACCCGCGACCCACTCGCGACCCACCTCCCGACCCACCCGCGACCACCCGCGACCCACCTCGAGCCCGCCCCCTCACCCTTATCAGCAACTGCGAGACGCTCTCTCTCTCTCTCTCGTTTGTTTTCTCTCTCACTCTCTCTCACTCTCTCTCTCTCTCTACGGTGGGGGCGTTCGTTAAGGAACGTGCCCAGGGGTCTGCAGACCCTGGAGTGTTCCTTATATGATGAAAAACGGTGGTGATATTCATGGTCACGCTTCGATTGGAGTTCCACCGGCCTCCAGACCCTGGATTCCTTATCTAAGGGTTCCCTATCCAATGCCTTCACCGAAGATATATAATATATAGGAACAATTACACGCATCAATATGATTACCCAAATATGCACCTGTGTATGTGTATATGTATACACATACACACAACTATGTAGGTACACATATTGAAATAACATATACAAACATTTGTGTATAGTTATGTCGTATGTGTATATAAATATAAGTGAAGGGGGCCGAACAGTCGTTCACAGTCCTTGGGGGGTTTACCCCTCCCCCTATCCCCTCCCCTGGACCTGGACGTGGGGGGAGCACGAGGTGTCAGAGGGTCCTTGTTCGCCCAAGATGGCTCCAAGAGAGCCTCAGAGAGCCCAAGATAGCCTCCAAGATCTCTCAAGATGCCAAACATGGCCCAATATAGCTAACAACATGCCTCCAAGAGGCCCCAAGAGGGCCACAAGACGGTTCCAGGTGCTTTTGGCGACCCCTCAGGGACCTCCCCGAGAAACCACAATCCTTCAAACACCTCAAGGAAATCACAAATGATTGCCCTGTCGCCTTTGCGCTTCCGATGCGCTTTTGAAGCCTCAAGATGGCCCTATGATTGCCCAAGAGAGCTCCAAGAAGGGCCCAAGAGGCCCCCATAACTGTGCCAAGAGCGCCCATTTCGATGGCCCTGGAGGGGGGAGGCAAATCGAGGACTTCCCCCTCCTTTGATCGATGGTCTCCGAAATGGCCCCAGGAGGCGCCTCATAGCCTCCAAGAGAGCCCCAAGAGAGCCCCAAGGGGGCTTCATGAGGGCCCAAGGCGCCCCAACAGAGCCCCAAGAGGACCCCAAGACCCCTGAAAGAGCCCCAAGATGGCACCAAGATGCCTCAAAATAGCTCCTAGAAGACCCCAATATCCCCGAATACAGCTTCGTACCTCCAAGAAGGCCTCCGATGCTCCAAGATACCCTCTAAGATGGCTCAACACCCTCCTTCCTCTCCTCTCCTTGCACGCTCTGTTTCACTATATGTGTCTCTTCGTCCCTTTTCCCGTCAGCTCTGATGGGCAGGGCTCCTGAACGGGCTGGTGGGGATCCTTTTTTTTGTCGCGGCCACCAGCGAAGAGCGCAGGCGGCGAACAGGGTGTCCGGGCCGACGGGCAAACCTAATTAGCTGCTGGGCGCAGCACGAGCCGGCCGGGCCAGCTCACAAAAGCAGCAGCTGGGGCAGGCTGGTGGGGATCCGCGAAGCGTAAATAATAATATCCCAGTGCGACCCTACCTAGGAGTTAGAGCCCCTAGGAAAACAGCATTAGCAGTAACAGTAAAGCTAAACTAAAGCTAAGCGCTTAGTTAAAGCTAAGCTAAAGCTACGCTAAAACTAAGATGAAGCTAAGCTAAAGCTGACATACAGCTAAGTTAAAGCTAAGATACAGCTAAGATAAAGCTAAGCTAAAGCTAAGCTGAAGCTAAGGTACAGCTAAGGTAAAGCTAAGCGAAAGTTAAGGTAAAGCTAAGCTAAAGCTAAGGTGAAGCTAAGCTAAAGCTAAGGTGAAGCTAAGCTAAAGCTAAGCTAAAGCTAAGCTACAGTTAAGCTAAAGCTAAGCTAAGCTAAGCTAAGCTACAGCCAAGCTACAGCTAAGCCAAAGCTAAGCTAAAGCCAAGCTGCAGCTAAGCTAAAGCTGAGCTAAAGCTAAGCTGAAGCTAAGCTAAAGCTAAAGCTAAAGCTAAGGTAAAGCTAAGTTAAAGCTAAGCTAAAGCTAAGCTAAATATAAGCTAAAGCTAAAGCTAAAGCTAAATCTAAAGCTAAAGCTAAGGTAAAGCTAAGCTAAAGCTAAGGTAAAGCTAAGCTAAAGCTAAGGTGAAGCTAAGCTGAAGCTTAACCTGAAGCTAAGCTAAATCTAAGCTAAAACTAAGCTAAAGCTAAGCTACAGCTAAGCTACAGCTAAGCTAACACTAAGCTAAAGCTAAGCTAATACTGAGATGAAGCTAAGCTAAAGCTAAGCTAAAGCTAAGCTAAAGCTAAGCTAAAGCTAAGCTAAAGCTAAGCTAAGCTAAGCTAAATCTAAGCTACAGTTAAGCTAAAGCTAAGCTAAAGCTAAGCTAAAGCTAAGCTAAAGCCAAGCTACAGCTAAGCTAAAGCTAAGCTGAAGCTAAGCTAAAGCTAAGCGAAAGCTAAAGTTAAAGCTAAAGCTAAAGCTCCCAGTGGACTGGGGGAACCGCGGGGCGGGGACTGGGGGAATCGCCCGGGGCGATTTACACTGCCCGGCCCCTTTAAGCTAAGAGAGTAAGAACCCTTCTAGGCAGAGCCTAGGTAGGGAACAACAACTATTGTTGATCCCCCCTCTCCGGTAACCACCATACCTTTTCAAATAAAACTGCTTCTCCCGGGGCTCGCATCCTGTTTTTTTTTTGGACTAGAGAAAGCGACGGGGCACTAAACTGCGTTGTTGGGCCCCGAACAACAACAACAACGGCTCCCGTCAGATACTTCCTCACAGTTGACTCTCAAATCGCGCTCTCTCGCGGGACTTCCTCACACTTCATACAGGAATCGCGCTCTCGCGTGAGACTTCCTCCGGTTTGTTCAGACGCCGCGCCGCGCCCTCGACACTCAGAAATCACGCTACCGGTGTGGATTCCTCACGATGTATTTGGGAATTCGCGCTATCGTCTGAGACTGTTCTGCAATTCATGCAGAACGCACGCTTCAGCAACCCGTCTACCCCTTGTCCCTTCCTTCCATCCGTCCTCTCTTCCATCCGGCATTATCCCAGTGCGACCCTACCTAGGAGTTGGAGCCCCTAGGAAAGCAGCATTAGTAGTAACAGTAAAGCTAAGCTAAAGCTAAGCTAAAGCTAAGCTAAAGCTAAGCTAAAGCTAAGCTAAAGCTGAGCTGAAGCTAAGCTAAAGCTAAGCTAAAGCTAAGCTAAAGCTAAGCTAAAGCTAAGCTAAGGCTAAGCTAACACTAAGCTAAAGCTAAGCTGAAGCTAAGCTAAAGCTAAGGTAAAGCTAAGCTAAAGCTAAGTTCAAGCTAAGCTAAAGCTAAAGCTAAAGCTAAGCTAAAGCTAAGCTAAAGCTAAGCTAAAGCTAAGCTAAAGCTAAGCTAAAGCTAAAGCTAAAGATGAGCTCAAGCTAAGCTAAAGCTAAGCTGAAGCTAAGCGACAGCTAAGCGAAAGCTAAGCTAAAGCTAAGCTAAAGCTAAGCTAAAGCTAAGCTAAATCTAAGCTAAAGCTAAGCTAAAGCTAAGCTAAAGCTAAGCTAAAGCTAAGCTAAAGCTAAGCTAAAGCTAAGCGAAAGCTAAAGTTAAAGCTAAAGCTAAAGCTAAAGCTAAAGCTCCCAGGGGACTGGGGGAACCGCGGGGCGGGGACTGGGGGAACCGCCCAGGCGATTTACACTGCCCGGCCCCTTTAAGCTAAGAGAGTAAGAACCCTTCTAGGCAGAGCCTAGGTAGGGAACAACAACTATTGTTGATCCCCCCTCTCCGGTAACCATCATACCTTTTCAAATAAAACTGCTTCTCCCGGGGCTCGCATCCAGTTTTTTTTTGGACTAAAGAAAGCGACGGGGCACTAAACTGCGTTGTTGGGCCCCGAACAACAACAACAACGGCTCCCGTCAGATACTTCCTCACAGTTGACTCTCAAATCGCGCTCTCTCGCGGGACTTCCTCACACTTCATACAGGAATCGCGCTCTCGCGTGAGACTTCCTCCGGTTTGTTCAGACGCCGCGCCGCGCCCTCGACATTCAGAAATCACGCTACCTGTGTGGATTCCTCACGATGTATTTGGGAATTCGCGCTATCGTCTGAGACTGTTCTGCAATTCATGCAGAACGCACGCTTCAGCAACCCGTCTGCCCCTTGCCCCTTCCTTCCATCCGTCCTCTCTTCCATCCGGCATTATCCCAGTGCGACCCTACCTAGGAGTTGGAGCCCCTAGGAAAGCAGCATTAGTAGTAACAGTAAAGCTAAGCTAAAGCTAAGCTAAAGCTAAGCTAAAGCTAAGCTAAAGCTAAGCTAACGCTGAGCTGAAGCTAAGCTAAAGCTAAGCTAAAGCTAAGCTAACACTAAGCTAAGGCTAAGCTAACACTAAGCTAAAGCTAAGCTGAAGCTAAGCTAAAGCTAAGCTAAAGCTAAGCTGAAGCTAAGCTAAAGCTAAGTTAAAGCTAAGCTAAAGCTAAAACTAAAGCTAAGCTAAAGCTAAGCTAAAGCTAAGCTAAAGCTAAGCTAAAGCTAAAGCTAAATATGAGCTCAAGCTAAGCTAAAGCTAAGCTGAAGCTAAGCGAAAGCTAAGCGAAAGCTAAGCAAAAGCTAAGCTAAAGCTAAGCCAAAGCTAAGCTAAAGCTAAGCTAACGCTAAGCTAAAGCTAAGCTAAAGCTAAGCTAAAGCTAAGCTAAAGCTAAGCTAAAGCTAAGCTAAAGCTAAACTGAAGCTAAAGCTAAGCTAAAGCTAAGCTAAAGCTAAGCTAAAGCTAAGCTAAAGCTAAGCTAACACTAAGCTAAAGCTAAGCTAGTACTAAGATGAAACTAAGCTAAAGCTAAGCTAAAGCTAAGCTAAAGCTAAGCTAAACTAAACTAGCACTAAGCTGAAGCTAAGCTAAAGCTAAGCTAAAGCTAAGCTAAAGCTAAGCTAACTCTAAGCTAAAGCTAAGCTAAAGCTAAGCTAAGGCTAAGCTAACACTAAGCTAAAGCTAAGCTGACGCTAAGCTAAAGCTAAGCT
Organism: Prorocentrum cordatum; assembly: GCA_963575745.1. Classification (NCBI taxonomy): domain Eukaryota; class Dinophyceae; order Prorocentrales; family Prorocentraceae; genus Prorocentrum; species Prorocentrum cordatum. Next base: position 334,095 of record CAUYUJ010013725.1, on the reverse strand, counting down.
AAAGCTAAGCTACAGCTAAGTTAAAGCTAAGCTAAAGCTAAGCTAACACTAAGCTAAAGCTAAGCTAAAGCTAAGCTGACGCTAAGCTAAAGCTGAGCTGACACTAAGCTACAGCTAAGCTAAAGCTAAGCTAAAGCTAAAGCTAAAGCTAAAGCTAAGGCTAAAGCTAAGGCTAAAGCTCCCAGGGGACTGGGGGAACCGCGGGGCGGGGACTGGGGGAACCGCCCGGGGCGGTTAGCATTGCCCGGCCCTTTAAGCAAAGAGAGTACGAACCCTTCTAGGCAGAGCCTAGGTAGGGAATTAGGAGCTGCACGAAATACACGCTGCAGGCAAGATAGATATTCTCCTAAGGGGGTACGATCGGGGGAACGAAGAAGGCGGGTACCGAGGGTTGATTTGGGATGTATACGTGTTGAATGGCACGCGAGCAGATAAGAGCAAACAGTGTTAAACTGATTGTTGTTGCTGTTGCTGTTGCGTCTGTTGTTGTTGCTGTTGGTGGTGTTGCTGTTGTTATTTTTGTTGTTTAACAATCAATATTGAACTTATAGCCGATCCTCCCCAACTGGTGCACATTGTATGTTTTCAATTGAAGTGCCCCCCATCAGGGCTCGCACCCAGATTGTTTATCAAACAAATCTGCATGCTCAAACTATGCCCCTGCCCCCGCCGGCTACAAAAACAACGGCTCCCGCCTGATACTTCCTCACAGTTTACTCCAGAATCGCGCTCTCGCGCGGAACTTTCTCATAAAATATGTAGGAGTCGCGCTCTCGCGTGGGACGTCCTCACAATTTATTCAAACACCGCTCTTTCGACACTCAGGAATCATCCTCTCGCTCTGGCTTCTCGAAGGATTTACTAGGGAATCGCACTATCGCCAGAACATTCCTCACGATTCATGCAAGACTCACGCGTCAACAATCCGCCTGCTCGACCTGGCCGCCTTGGCGTGGCCCGCCTTTCCGACACGCCCGCTAGGGTCTGCCAGTCCGATCTGCCCGCTTGGTTCTACTACGTCGTTTCTGTTCTTAGCCCCCCATCCTGCTAATCTCGCTCGTGCTCCATCCTTCTCCCTCCCCCCTTCCATTCGTCCTGTCTTCACCTGTTTCAGGGGCTGCGCTGAATACACGTGGCAGGTCAGGAAGATACACCACCGTGAAAGGGGTACGATCGGGGAAACGAAGTGGGCGGGTACCGAGGGTTTGGGATATACGTGTTGAATGGCACGCGAACAGAATAGAACGAACAAAATTAAAATGATCTTTGCTGTTGTCGTCGTCCCATCCGCGACCCACCCGCGACCCACCTGGCGACCCACCAGCGACCCGCCCGCGACCCGCCCGCGACCCACCCGCGGTTCACCCCGCGCCCGCCCCCTCGCTCTTATCCGCAACCGCGGTGTGCTATATATATATATATATATATATATATATGTATACATATACATAGATAGATAGACATATGTATAAACATATATATATATATATAGAAATATAGATATATAGATAGATAGATCGATAGATATATAGTTATATATAGATATATATTTATATATATAGATAGCTATATATAGGTATATAGCTATATATATATATATATATATATATATCTAGATGTATATATGTGTACATATATATATATAAACATATATATAAATATATATGTATATATATATAGATATACATACATACATATATATATAGTTGTGCGTATATTTATACAGACGTACACGAATACATGCGTACATGCATACATGCATATATCCAGACATGCAAGCATGCATGCATACATACTTGTATGCATACGCACAAACATGCAACTATACATACATATATACATGCATACATACATACACCCATCCATTCATCCACCCATACATACATACATACATGCATACATGCGTACGTACAAACATGCATGCAGATATACACATACCTAACAATGCGTCTGCAGAGATGTGTATATAGACATACGAGTATACACATCTATACATATCCGTCAGCGTGCCCTTGATGCAAGAGATGAAGTGTCCTCAGGCCCTTTGCCTAGTCCCTGGAGCATCAGCCCTGAATCCTGATGATTCTTTAACGGGCCCGGACGGGGGACGCGCCGCGTGGCCCCTAGGGCGCGTCGGGTGGCCCCTTGGCTCTGGGAAGTGTTCCTGCATGATTTGTTCGGGCCCAAGAGGGCCCCAAGACGAGCCAAGAGGGCCCCGAATCGCCGCGCGATCGATCCAAGACGCCAAAGATGGCCCCAACACGGCTCAAGAAGCCTTGGAGGCGCCCCGAGAGAGCCCCTAGAGCCTTCCCAAAGCGGCGCCGAGAGACCAACATCAGGTATAGATAGTCTTCAGATTTTTGAATTGTTGTTTGGCCTTCGACGTTTCGAGCTTCCGACGCTCCCAGACGGCGCCAGAAGTCTCCAAGGCCGCCTCAAGACGGCTCAGGAGGCCCCCAAGAGGGCCCCCAGACAACCCAAGAGGGCTCCAAGACGACCCCAGAGGCGCCCAGAACGGCCCAAACCGGCCAACAAACAACTCGAACACGGGTGCAACAGGGGGAACACGGACGGAAACTCCGAGTCTTCCGCCCCCCAGGAGGTCCTGAGGAGGCGCCAGGAGGCCCCAGCTCCCAAGACGCCCCCAGCGGCTCCAAAACGGCTTCGAGGAGGCCTCCAAACGGCCCCAAGAGGTCCCCCGAGAGGCCTCCACAACGTCCCAACGAACATCCTGGAGGCCTATGACACACAACCCAAACACGGTGGCGGGATAGGCCGAAGGCCATTCGATAGATGCGTTTATATGTATATATACGCATCTCACAAGCATCAAGCACTGTCTTCTCCTCCTCGAGCTCCTCCTCCTCCTCCTCCTCCTCGTCCTCCTGCTCTGCACCTACCCCGTGCCGCTTCTTCCCACGTTCCTTCTCCTCCTCCTCCCCCTCTTGGCGAAGTTGGTGCTGACGGGGGCCCGCCAGATCGCGGCGCTGGAGTGCGCAACTTATCAAAGCTACGTGGTGCCAGAAGAGGCTGTGGACTCGGTCGGGGCCATTCTCAAGCAGGCGGGCGAAGACTACAACTCGGTCTCAAGCGAGCTGCGAAAAAAAACAACAAAACGGAGAGCAGGTGGACTTCAAGGATCGCGGGCCCCCGTACATCACGATCTTCGTGACTCTCATCAGCCACATCATGGAGATGACGAAGGAGGGCGCAGCAGAGGCGGACTCCAAGATCTTCTCGGCGGTGAAGAACTACTGGCTGGCCCACGTGAAAGACAGCACTCCCATGAAGATGGGGGAACACGTCCTTCACTTTCGGTACAAGAAGGCCAGGAAGGACGCGGTGAAGGCCGAGGGCATCTTGCACACCGCGCTGGCTCTGAACAACCAGGTGCTCGGCGACATGTGGACGGCCGTGCTGCAGTGGCTCATGACGAAGCGGAACGCGACGCGCATCACAGGCCCCGCTCCACGGGGGCCATTGGAGAGAGAGGTCAGCAAGCTCGTGGGCGAAATGCAGAAGTAGCAGATTGGAGGACTGGAAGCAGTAGGCTAGCTGAGCTCGTGCGCAGTGGAGTGCTGCCTGCTAGTGTGATGCAGCCCAATCATCTTCAATCTTACGCTTCTCCCTCTCTGCCTAGTGTCCCTATTGTCCATCTTGCTCCTGCTCGCCCGAAGGGTAGGGGGAAACAGAGCAGACAGAGTTCTGCTCCGCCTGCTGACGAGAGAGGCAGAGGTGGAGGATTTGCCCGCGGCACGGCTCGCTGGCGAGGACAGGGTAATGGCCCTGCTGCTGATAGTGGGACGGGGGGTGGGGAGGCTTCGGGTGGTGGATAGTAAACGCTTGCTCCAAATGTCCGAGCGGAGGCTTGGCCAAAATATCCCGCCAGGCGCTCGCTCCTGGTTCTGGTAGCTTTTATGTGCCATCACCTCCACCGGCTCAGCCGCAACCACTGCTGAGGATCGGAGGCTGCATCGTGAGCGGCCCTTGAGGGGCAGCTTGGCCAAAATATCCCGCCAGGCGCTCGCTCAAACCATCCTGGTTCTAGTAGCTTTTATGTGCCATCACCTCTACCGGCCCAGCCGCAACCAATGCTGAGGATCGGAGGCTGCATCGTGAGCGCTGGTCCCCAGAGGGTACCCGCCAGGGCTGCGCGCCTAAACGGCGGATCGCCCTTGAGGGGCAGCGCGAGCGCCCGCTCGAGGGGCCACTCGGGCTCAGGAGCGGTTCCATATCGAGACTGATTGTCGCGAAGACGACGCTCAGAAGTCTTCTAGTAGCACGGCTGGTGTTATGGAGTAGACTTCCAGGAGCTGCCTTGCCTTGCCTCTTTGTCCGCCCTTCCTCTCTCCCACAATGTCCTCCTCTCTTCATGTTTCCCCTCTGCTCTTCTCCCCATCTCCTCTCCAGCTCTTCCTCCGCGAACTCTTTCTCCTCCTGTCCTCCTCCTCCTCCTCCTCCTCCTCCTCCCTCTACCCCCTATCAACTCCTCTTTCTCCTCCTCCTCATCATGATCCCGTCTTTATCCTCGCTCTCCGCCCCTATCCCTCCGTCTCATCACACTCCGCCTCATCCTCCTTAGCAGATTTCATTATCATGTCAATCCCCTTCCCTCCTTCATCATCCTCGTGTCCTCGTCATCTCGCCCCTCCTCTCCTCATCAACCTCATGATGGTAGCGTTCAGCATCATATTCACCATCATCGCAATCTCCATGGTCACCATATCAGTCATCACCAACAGCGTCATTTCCAAAACGACTGTCATCATCGTCATTGAAATCACCAGTATCCCTCTCTCCTCCTCCTCACGCGTTCCTCCGCCTCGCCTCCATCACCCCCCTTCCCCCTCTCCTCCTCCCTTTCTCTCCCTCATCTCGCATCCTCCTCCTCCTCCTCGTCCTGCTCCGCCTCCTCCTCCTCCTCCTGCTAATTCATCCTTGTTCTTCTCCCCGCGTCCCCCTCCTCTCCTCCATCCTCCTTCCTGTACCCCCACCCCCAGACATACTGGTCGGCCCCCTCCTCCTCGCTCAGCAAGCGGCCACCTATGCCTCCGCTCGGGCGTCCAAAGACTGGCTGCTTCCCCTCCCGCGCGCTCGCCCTCCCGCCGGCCCGCTGGCCGCAACCGCCTGCGCCGCAGCCGAACCGCCCGACCCGCCGACGCCGCTGCCCAGGGCGGCTGAGTGCCCGCGTGCCCGGCGGCGGCGCCTGCGGCGCTTCCTCGATGCCGCGCGAGGCGGTCCTGGCGGCGCCGGCCCGGCCGGGAAGGGGGCTCCTCCTCCTCCTCCTCCTCCTCCTCCTCCTCCTCCTCCTCCTCCTCCTCCTCCCAGCGCGACTCGAGGTTCTCAGGAGCTTCTGCGGCTCGCTTTCCCTCGAAAGTGCTGGATCTACACGGGGGTCGATCTCGTCGACCCCCGAGCCCAAGCCCCCTGGCGTCGTGAGAAACAACAGTTGCGATCGTTGTTTGGTCTCTCCGCGCTTCTCGGCCTCGGCGGGCTCCTCGCTAAGGCCGTCCGAAGGCAATCCAGGGAGGAGAACTCGCCATGGGGAGGGGGTCCATGGCTCTCGGGCCCAGGCTGTGAGCAACAGTGTGAGCGGTCCGGGGGGAGGGGGGGGAGGAAGAGGGCCCAACTTTTTAACGTCTTTTTGGCCTGTAAGACTTACCCTTCCTCCTCCAGAGCTCCCATTTCAGACCCTGGACCGACATCTCGATTCCACTGGCGACGGCGAAGGAGGCCAGCTTGCCCATGGTGGGCGGGGAGTCGGGAGGTGAGGGCGACGGGGGAGGGCGGACGGATGAGCCGGAGGAGGGGGGACGGCGTCTGGGGGAGTGGTGGAGGCTGAGGAGGATGGGAACGAGAAGCAGGAGGAGATGTTCGGTGCGATGCCCCTGGAGAGGACGTGAGCGGAAGGAGGAGCATCACAGTGTGAATACGTCTGGGTTGATACATACCTGTGTATACTATGCGCATGTATGTGTTTCAACATACACATAGACATCAAGGTGCATAGATGCATACATAGACGCAGATATGTAGGAGATGCCAACGTACAGACGCACAAAATTTCACATGGAAGGAGAAGGCATAATCCGAACTGACCTCACAGGCCATCCTGTTCCAGACTGGCTCCCGGGAGCCAAGAGACCCCAAGAGGCCTCCACCAGGCCATAAGACTCCCCTGGGAGGCCCTCCCCCCGAAAGGCATCCAGGATGCTTCCACCAAGAACGCTCGAGGGACATCTGACATGCCTCTGCTCCACAACCCATGCACGGTGGCAAGTTGGGCCACAGTCCACGGTATACGCGCACCATAGCATTGCAATTTATCATCAACAGGCTCGTACGGTTACGCATACAAGCGCATACATGAATACACATGTGTGTACCTATATGCGCGTTTGTATGCACATCGATGAATGTTCGAGCCAACGTGGACCCTAACCTGTGATTGTTGTGCATTATTTGCGGTGCAGTCTACTTAGATGGCGCAATCACTGTGGCGCAATCTAGGTGGAGCCACCCATTTGGCGCAATCTATTTTGTGCAACGCAAGGCAAGACAATGAAACGCAATGAAAAGCAGTGCAACGCAATGCCAGGACGTGCAGCGCGATGCAACGCACTGCGAAGCAACGCAAAGGAACTCAATGCACAGCAATGCGAAGCAACGCAACGCACAGCATTGCAACGCAATGTAACACATGCGAAGCCATTCAACACATTGCAACACACTGCAACCCAACGCAATGCCAAACAAAGCTGCAGCGCACTGCACAGCAACGCAACGCAGTGCAACGCCATGCAAAGCGATGCAGCCCACTGCAAGACGCGGCAGAACACTGCCACGCAATTCAGCGCAAACCAGTGCAGCGCAATGCAAAGGAACGCAATGCGCTCCCAGTGCCATGCAGCGCAGTGCGACTGCAGCGCCATGCGACTGCAACGCCAGCGGGCGGGAGGTGCAAGGGGGGGCGGCGGCGACGGGCGGGAGCGGGGCCGCCGGGGCTGTCGGCGGGTCGTGCCTTGAGGGGGCATGGTCAGGCGACGGACGGGAGCGGGGCCGCCGCGGCCGCCAACGGGCCCAGTTCCTTAGAAACGAGATAAGGCCCCCTAAGTGTATGCACTGTTTGGAGAATGCACCTATCTGTAGGTCGATCTGTGTATTCCTCTTTCTATATTTTTACAAGCCCGGGCGGCCGCAAAACCCCGCACCCCCCCCCCCCCCCCAAACCGCACTCCTGGGATCCTGGGGCTTTGGGACCCTCCGGACGCCCATTGAAGCGGTCCCGAGTGCCTCAAGAGCGCTCCAAGACAGGCACAAAGCGCTCCAAGACGCCAAAGATAGCCCCAAGACAGCCTCAGGAGCCCCAGAGACCCCCAAGACAGCACAAGAGCGCTCCAAGAGTGACCGGCGTGACCTCAAGATGGCCCAAAAAGCCTCCAGGACGGCCCCAAAGAGGCCTCCAAGGGCACCCCCAAGAAGGCCCCAAGAGGCACAAATATTTGATTTTCTGTTGGTTTTTGCTGAATTTGGGGGTTCTCCTTTTTTCGGCTTCCGACACTCCAAGACAGCGGTCTTCTGGGCGTCCGAAGCCGCCTGGGAGGCTCCAACATCGCCCCACAACCATCCGAAGGGGCTTCCAGGCAGTCCAAGAGAGCCCCAAAACGGCACAACACGGGTCCAAGATGGCCCTCAGAGAGCCCCATGGCGGCCCAAGATGGCCCCAAGACACCCTCCGAAGCATTCCAAATCGTGACCCGGTCGTTCAGGGAGACCGTGGTTGGAGGCAGGGTGGCCCGAGGAAGTCCCCAGAGGCCCCCAGAATACGCCCAGGAGGCCTCCAGAAGGCCTCAAGAAAGCTTGAAACAATTTTTGTGAGGCCCCCAGAGGCTCTCCCAAAAGGAGCCTCCGCAAAAAAAAGCTGAGGAGGATGGGGAGAATGCGCAGGGTACGGCGAAAGTAAGGAAAAATAAGCATGGAGGAAGGATAACGAATAACATTATCATAGCCGCGATGCCGGAAAAGGCAACAAGGAGTTATCTCTAAATTGTCGGCTTGACCTTCCTGCTACTCCGCCTGTGTACCAAATTTCAAGGACCAAGGTGCATGGCGCGAAGCGCCACTGCAGTCTTGTATATATATATATATATATACATAGGTCGATATGTATATATATATGTATATATATATGTATAAATGTATAGGTCGATATGTATATTTAGATTTATGTGTGTATATATATATATACATATGTGTGTGTAGGTCGATCTGTATCTAATATATATATATATAGGTAGGTCGATCTGTATATACATAGATATAGAGATATATGGGTATTTGCAACCATGCTCACACATGTGAAATGTGTGCGCGCGGCTTATACCTTTATCAGATACCCGGATGTATATAGATGCATGCGTGTGTACACACGTACATACCTCCTAGATGCCTCCTCCCCCATTTCCTCCTCGTCCACCTCCCCGTCCACCTCCCCCTTTCCTCCTCGTCCTCCTCCTCAGCCTCCTCCTCGTCCTCCTCCCCGTCCTTTCCTCCTCGCCCTCCTCTCCTCCTCCTCCTCCTCGGCCTCCTCCTCCTCCCCCCTCCCTCCTTCCCTCCTCCTCCTCCTCCTCGTCCACCTCCACCCCATCCCAGGCAATGTGGACGCCCTCGCCGCCGCGCCAGTGGAAGAGCGGGGCGTCGGTCCAGGGTCTGCGGCAGGAGCTGCGGAGGAGGAAAGGGGAACCCCTCCCCCCCCTTGAACTGCCCGTCCGGGCTCTGAGTCCATGCGAGCGGCGACTGCCTGACTTGGCGATCGGGAGGGAGAAAGAGAGAGAGAGAGAGAGCGAGAGAGAGGGCAAACCAAAACGATTGCGGTGGGGCGGAAGACGAGGAGGAGGGACGTGGAAAGAGGATATGGGCCGGTAGTTGTATACATACACACACACACATCTGTGTGTGTCTGTGTGACATGGCAATACCACAGAGAAAGAGACACATAGAAGACAGAGAAACAGGGGGGATAAGGGATAATGGTGGAGGGGGGAAGAGGAGAGAGAAACACACGATGCATAAGGAGAGAAAATCACGATACATAAGAGAGAGAGAGAGAGAGAATAAGGAGGAACGGAGGTTGGCGAGGGAGAGGGAGGGAGAGAAAGGATTGCTTTTGAGCACGGCCGCTGTGTTGCATGCTTGAAGCACACTGGTAGCCGCACAGGCCCCAGAAGAGCAATGAACATGGAGACCGTGACGAACAGCTCCGCGGTGAAATCGGCCATAGCCCAAATAAACAAAGCGACGTCCGAGACTCCACGAATAAACAGTACGCCTGCCGAAAACAGTGCTGGAGAAATTGCAAGAGCAACGCCAACAGCTGGAGAAATTGCAAGAGCAACGCCAACAACGATGGCACTGGAATAATGCACAACCCCGTGAAATGGAGCACGGCTTGATTTTCGCGACAACCACACGCAATTATAAGCGAGAGCCCAGAACGAAGAAGCCATAACGCCAAAGACGCACTGCAACGTCATAGCAGAATCACACAACCCAGAACGCCCAAACCGACGATGAGCCAACATCTGTCAGGACACCCCCCTGCAGGAGACGCGCCCGTGCGGAAGATTGCTCCGCCGAACCCCGACGAACGTGAAGAAAGCAGCTGGCCGTCACCTGGATCGGGGGGCAGATAGACGGGAACCCAAAGACCAGCCTTAAGTCGGGCGTGTCCCCCTACAGGGGGATTTTCGACGAAAAAAAAGAAAGACACTCCAACAATATCCCAACATGGCATAACAATACTAACACAAATCGTCCCCATACTATTTTTTAACCATTCTTGAACTTTCCTCCTGTAGAGGGGCAAGCCCGACTTAAGACCAGCCCCGCGATCCTGACCATCCTCATCCTGCTCGAGGACACGACCCCGATCACTGGGACTCCGCGCCCGCAGCCGCGGACCCCCACGTCCGAGAACGGCCACCCCACCTCGGCGCCGGGCCGCGAGACGGGCTCGGCGCCGGAGCGCGAGGCCGGCGAGGCGCCGCGGGGCGGAGCGTCGCGCACCGCCGCGGGGCTCCGCGGCGGACGAGCAGGCCAACGGCGTCGGAGAAAGGACCCGGGCCCGCCGTGGCCGCCGGCAGCAGCCCTGCCCGCCGCGAGCCGCGAGGCAGGGCGCAGGCCCGCCGGGAGGCCGTCCCCGAAGGCTCCCGCCGAGGGCTCCACGGGCGGCAGCCACACACGCACGGCCCCCCCGCGGGCCAAGGCGTGCTGCTCACCTGCGCACTCCTCCTGGGCAAAGGAGATAGGGCGCCGGATGCGAACCCTGCCCCTAATTACCCGCCGCGATTTCTGAGGGGGAGGGTGGGGTTCACTTTGCTCGGGAGCTCTCGACCGAAGTGAACCCCACCCTCCCCCTCAGAAATCGTGGGAGGTAGGGGTAGGGTTCACATCTGGCCCCCTTGGAAAGCCCGAGCGCGCGCAAGAGAGCGTCGGCGTCACGGGGAGCAGCCACGTACGGCCCCGCCGGGGGCCCCGAGGAGCGGGCCAGCAGCCGCCATGGCGATGCCGCCGTCGGGCGCCATCCCGCAGCCGCACACGACGGGGCATCGGCAACACGCCGTGCGCGCCGCTGCGGCGCCTCTGCGGGCAGTGCCCGCCAGCCGCCGGCCAGCGGCCGCACCCTGGAGGGCTGCACGGGAGGCGCGCTCCCGACCTTGCCACGAGCCTGGGGAGCATTTACGATATAGAATAAACTTTTTCGCTGTCGGGGGCGCCTGTCCCAGGGCGGCTGGAAAGTTTATACCCTTCCGGTGGCACCGTAGGGGTGTAAACTTTCCAGCCGCCCAGGGACAGGCGCCCCCGACAGCGAAAAAGTTTATTTTATACCGTTCTTCGCTCGCTGAGAGCATGGCCCCAGCTCCTTGCGGCACTGCGCCGCCAACGCCGCAAGGTGCCTGCGGCGGGCCGCACCGCGCGCTGCCGTGTGTCCAGAGGTGAGGATCTCGTACTCCCGCATGTCCCGGGCCGCTATGCAGCGGGCAGTCCCCCCGGCAGCCACCGCTGTCAGCCCGCGCCGCCATCGACAGGAAAAGGCTGCGGCGAAAGCGGTGAGAGAGCAGCTTGGTCCAAAGTGGCCATGGAGGGAAAGAGAGAGAGAGGGAGCGAAAGAGAGAGGAGAGGGAGATGAAGACAGAGAGAGAGAGAGAGGAGAGATCCGCCGACCCCGCTTGCCAGGGGGGAAAAGACATGTGAGACATCTGGCTGTCCCGCCCCCCGTTCCCCCCCAACTCTGAAACGGCCCGCGAGGTCTAGCACAACGCGCCGAAACAGCCGAAGAAAACGTCACGATAGCCCAAGGTAGCCTAACGACGACCCTAACTGGCTTCGAAACGGCCAACGAGGCGCCCAAGACGGCCCAATAGTGCTCCCAGAGGATCGCCGAGGGGGGCCCTGGAAACGAAAATCGCCGAATTGCCAAAGAAGCATGTACTTTTTTGTTGCAGATGTGCCTTCTTTGTCCTGACACCGTCAAAGACGGCCCAAGGGGTTCTCAAGATCGTCCAAGACGGCCAATGCGGCCCCCAAGGGCGCCCCATGACGATCCAAAAAAGCCCAAGACGGCCGCAGGGGCCTTCCAGACGGCCCAAGAGAGCCCCAAGAAGGCCCGAAGAGGGGCCCAAGCTGGCATGTCGAACCTTCCTCCCCGAAGCGGCCCCAAGAGCTCCGCCCATGCCCCAAGGCACTCGCAAAAGGTACGAAGAGGCTCCCAAAGGGTCCCCAAGAAGTCCTCAGGAGGCCCCCAAAAAGGCCCTAAAAACATCCCACCTGCCCCCCAAAAACCCTCCAAGAGGCCCCTGAAAAGGCATCGCACGAGCCCGTTCACATGCATCCACGAAGCTCCTGACCAACCAGATAACTTCCAAGATCGTCGCAAGCGCTCGCTCGTAATGGAGGGTCGGCGGAATGGCGTGACCCACTGCAGAAGGGATAAGTGGGTGTATGTATATATATATATAAAATTACACATATTCCTCTTCCTATATTTTTACAAGCCCAGGCGGGGGGAAAACCCATCACCCCCCCCCCCAAAACCGGACTCCCGGGATCTGGGGCTTTGGGACCCTCCGGACGGGCCTCGAAGCGGCCCCCCGGGCCTCGCAGGGCGTTTTGCCAAGCCTCCCAAGCACACCTAGGGCGATCAGGGGGGTCATCGGAGACGTCCCAGAGACCCCCAAGACAGCACAAGAGCGCTCCAAGAGTGACCGACGTGACCTCAAGATGGCCCAAAAGGCCTCCAGGACGGCCCCAAAGAGGCCTCCAAGAGCACTCCCAAGAAGGCCCCAAGAGGCACAAATCTTTGATTTTATGTTGGGTTTTGCTGAAATTGGGTTTTTTTCTCTTTTCGGCTTCCCGACGCTCCAAGACGGTGGTCTTCTGGGCGTCCGAAGCCGCCTGGAAGGCTCCAACATCGCCCCACAACCATCCGAAAGGGCTTCCAGGCAGTCCAAGAGAGCCCCAAAACGGCACAACACGGGTCCAAGATGGCCCTCAGAGAGCCCCATGGCGGCCCAAGATGGCCCCAAGACACCCTCCGAAGCATTCCAAATCGTGACCCGGTCGTTCAGGATGACCGCGGTTGGAAGCAGGGTGGCCCGAGGAAGTCCCCAGAGGCCCCTAGAATACGCCCAGGAGGCCTCCAGAAGGCTTTAAGAAAGCCTGAAACAACTTTTGTGAGGCCCCCAGAGGCTCTCCAAGGAGGAGCCTCCGCAAAAAAGAGCTGAGGATGGGGAGAATGCGCAGGGTATGGCGAAAATGAAAAAAACATAAGCATGGAGGAAAATAACGAATAACATTATTATAGCTGCGATGTCGGAAAAAGGCAACAAGAGTTATCTCTAAATTGTCGGCTTCACCTTCCTGTTTTTCCGCCTGAGTACCAAACTTCAAGGACCAAGGTGCATGGCGCGAAACGCCACTGCAGTCTTGTATGTATGTATGTATATATATATGGAAGAGACTGGAATCACGAGTTAAAAAGTATTAACTTGCGAGTTCATACTTGTTGATCGTTGGTATACAGATGCCCCGGACAGAAAGTATTAACTTGCGGGTTAATATTTTTGGTTCGTGTGTATACAAATATCACGTATAGAAAAGTATTATTTTTTGCGAGTTAATTCTATATCTAGGAGATTAAAAGAACATAAGTTTTATATTATATAGTTCCGCGCCTTGTCGACGAAGAGAGTAGACGTTACAACGGAATAAGCGATAGATTGTTTCTTTCTCCGAGGATTTGGTTTGCAGGCTGGCTTCAGGATCAGTTTTTGAGAGCATTGAATTAATAGACAGGTTCTTCGAAGCTCAGGTTCGACTAGTCTCCCAGAAGTATGTTTGTAATCGAACGCCCTCCTAGAGCATACATGTCCGTGTTTTGCGGAGGATTCGTAGCGGTTGTGGTCCAGAATTGCGGCAGCGAGGGATGAAAGGTTGCTAAGTTTACCGATTTAGTTCCCTCTAAATCTGTAAAACGACAGAGCGTCGGCAGGGCACGGGCAAAGAAAAAGTCTATAGTTGCCATCCATCTCTATTATTTCCCGATATATTGTTAATATTCAAGAAACGGTAATGTAATTAATCGGTAGTGCTTAAGGCTCAAATTATTTCAGAATTTTTTGTGAATATCAGACCTTGATTTATACCCTCGGTTTGTTCCGTTCGATGGGATACATTCATATCATATTTATGTTTTTTTGTTCATAGTCGCAGATAGAGTGAAGTCATGGCTTTCGTATCAAATTGTAGCTCCTGCCCTCATTCGATGTCTTAAAGATGGGTGTCTCCCCGCTCCACGAGATTTGTGCGTTTTGGGAGTTGGGTCGAGCAGCAGAACCTTTCATTATCGTTCGTATACAGATCCGAGATGTGCCCGAAGAAGAATTAAGCAAGAAAAGGCCGAGAGGGGACAGAGATAAAAAGCGGCGCCCGTATGAGGTGTGTGGTGAGCCGATTGTTATTACATCGCCGGTTATGCCGTTACGTGAAATGGTGAATTTCGCGGGAACGATATGTACGTGCATGTTTTGACACATTATCTTACAATGGGATTAAGAGTTTCCAGGCGGCTTGCAAGGAATGTAAAGACTCCGCTTAAAGGGGTTGTTTTTCCAAGAAACATAACACAATGATAATTGAAGTTACTAGAAATTGTACCGGCAACGTAAATTAACGTGACGAAAAGTTTAGAAATGCGAAAAAGTCTGTCAAGATTACCACTGAGAAAAAGCAGACTGGTCCGAGAATAAAATATTTATTAATCATTACGTTGCAGAATGTTTTGGTAGTTTCAATATGTTTTTGGAAAATTATTTGCAAGAGATGTAGGTATAGAGTGGCAAGAAGATTCTAATTGCAACTAAGTTACGTATTCCGTCCTCGTGTTTGAGCGTCGATGAATTGAAGGATTTGAAGCATTTATCGAGTTTTTTTTAATGGATTTCACGTTTAAGATAAATTACCAGTTCTAGTATTTTATTGTCATTTGACGTTGAAATCTGATCAAATTTGCAGCGAAGTTTAGCCGACTGCAATTAGAGAACATGCAAAGGAATTCAATGTATGCCGTGAGGTATCATCTATCGAAAAATAAACCGTTATTTTTCTCAAATTGGAATACGTTCTTACGGAAAAAAGCATGTCATCTCGAATTAAATTGTTGTAAATCAAAAAAATCAAGAATTTCATGCACAAACTCATGAATCTAATATTTAACTAAAAAATATTGGCTGCAAAATAAACTGGAAAACATTGAAAGTGCAAAAGAATGAGAATTAAATGTAGAATCAACTCAAGAAGTGCATGCCCAACATAATTTCCATAAACACAAGAAAAACTCACCAACGTAATGTATTTCTTTTGCCTCAACATTTCATTGAACGCCATCCTTTTTCCAAAAGAAAAATAAATAATAATAAAAACACATAAAAAGGCAAAAAAAAAATGTGTTGGAACGTTTTGGTGCTAAATTTGTGACATTTCGGTGTTCCCCTGTCGCTTCGATGCTGGAAAGTGTTTTAGCGTCTTTACTCACATTGGCTGTTCGGAACTGGAAATGTGTCTTGTTGTTCTGCTTTTTAATGCTGAAATGTGCTCTCGGAACCGATATACATTATGTAACGTAATTTGTACTGCGGCATGTCGGTGCTGAAATTTGTGGCTGCTCCGTGATTCTGGATTTAAACTGTGTGCTTTTGTTTTGCGAAATTTCGGTGCTCAAATCTGCCCTTTACGGGCTTTAGAGACCAAATATAGAATAACATAATTGCGGTAATTATAGAGTAACTTGATATTCCGTTGTTGGATGTTTCGGTGTTTCGGTGTTCAAATGCGGTTTCCGTGCTAAAATTGCTCGGGTTTAACTTTGGCCTGCGACGTTTTCTGCTCTAAATTGCTGTTTCCGGAATTTTTGTCGTTCGAGCATGTTCTACGTTTGGTGTTGCGCTGATATTCCTAAAACTGATTTTATTTGTTTATTTCTAATTATATCATTTAGAAAAAATAAGGAATTAAAAATTTGAAGGAACAAAACGAAGAAAAAAAAACCTTGTTATGAGGAAAAATAATTACTCCAAAGAAAACATCTAGTTTTCAAAAAAACCGCATTGCCCAGACAAAAAAAAAAAAACATTTATTTTGATTGAAATTCATTCATCAAACGGATTAATGCACAGCAACATATGATTACGATGATTGGTTTTTGCGGGACGATGTGACGAAACATACTTCGAAAGTGCGCGCGAATTCTCAAATTCAACCGCGTTTCGCTTCGTAAACAGTGTACTTATAAGGAACAACGCCGAAAAGAACGTAAAGAGCTGGATCACTTACAGAACGCAGCTGTGCATTGCCCAACGAAATCGTGCATTCTTGCCGTTCAATTTTCTTCTTGCTTTCTGCTATTAGGTTTCTGCGTAGATGCTGCAAACATCGATGTAAATATAAACTTGCTGCATATTTCTTCTCGATACTATGAAGACATGCACAATCCAAATGCATCTCGTATTTCCATGCCCACATCTTCAGCGATATCGGAAAACAAATGGGCAAGCTAATATGAGCGTCTTCCCCATCTACAAACAGAAACGCGCATGGGAAAAAACGGATATGTGGCTCTCCAGATGTTTGATTGTGCCAAAAATCAGCCCGACCTGCAGCGCCGAAAACCAAACTCCAGCACCAAAATGACGGAGAATACCGCAACACCATAAATGTGAGCACCGAAACGTTGAGTATTTTTGTTTTCGCATTTTTTGTACAAAAATGATGGCGTTCGGTGGAATGTTTTGGCACAGAGAATGCTTGAATTGCGTCTCTGCGATTTGTTTCCTTTTGTGTTTCTTGAAATTCTGTCACATGCAATGCAGGTTTTGAGATTTTTTATTTAATTTCCCATTTTTCACAGTTCCAGTGTTTCCAGTGATATTTTGCAGCCAATCTTTTTCAGTTAATTTTTACATTAGTTCGAGTATTCGAAGATTCAGTTTATTTTTCCGACAACAAGTGAATTCGAGTTGATACATATTTGTTTTTTTTTGAGAGAGATTCCAAGAAATAGCAGTTTCATTTTTTAGTGGATGCGTACCTCACGGCATGCATTGAATTCCTTTGCATTTTGTCTAATTTCATGTGCTTGAGGTTTCTGGATGCCCCAGGCCAGCTGTGAGGCTCGCGCACAGCCGCGTTTTTGCTTGGTAAGTGGGCCGGCTGGCTTGGGGCGGTGTTCGTTTATGCCGCGACCAACAAAATTGAATTTGTGAGTGTGTGAAATTGCTGCAGGTCTGTATAGTAGTACTAAATTTAAAATTTGATAATGATTCAGAGGGCTAGGTGCAGCACCGTAGCAAGCAGGTGGGAAACGCGGGAGCGCGGCGGAAGAGTAGAAGCGAGAGCGAGAGGAGGGAGAAGGTCGACGGCAGACGACAGCGACGAACTACCTTCTACTACTACTACTACTACTACTACTACTACTACTACTACTACTACTACTACTACTACTACTACTACTACTACTACTACTACTACTAGTACTACTACTACAAGTACCACTTCTACTAGTACTCTTGCTACTACTACTACTACTACTACTACTACTACTACTACTACTACTGTTACTACTACTACTACTACTACTACTACTATTACTACTACTACTACTAGTACTACTACTACTACTACTACTACTACTACTACTACTACTGCTACTAATACTGCTACTACTACTCCTACTCTTACTACTAGGACTAGTCGCGCTACTACCACTACTACTACCACTATTACTACCACTACTACTACCACTACTACTACTACTACTACTACTACTACTACTTCTACTACTTCTACTACTACTACTACTACTACTACTACTACTACTAGTGCTACACTATGGCCACTACCATTACTACTTGCTCTCACGAAGGTACTCCTACATAGACTAGTCTTGTTACCACTGGCCAGGGTAGGAAAAAGTATTAATTTGCGAGTTAATACTTTCTGTCTCGTTGGACAGCAAAAGAATTAACTCGCAAGTTAATACTTGTTCTTGTCTATGGGGAAGGAGAAGAATTAACTCGCAAGTTTATACTTTTTGTGTCGGTGGGAGCATGAGAAGGTATTAACTCGCGATGTAATGCTTTTTGTGTCGGTGGGAGCATGAGAAGGTATTAGCTCGCGAGTTAATACTTTTCTGGAGGGGGATGTGCATACCCGACATGAAAAGTATTAACTCACGAGTTAATTCTTTTGTAACTCGTGATTCGAGTGTTGTCGGTGTATATATATATATATGTATATATGTGGTCCCCCCCTCCCACGATCTACCTTTCGGCGCTGTGGGTGAATCGTGGCTCCCATGATCTACAGTTCGGCGCTGTGGGTGAATCGTGGGTGGAAGGGAGCCCGAGTGGATTGAGGGGGGCACAGGGGGGGGGCGGAAAAAAAACAAGGACAACCAAAGAAACCATACAACAAACATCAAAGCACTCAAAAAAACACTAGGACAAACAAAACACCAAAGGATCTGGACGTCGGCGGGGGGGGCTGAAAAATATGGGAGTCGGAGGGGGGCGACGCCCAGATCCTTTGGTTGTCTGGTTTTCCTTATGTTTTTGTTTTCTAATGGTCTCATTGTGTGGTTTCTTTGGGTTGTCCAGGTGTTTTTTTCCTGGTTTCCGGAAAGGCGGACGGAGGGGGGCGAGGCGCGCACTGCTTCTCAGTAGGGCGTAAGGCTCAGAAAGCACCCAGGGCGTAAGGCTCACGCGGAAGAGTGTAGCTCTCAGAGCGTAAAACTCTCCATAAGAGCGCAAGGTTCAGAATGCATCTCGGGCGTAAGGCTCATGCTGTCGAGTGTAACGCTCGGAGCGCAACGCTCGTCATAGGAGAAGTAAGGCTCAGAGGACATCTCGGGCGCAAGGCTCATGCTGTCGAGTGTAACACTCGGAGCGCAACGCTCGTCATAGGAGGCGAAAAGGCTCAGAGGACATGTCGGGCGCAAGGCTCACGCAGTCGAGTGGGCGAGCGCCAACTGGGAGGAGGAGGAAGAGGAGGAGGAGGATGAGGAAGAGGAGGAGTGAGGGAGGAGACTCAGGCTCAAGCGACCAGGGCAACCAACCAACCTGCAACACCTTGCTGCCATGGCCCATGGCATTCCTGCTGAAGACCGCTTCTTGCAAGCCGCAGTCGCATGGGAAGGCTCTCTCTGGCGCGCTCAACACCGACATGACGTTCAGCCGCCCCTTCGGGGTGCTTGCGTTGGACGGCGTGTCCGGGGTGGCCGACATTGGCATCGAACCAGCAACGTTTCCACAAGAGCTACGGGACAACATCCGACACGTCCTCACTGCGCGCAATACGCGCGTGTCTCCGTACCAAAAAAAAGTTTTTCGACAAGGGGCTGCGGGCGAAGCTCGGCGACGCTTGCAAGCCTTACCAGTTGCAGGCCGGTAACTGACTGAAGTGCCTAATCGGCGCCTCCGTCTTGGAATGCAAAGAACCCAGATCAACAACAATGGCTTGCGCTTCGCTTCAGGGGAGGAAGATGACAACGGCAATTTTGGGCGAGTGTAAGATATTCCTCCTCCGCCAGAACTGGACCACTGGGTCTTGGTACCTTCACTGGGCCACTCGTCCGCAGCGTGATGCAGTGCTGCCAGACGGCGCCCGCTGCCCAACCAGTTGTTCATGCACCAGAAGGGGTCTTTCATCGACATTCCACATGTGGCCAGTTTGATGTCGAAATGCGATACAAACACCCAGCCTGTCGAAAACGGCGACATCAGTGTGGTGGGGTCGGACGGATTGCGGGAGAACCTCCCCGGCAACGACATCCAATGTGTCATCCGCGACTCCGCGCACAGTTACGACCCGCACGTGATAGCCGAGAGCTTGCTTGACGCGGCCCTGGCAGCGCGGCGCAAGGAAGATTACATGTCCTGCTGCGTTTGTATAGTGTGTCCCGCGCCTTCTGTGTAGAACAGCTAACAACTTGCTCATGGAACATTCTGTTGTTTTTGAATGCGCGGAAGAAAAACTGATGATCCTGAGATCTTTCCCTCTCTCTCTCTGCTTCCCTTCGGCCAGGAGCGCCGCGGCCGTGGTGGGCCACGCTCCTTAGGCACAACGATACACATCTTAGCTTATCTTGGCTTCAACCCCCAAAGATCCAAAAAGGTCTGATAACTTCGTGTTGGATTTGAATTTGCCTCTTTACCGATCGCGGCCCTTGCCGGCGCAGGTTCACGGCCGTGGTGGGCCACATCCCTTAGGCACAGCGATACGCATCTTAGCTTATCTTGGCTTCGGTCCCCAAGAAGAGACAAAAAGGTCTGGTAAGTTGATTTAGGTCTTTACCTCTCGCGGCCCATTCCGGCGCAGGTTCACGGCCGTGGTGGGCCACATCCCTTAGGCACAGGGATACACATCTTAGCCTATCTTGGCTTCGGTCCCCGAAGAGACAAACAGATCTGATCTGATAGCTTGATGTTGGATTTTTGAATTTGCCTCTTTACCGATCGCGGCCCTTGCCGGCGCAGGTTCACGGACGTGGTGGGCCACATCAAGAATCTTGGCTCCAGTCCCCAAAGAGACAGAAAGGTCTGAGAACTTGATGTTGGATTTTTGAATTTGCCTCTTTACCTCTCGCGGCCCTTACCGGCGCAGGTTCACGGCCGTGGTGGGCCACACCCCTTAGGCACAAGGATACGCATCTTAGCTTATCTTGGCTTCGGTCCCCAAAGAGACAGAACAGTCTGATAACCTGATGTTGGATTTTGAATTTGCCTCTTTACCTCTCGCGGCCCTTACCGGCGCAGGTTCACGGCCGCGGTGGGCCACACCCCTTAGGCACAGCGATACGCATCTTAGCTTATCTTGGCTTCGGTCCCCAAAGAGACAAACAGATCTGATAGCTTGATGTTGGATTTTTGAATTTGCCTCTTTACCTCTCGCGGCCCTTACCGGCGCAGGTTCACGGCCGTGGTGGGCCACATCCCATAGGCACAGGGATACGCATCTTAGCTTATCTTGGCTTCGGTCCCCAAAAAGACAACCAGGTCTGATAAATTGATGTTGGATTTTTGAATTCGCATCTTTACCCCTCGCGGACCTTACAGGCACAGGGGTACACGTCTTAGCTTAGCTTGGCTTCGTGTCTCAAGCGAGGTCGGAGGGGTTTGTCCGATCTCACCTGGGGCCTACCGCTCTGCATCAGACCTACCACTCCATCCGCATCGCTGGCGGCCCCAGAAGCACTGGTTGGCGAGCCGATGAGCCTTGCAGAGCAGATGGGTTCGATCGCACGGTCAAGTTCCCATACGCAGCGGCCTGCAAGATCGTGCGGTGCTTTCCGAAGCCGACTAGAACCAGGCCGGTGGAGATCTCCAGCAATGTCGACGACGTCGGTGCAATTCCTTCCTGGACTTGCCCGTCAAGGCTCTGGACGATCTTGCAGCGAAGGTGTCACCACTGTGGATGCGGTCGTTGGTGTCAGCGCCAGAGACACTGACCCTCCTCCGCGCCGCGCTCAGCTGTCCTAGCTGGTCTGAACCTGCGATTGCGACTGTTAAGTCATAAGTGATCATTCGATCGCGCCTGCGTGATCGTTCGAGACCGCACTGCGCCCCCCTCAGGGCGGCGCGCTTTGGGGTCGCCCGATCTGGAGACCAATCGCCTCGCTGCATCTTCGATTTGCGGCCAACGATCGATCGTCGGGGCGATCCAGGGGTGCCGGGGTCTGGTCCCCAGCCGCACGACCCGTCGTGCTCCTAGGCCAGGGCCGATCCGCAAGCGCGAGTGGAAACATATTGCTGACAAGCACCTGAAGAACCGCACCGTGCTGCTCCACACGGATGGGGCCCGCGCGTACAAATTACGCATCCCTGGAGTTCTTCACGACAATGTCGTGCACATGAAAAAGGAAGTCGTCAAGCAGGGGAAGGCAATGTGGATCAAACCGAAATGCTCGAGGATGGTGAGCCACAAGCTCCCCAGCGGCGAGACGGTGCACGCGACGTCAGGAACCCAGATCATAGATAGCTTTTGGTCTCACATGCGCGCACACCTCGGCAAGCTCACGCACAAAGTGGATACCATCGCGATGCGGCGCCGAGTGCGGCCTGAGCAGTGGACGTACTGGAAGCGAGGAGAAGACCTGTGGGCTCGCATCGGCGACATGTTAGCAAGAGCTCTGCTGAGCCGCTGGGGAGACTGATCCCTGTGAAGTGTTGTCTGTGGACTGAAAGGCAAAAACAGTAGATCATGTACATCTGTAGATCTAAACATGTGTATATATATACATCGACACAGAGAGAGAGAGAAAGAGAGGGAGGGCGGGAGAGAGATACATATATAGATACAACAACAAATACATACTCGAATACCTATACATATACATATATTCTTATATATACATCGTATGGAGAAATATAACGAAAACGGCCAATGACCCAACGATATGCTGCTCGTGGATACCGTCGACGTATGCACCGCATTCGAGGGAGCTCCCTATGAGCTCGCGAAACGTGTGAGGGATGCCAAAATGAGTGCGGTGGGCGCATGCGAACGCTGGCATTTGGGCCTTCGGTGGGGCTCCCTGTGGGGCCACGAAACGTGTGAGGCGTGTGCCGAAAAGGGTGCGGTGGCCGCATGCGAACGCTGGCATGTGGGCCTTCGGTAGGGCTCCCTTTGGGGCCACGGAACGTGTGAGACGTGTGCCAAAATGGGCGCGGTGGCCGCATGCGAACGCTGTCATTTGGGCCTTCCGTGGGGCTCCCTATGGATCCACGGAACGTGCGATGGGTGTGCCAATGTGAATGCGGTGGGCGCATGCGAACGCTGGCATTTGGGCCTTCGGTGGGGCTCCCTGTGGGGCCACGAAACGTGTGAGGGGTGTGCCAACATGGGTGCGGCGGCCGCATGCGAACGCTGGCATTTGGGCCTTCGGTGGGGCTTCCAGTGGGGCCACGAAACGTGTGAGGGGTGTGTCAACATGGGTGCGGTGGCCGCATGCGAACGCTGGCATTTGGGCCTCCGGTGGGACCCCCTGTCGGGGCACGAAACGTGTGAGGGATGTGCCAAAATAGGTGCGATGGCCGCATGCAAACGCTGGCATTTGGTCCTCCGGTGGGGCTCCCTGTGGGGCCACGGAACATGTGAGGGGTGTGCCAAACATGGGCGCAGTGGCCGCATGCGAACGCTGGCATTTGGGCCTTCGGTGGAGCTCACTATGGGGCCACGAAACGTGTGAGGGATGCGCCAAAGTGAGGGGGGTGGCGGGAGGAGGGAGGAGGAGGGGGAGGAGGAAGGAAGGAGGAACGCGGGGACTGCTTCTTCAAAACGAGGACCCAACACCACAACATGGTTGGGAACAAATCAAATAAATATCGCAATCCGTCACGTTCATATCAACGCCCTCTCCTTCCCCTCCCCGTTCATGCCGCTGTTCGGGCCCTCTGGCTGGACCCCTCGCCGCCCGCGCGGCCCGCGATCTTTCAGGGAGCTATGGCGCTGCCGTCGCGGCCTGACGCTAACCCACGTCCAAGATCAAAAAGCAGCAGCGTCCTCCCTTCCACCCTGCACCGCCCCTCGTGGTGGTCCACCCCGCGTCATCCACCCATCCCCATCCAGAGGTTGCCAGAGGTGACCCTGCCCCGAGGTGCCCCCCGCTTTGGCGCGGTCTGTGGGCCTTCCTGAGGGGGCGCCCCTCGAGGACACCTCCCCAGACATCCGACCTCTGGACTCTTTCCAACAGGGGGCCCCCGGAAGTCCAGGACCCCCTCCCCGGGGCCAAGGTCTCACCCCGAGCCTTTCTGTTCACAGCCACGGGGGGCCGGTCCTGATCTGCTCCATGCGTGGGATCCCTGGGCCCGGGCCTCCCTAAGGGCTCCCAACTTCGCGCTTCGCGCTGCGCGAAGCGCGAAGTGCGAATAACTTCGCCCTCTCGCGCCACCTCCCAGGGGAGAAGAGGAGGACGAGGAGGAATCGGAGCCGAACCGCGAAGCGCGAAGCGCGAATAACTTCGCGCCCTCGAGGGCGCCCTTGCCTCCCTGGCAAGGCTCGGGGGCACACTCGGGCCAGCAGGCCCGCCCCCTGCAGCGCGCGAGTGTCGGCAGCCCGCGGAGGCTCCCGGACGTGTTGGAGCCGGTGCGGTCCCCCTTCTCGCGGCTCCTCAGGGTTCGCGACTGCTCCTGTCCAGGGATGGGGGCTCCCAGGGATGGGTGGGTGGGGCAGCGGGGGGGGGGATGAGGAGAGGAGGGGGGGGGGGAGATCGGATAGGGAGGGGGGAGGAAGGAGGGGGGTGGCAGGGGAGAAGGAGGAAGGGGAGGAGAGGGGGGAGGAAGGAGGACGGGGGAGAAGGAGTAGAGGGAGAGGGATGAGGGGGAGGAGGGAGGAGGCCACACCTGCATACTTTAGAGTTGCTGCCCCGAGTGCCGCACATTGATTCGATCACCTCATCCATCGGTGTCCACCTTCTGGTTATAGTCACATCGGTCTGGTTGTCCTTCCCACCCTTACTCGATGTCCTTGTAGGCTCATGTTTTCGCACTTGTTCTCGTTGCCTAGCTTTCTTTCCCACAATGTGCGTCCTGTTGCATGCGTGTTTCGCTTGTTGTGCTAAGCTCCAGGTCGCTCAAGTCGTACTCACACTCTACACGCGAGTGCCCGCATAGACGCAACAGCTGTACATTTACAGCCCATGCCCGTGCAGCGAAACACAACACATAGAATGATGATGAGGATGATGATGAGGATGAGGATGAGAGGAAGGGAGGAGAGGGATGAGGAGGAGAGGGGCGGGGCGAGGATTCTAAGCGAAGCGGGGAGGGGGAGTCGGAGGAGAGGAGGAGGAGGAGGAGGAGGAGGAGGAGGAGGGAGGAGGAGGAGGCGGAGGAGGAGGAGGAGGAGGAGAGGGAGGTTTCACGAAGAAGAGGAAACGAGGGAGAGAGCAGGGGGATGTAGAAGAGAGCGGGAGAGATGGGGGTAGAGGAGGAGGAGGAGGAGGAGAGGAGGAGGAGGAGGAGGAGGAAGAGGAGGAGAGGGAGGGAGCTTAAAAGGAGCAGGGCGGAGCGGACGGGGAAAAGGAGGGACAGTGGGGTGAGGATGTGCCTGCGCGATGGAGCTGGCATTGAGATCTTACGACATTAACCTCCCCCCTGTGACCATCGCCTACCGTCCGCCGCTCTCGTGTCGGCCAACCTGTGATCACCCTATCTGCTATCATACCGCCATCCTCCTCTCCTTTCTCTCCCTCCTCTCTCCTCCTCCTCCTCCTCCTCCTCCTCCTCCTCCTCCTCCTCCTCGTGCTCCGTATCCTCTCACATATTCCCCCATCTTGTCGAAGCCAGCTGCACGCAGCAGATTTCGCCCACCAACCCCCCCTTCCACAGTCCCCTCCCCCCTTCGTCCGACCCGAGGGGATGGAGGCCTTTGTGATGTTCTTTGGGCCTCCTGGCAGGGCGCCCCTGCGGCCACGATCGGCTTCTCCCCGATATTTCGGGGCAGAGCGCACCCTCAGACTGGTCTGGGGGGGGGACGTTCGACCGCCGAACTCATACATCGAGAGGCGGCGGAGGAGAGGACCTGGGGGGAAGGCTTAAGCTGACCGGATAGAGCAAATCGTATGATATGGAACCTCGTCTTTCACCGACAGGGACCCAAAACAGCTGGGGCCTTCACCTACTGGGAGCTCGGGATCGCAAGACTTAGGATGACTTAAGCGACCCCGCTGATGAGACTGGCCGGTTGATACAGAAACGGTTCATGAATGTCCCATCGAAGAGAACGGAAAGCACATCCTCTACAGCAACCTCTTCTTCGTCCCTGTCTCGTGCAACCTACCAGTAACAACGTGAACGTAAGATAATTCAGGTAGACAGTGATAGTTGGCGGGCTCATGACCAATACTGCTCCCTCTACCTTTGAAGCGAGGCGTGACAGCATGCTCTCGAAGAACAGCGCGGGCACTGCGGCGGACAGGCGCTCTCCCTCTTGGGATGGTGCACGGAACTCTTGGCCAGATTCTCCGCTCTTCCCCCACGCCTTCTCCTTACTTTTCCACCGCGCCACGACTCAATCCTCGGTCCAGCTCGATCCTCCTCTCATCCTCCAAGATTGCAGTACAGCTCGATCCTCCTCTCATCCTCCTCCACCGCGCTCCTCGTCGCCCTCCGCACTTTTCCCGTCTGGGCGCTCCTGCTGCTCCTGTTCTCCCGCTCTCCTCCCCGTCGCCGTCCCCTTCCTCCTACCTCTCCTCCTCCTGGGCCTGCATCCCTGCAACTCTGGCTGCCATCAGAAAGCAGGTGCTGAGGGAAACGGGTCCTGGGCCCCAGCGTTCCCTCTGGGGCCAACTTCTCGCCCCGGGTCGTCGCGGACGGCCACATGGGGGCTCGGTGAGGGCCGCAGGAAACGAGGACGAGCATGGTGCAACGACACCCCAAAGGAGAGCAGCCCGGCGGCGGCCGAGGCGACGAGGTCCGGGACGCCGGGACGGGTGCGAGAGCGGCCGCGGAAGGGGTGGGCGCACGGCCGTGTGCACCTTCGTGTATATGTTGGACGTAAGTCGGGCCTGTCCCACTACAGGGGGATTTTCGACGGAAAAAAATACCGGAAAAATATTCTTAATCCAACCATACTCTGGGGACTATTTTCGGGGTATGTGTTTGACCTTTTGGGTTTTTTTTTGGTGGTATTTTTTCATTTTTCGTCGAAAACCCCCCTGTAGGGGGGCACGCCCGACGTAATGTTAGACGGGAGCGTGGCCCTCCGAACCAAACATGCATGATGGGCCTGTCTTCCACCACCACCACCACCACAAGTTGGATGGGGGAAGGAAGAGGACGAGGAGAGGAGGACGAAGAGGAGGAGGAGGAGGAGGAGGAGGAGGAGGAGGAGGAGGACCCCCTCCCCCTTCAACTTCTGGTGGTGGTGGTGGTGGAAAACAGGCCCATCAATGTAGAACACATGAGGCGAGAGCAAAATTCCTGACAAAACTGGAACTTTCAAGCGAAACGGCCGCCGGACCGTGCCGGACGGGGCGGTCTAGGGTTCCCCGCCCCCCTGTGGGACTCGCCTGCAGTGTTCCCCTTTGACCTAGACGAGGAACAACTGCATACGTAAACATAAACTGCCGAACGTCCACGTGGAAATCTTGGATCTGCGCCGGGGCGCGCCGAGGGGGTCCAGCGCGGATCATGGAAATCAGCGCGGCCTGTCGAAAGCTTACGCTCTTATGCCTCTTTCCTTCTTCGGTCTTCACCATCCGAAACCTCTAGAGAAACGCTACCAGGAAAAGACAACGGGACCCCGTTCCCGCATGACGCGCGCGGCGCCTCTTTCGATGATCCTCAGGACGCGTGCTGGCCCAAGCGCGCGTTCTCCCCGCTCGGTTCCGCCGATGGCGCGCAGCCCGTGTCGGCCCTCGTTGTGCCGCCTACGTCGTACTGACGGGCCTCGGTGGACAACACTTTTTTTGTCGGCGGCGAGGCAGGGGCAGTTCGCTCCAAGGTTTGAACGCCCGACATGGGTACAGAAAAAATGGGTACAAGGCCCAACAACAAATGTTGTCCCAAACCAACAGCGGCCGCTGTTGGGCAGACGGCCTTCTGTCTCAAATGGACGCAGACCGCGGCGGCGCGAACAGCGAGTCCTGTTCCATTCTTTTCGTACCCATTTCGTTCGTGCCAACAGGGTGTGGCTATTCGGGGCAACCGACAAGCGAACTGGCCGGCGTGCAAAGAGGGAGGAAGCAGAAGAGGGCGGCCGCGCGGGGGGAGCGGGAGGATCGGTGGACAGACACACGCTGGCGCTAACACACGTTGTGAGGACCATCGGTTCTCCACGGCGACCCCAAGCTTTGAGCAGGGACCGACCGCCCCGGCACTCTTATAGGCCTGCCACGACATGTTCTCAGAACCCAAAACTGCTCTTCCAGAACGAAAACAAGGTTCTCATAACGAAACACCGATGTGTTAAAACAAGACCGTCCCAGCCAAAAATGGTCCAAGAACATCCCGTGCAAACCACGAAGCGGTTCTCAGAACTCTATTTGGTAGTCCTCTGGGCACGCCAGGGCGCTGCTTCGCCACTGCTAGACAGGCCCCGGCCGCGGCGGGCCAGCCGCCCACGGGCCCCCCCCCCCCCCCCCAGGGGGGGGGTCCTCCTGGGCCCTGGCGAACGCCGCGTCGAGCTTGAGCGTCAGGGTGGCGATCGCCTTGAGGGGCGTGCTTTCCACCACCACCACCACCACCAGAAGTTGGAGGGGGAGGGGGTCCTCCTCCTCCTCCTCCTCCTCCTCCTCCTCCTCCTCCCTCCTCCTCCTCCTCCTCCTCCTCCTCCTCCCCCCCTCCAACTTATGGTGGTGGTGGTGGTGGTGGTGGAAAACAGGCCCATCCCGCCTTGTCCAGCGCGGTCTTCCAGCGGCTGCCCTTGAACTCCACGCCCTCCTCGTGCCAGCCTGTGGCCGCTCAGCCCGGCGGGCCGTCGCGCCGCGCTGCCGGAGGTGCGGCGGCCGCCCCGCACGCACGACTCTCCCGGGGGAGCCGGAGGCCGCCTGCAGCGCGCGTAGTGTGCTGCCTGCTCCGAGCGCGGCGCCCTCCTTGGCCCTCTCGGGTCGGGCGAAAAGGGGAATAGCAAAGGGGGGGTTTGAGAATCAGCTCACGTAGCTGATTTTCCCGGCGCCTCCCGGCGCCGGAGGCGACTATGTATCGAGGAATGGGCCCCTCGGTGGGGCCGACACCAGCTGCATGCAGCAGATCTCGTAACCCCCCCTTTCCCAATCCCACCCTTTCGTCCAGCCCGACCCTCCTCCGCGGCCGCTCTCCTCCTTGCCCATGGACCTCTGGACCAGAAAGCAAACGGCGCCACCCCACCTGCGGCCCAACGGGCCGCAGCGCATGCCAGGACGTCTGGCGTGGGCTTTCGCATGGTGTACGCCACGGCCCCGGATGGGCCGTGGCGCAGCAGGGAAATGGGCCATAATTAGGTGGGGTGGTGTCATTTGTTCTTTGGCCGGACTCCGGTGCGCAACCAGAACTCTGAGGGGTTGCGGCTGTTGATGGATGACCGACGGTCCGTGTCCCGAGCCGCCGCCGAGAAAAAGCCCCAGCCGCCGCGCCTCATCGAGAGGCTTCCAGGGGCGCCAGAGCCGTCCTGAAGGGCCCCTTCTGGCCCGACTTGCGCACGTCCAGACCAGACTTCGGGCGATCTGGACCAAGATTAGGGGGGCTGCTTTTCCAAGCTCTGGCCTCTGAAGGTCCGTTACGTGCTGCGGGGCCCAACGTGTCTGAGGCCTTCTGGGGGTAATTCGAGACGTCGGCGGTCTCGCCCAGTGTTGCCGCCGGGCACGAGGCTACCATTTGAACGGCCACGGGCTCTGCGATCGCTACCTGGCCTAAGAGCTGTGAGACAGCGCGTGCCTGCGTGCCCTCTTCGTCCACGAGCGGGTCGACCCAGGCGTGCCGCCTGCCATGGGTGTTGTTGCAGCGTCTTCTTGTGAATTCCCGAGGCGGATCGGATCAGACTGCGCACCCGGCGGTCCCTTGCGCACACTCATGCCTAGGCCAATGGATCCATTCTGCCAGTGGTCGTCAACATGCAAACAGTGGCCTAAAATGACAAATACCCGAACGTGGACAGAAAATGCGAACCGA
>CAUYUJ010013725.1:252397-299897 GCA_963575745.1 Prorocentrum cordatum | reverse complement strand
TATAGCATGTCTCACAGCCCCTCCTCAGGGAGGAGGAGAGACCACGAATCCCACAGATCAAAACGCATACCCTCTTCACGTTTCGGAAAATATTCGGGCACCGTGCGGCGTGTCTGTGGCTCGCCTGTCGACCTGGACCACAGCAAGAACCCAGGCCCCCACGCTTCCCTCCAGGCGCCCACGCTTCCCTCCGGCCAGAGTGAGGCATCGGCTGGAAGAAAGAAATGGTACAGTTCGAAGGATCTATTTCACAGAAGACAAGGAATCAGTGGCGCGCTTCGCGCGCCAGCGCGGGAAGCGCGCCAGGTGCGACGTCGAAGGCGCCGTCAGGAGGGCCCAGCGCCGACCCCAGAAATCCGCGCGGACCTCCGAAACTTCACGCCCCTGGGTGTCCCCACGAGTGCCACCGCCTGCTTTGGTGAGGGCTTCTGCGCGACTGCAGTCAGAACGTGTATCACGGACGGATGGTAAGGACGCAAGACCCTTGGCCCTTGGAGGCCGAAGGTGGATTTTTGTTGGCGGCGTGCGACTAGTGAAAACGGCAAAGGACGGGCCGCAGAGGCAAAGACACACGGGCATCTTAGACGAAGGCGAGCGTCCGTGCTAGGCGCGTTGACTGTAGTCATCCCAACACTTCTGAGAAGCAAGAGAAATATAAACGACACGCCGCCGGAAGAAGTCCATCAGCGCGGACCTGTTGACGAACAGCAGGTCTTCGGGCAAGAACGAAGGAGCAACACGCTGACAGTCCCCACTGGCGGCGTGTCATTGATACTTTGTTTCCCTCCCGAGCTCCCCCCCACCTATAGACCTCTCTGGCGGGTCAGTGGCTCGCCTGCCCACTTGGAGCACGGCAAGAACAAACGAGCCATAACTAACCACTGATTGAGGGTGCCGACGCTCGTCTTAGCCCAGGCTTCTGCGTCAATGGCTATCCCCCGCCAGTCCTGCGCGTGCTCGAACGCGGTTGCCAGCTCACGCCGCGCCGCGGCGCCTGTGGCCAACGTCGCAACGTCGACGTCTTCATCGTCATCATACTCATCATCACCATCACCATGATCATCATCACCATCATCATCATCATCAACATCATCATCATCGTCATCATCATCATCATCATCGTCATCATCACTATCCCCATCACCATCACCGTCACCATCACCATCACCATCACCACCATCATCATCACCATCATCATATTCAGATTCATCATCATCCTCATCATTCGCCGTCGCCGTCTATATAATCCAGTGGTCATCATTACTGTCCTGCTTCTGGTCGTCGGGATCACCATGATCAAAATCACATCACTGCCTTCTGCCACGACTCCCATTGACGTCACCCTCATCACCGTCAGCGTCTCTGTCATCATCGCCACTGTTGTTCGGTGCATCACTGTGACCATCATCAACATCACTTCAATATCCTCCCTACTACCTCAGGGGAAAAAAGGCATTCTTATCGTTTGCGCTCGGATGCTCCCCACAAGTAGGCCACAAGGCGCGTCCAGACGCCCTCAGCCGACCGCGATAGCCTACCGAGCCTCTTCAGGAGAGCTCGGTAATCGGTCCAAGACTGCCTAGAGCCCCCAAACCGAGCCGCACGAGCACACGGCCCCAACAGGCCTCCTAAAGGCTCTAGCGAGGCCCCCTAAGAAGCTCAAGAGAAGTCCGCAGCAACGCAGCAATGCTTCCAGGACGGCCTCGAGATTGTCTTACCGGGCGTGCTCGGGAGCTCGCTGAACTGACCCTGAAGTTGGATGCGTTCGGGACTTGCTGCAGGAAGAGGGCACGAGCTTCCTCGGAGGGCCACCCGGGCTTCCGGCTCGAAGGAGACGTTCACCGCAGCAAGTAGGCCACCAGGGAACCCCAGATCCTTTAGGGAAGGCCCACCGATTGATCGGACCCGACTTGTGCGGCAGTGGCACGGTGGTGTGGCTTGCCGCAGACAGCTGGGCAAAGCATAGATAAAAAAAAACACGATGCGCCACGATGCACACGCCAGGGCCCCTCGGCTTGGCTGCTCCGCCACGCGCGCCGCGAACCGCTGGTGTCTGCCAAAGCGCCATTCGGCGCGCGCGGCTCCTCCCTCTCGCTCTCTTCCTCCCTCTCCCCCTACCTCTCTCTCTCTCTCGATATGTTTTTCTCTGTCTCGCTCTCTCTCCCTCCCTTCCTTCCTCCCTCTCTCCCTCTCTCGCTCTCTCCCTCTCTCGCTCTCGCTCTCGCTCTCTCTCTCTCTCTCTCTATATATACATCTCTCCCTCTCTGCCTGTCCTCCCCCCGCTGCCGCCTGTGTGGCGACTTTTCGGGCCGCCCGAGGCTTGGCTCGCCCTCCGAGCTTCAAGGGGCCCGAGGACACACACACACACATAAATACACACAAATAACAGGATCCCCCATATTTCCATATATTTTCTGGATTTTTGTCTTCCCCTCCACTTCCCATATTTTCCCATATTTTCTAAGAATCGACGATTCATTGTGTCTGTGTGTTTCTCTCCCTCCTGAGAGCTTCCGGCCCGAGCTTCAACTCCTTGGGATGGGGACTGGGACTCCCGCCACCGCACCTGGGGGCTGCGCTGCAGACAGACGTGCGAAGCAATGGCCTGCCGCCCTCCCTCCGACTTGAAGCCAGCGC
This sequence comes from Prorocentrum cordatum, assembly GCA_963575745.1. Taxonomy (NCBI): domain Eukaryota; class Dinophyceae; order Prorocentrales; family Prorocentraceae; genus Prorocentrum; species Prorocentrum cordatum. The sequence goes on along the minus strand of CAUYUJ010013725.1, from coordinate 297,260 downwards.
ACGCCTGCATGTTCCGCTCGGCCGCTGTGTGCGTTCGTGGTCTGGCCATCCGGACGAGACTCGAAGCCATTTGCGGGGTGCGCGGTGGGAAGGTTGGTGCCGCTGGTGCCCCCTTCTGAGAGACGCTTCGGTCTCCGGGCGGCTCCGCCAGGGCGGCCGGGGGCGCGGCCCAAGATGCACCCACACCGACCGAATACCCGACCGAGGAGGAGGTGTGCACAATCGATCCTGCACGGACCGAAAGGTGGCCCAACGACTGGACAGCACCCCGGCCCAGGTTGGCATCATAGCCGACCCAAAACCACTAGAGGCATCACAGCCTCTGATCATCGTACTGTCTAGGTTGATCCACTCACGGATCCAACACTTCATCCTCTACTCAATTCATTCCATGCGTAGCATGCTCTCCCATGGCGCCTCCGAGGTGCCCCCCCCCAGGAGCCCCTCGGGAGGCCTCACTAGAGCCTACGGGTCCACCACCGCACCATCTGTGTTCTGCAGCTGTCTGGAGCTGACCTCCCTCTCGCAGCAGACCGCGGCACGAAGCCACCCACACGTTATTTGCTGGGTGGCCTCGAGACGGCCAGAGGCCGACATCGGGTGTGAACAGCAACAGCCCGCCAGCAGTAGCGTAGGACGAATCGCCCTCCGGAAGAGAGGGATAGAGAAAGACAGAGAGAGAGAGAGAGAGCGATAACTATAATCACATACATATATACGCATACATGTGTACACACACATATGTATATATACACACATATATATACATATATAAATATATGTATAGATGTAAACACATGGATATACATACATCCATATATATATACAGGTACCTATACATATATATATATATATAGATATATGCGTGCACAAAACACACACACATATATATATACACACTAGAACCACGCGCGCGCTTCGCGCGCTTAGCTGCAGTCTAAAATGCCATGGGACTCCCGTGGGCCACTCTCTTGGCCATTTCTAATGACGACTCTTTCTCTCTGCCCTTTCTTTCTCTCCCACTCTCTCTCTCTCTCTCTATCGCTCTCTCTCTCTCTCTCTTTCTCTTTCTCTCTCTCTCACTTTCTCTTTATCTCTCTCTCTCTCTACCTCTCTCTCTCTCTCTCTTTCTGTATCTCCTCCCCCATCCCAATTCCCCCTCACCTCCCTTCGTCCAGATCGGCCGCCCCCCACCGCGACCTTATCTCAATGCCCCCATCCGCTCCCCCTATCGTCCCGTGTCCCCTGCCCCACCCCTCTCGCCGTCTCTCGCGTTATCGCAAACCCCGAATAAGGGAGGGATAGCGACTAGGAGGGAGAGAGGAATGGGGGAAGGGCGGCGGTGCGAAGGGGGGAGGGGGAGAACGCGGATGAAGGGAATTGGAATGGCATCCGCGAGGGAGGCAGAGGGGGGACATGAGGGAACCATGCCCCCAGTAACACGACTACCAGCAACTCTCTCGTCCTCTCTCTCCCTCTCTCTCTCTCTCTCCTTCTCTTCCTTTCTCTCTCTCTCTCTCTCTCTGTCTCGCTTTCTCTCCTTCGTCCTCCCGTGCCTCCCTCATTGGCCCCCTACAGCATCGCCGCAACCCCCCCCTGCCTCGCATCCTTCCACTAACCGTTCATTCCTTCAAACATCGAGGGTGGCGGTGGTAGGAGAGGGAGAGGGGCAGGCGGCGGAGGTGGTTTGAGCGGCTGTCATCCCCCTCCGCACCTCCTTCCCTCTGCAACGCAACCGTTACCATTTCTATCTCTCCTCGCTCTCACCGTTCCTCCCCCCTTCCCTCCCTATTTGAGCGTGGTGGCGGCACGGAGGGGGAGGGCGCGGGAGAATGGGGGGAAGTTGAGGGGGGGGGGCGGGTGGCCAATGTAGACACTGAGAAACATGGTAGCGGGAGGGCGCCACATCCCTCCCTCCGCCCACCCATTCCTCCCTCACAAACGCCCTTCGCACGCATTATTATCATCTCCCATCGGCTGTCATCCCCCCTCCGCACCTCCTTCCTTCTGCAACGCAGCCGTTACCATGTCTATCTTTCCTCCCTCTCACCGTTCCTCCCCCCTCCCCTCCCTATTTGGGCGTGGTGGCGGCACGGAGGGAGAGGGCGCGGGAGAGTGGGGGGAAGTTGGGGGGGGGGTCAATGTAGACACCGAGGGCAACGGCGACGGCAACGATTCCTTTTGTGGTGGATTACACATGGATTCCTTTTGTGGCGGATTACAAATTGTTTCTTTTGTAATCCGCCAGTGGGCGGGAGTGCGGGAGTGCGGGAGTGCGGGAGTGCGGGTTACAAAAGGATTCCTTCTGTCGCGGGTTACAAAAGGATTCCTTGTGTGGTGCATTGCAAACGGATTTTTTGTGGTGGATTACAAATGGATTCTTTTTGTGGCGGGTTACAAATTGTTTTCTTTTGTGGAGGATTGCAAATCGACTCTTTTTGCTGCGGATTACGCTTTGATTCTTTTTGTGGCGGATTACAAAGGGAACCTGTTGTGGCGAATTACAAAGGGAATCCTTGTGTGGCGAATTACAAAGGAAATCCCTTTGTTGCGGATTACAAAGAAAATCCTTGTGGCGAATTACAAAGGGAATCCTTTTGTGGCGGATTACACTTTGATCCCTTGTGTGGCGGATTACAAGAGGAATCCTGGTGTGGCGGGTTACACATTGATTCCTTGCGTAGGGATCTTTAGCGGCCTGAACCTGCGATGTTCCCCAGGTTTCAAAACATGTTTTTGCCCAACCCTCCTGCGTTGGGTACTCGTTTTGAATAGAGCGCTGCGGTCTCCACCTTCCTTCCTTCCCGCCCCCCCTCTCTTCCCTCTTCCTCTCCTCCCTTGCTTGCCTTCTCCTCCTCTCTTCGCTCCTCCTCTTCTCTTATCTTGCCTTTCACGTCATCCTTGGCGGGCTGCGATCTGCGGAACTTTCACCACTTTCGAAGGCTGCTGGTGGGTCCAGCGGAGTGAGGCACCACGGGGATTCAGATTAGACCTCGCCATCACTGGGGGGGGGCTGCGATCTGTGAAACTGTCGCCACTTTCGAGGGCTGCTGGTGGGTCCAGCGGAGTGAGGCACCACGGGGATTCAGATTAGACCTCGCCATCTCTGGGGGGGGGCTGCGATCTGTGAAACGGTCGCCACTTTCGAGGGCTGCTGGTGGGTCCAGCGGAGTGAGGCACCACGGGGACTCAGATTAGACCTCGCCATCTCTGGAGGGCTGCGATCTGTGAAACTGTCGCCACTTTTGAGGGCTGCTGGTGGGTCCAGCGGAATGAGGCACCACGGGGATTCAGATTAGACCTCGCCATCTCTGGGGCGATCTGTGAAACTGTCGCCACTTTCGAGGGTTGCTGGTGGGTCCAGCGGAGTGAGGCACCACGGGGACTCAGATTAGACCTCGCCATCCCTGTGTGAAACTGTCGCCACTTTCGAAGGCTGCTGGTGGGTCCAGCGGAGTGAGGCACCACGGGGATTCAGATTAGACCTCGCCATCACTGGGCGGCTGCGATCTGTGAAACGGTCGCCACTTTCGAGGGCTGCTGGTGGGTGGCCAGCGGAGTGAGGCACCACGGGGACTCAGATTCTGACCGCGAGCAATGCTCGCGTGCCCTTGCTCTGCGGTTCGTGCCACGTGGCGCTGCGACTCGAGCTGGCGGTCGTCCTTCGGGCCCGCAGAAACATCTGCTGGGCTCGATGAGCTAGGGGAACTACAGGAAAGAAGTGCAGGAAACGGAGGCCGGTCATGCACTCGCCGATACCTCGTTGCTCTGTCATCGTCTTTGCTGTTGCATGATCCTTATCTGGCCTGCCGGCGCCGCGGCTCGAGCTGGCGGTCGCCCTTCGGGCCCGCGGGAACATCTTCTGAGACAAGTGGACGCCGCCGCCTTACTTGCAGGCAGCGCATTGCATTCGCGGACAGCAGCATGGCAGACCGCAGTGAGATCCTCAGTCGCGTGGTGTTGCCAAGCCTGGTGGAGACGCGCGTGATCGACCTGAAGTCCCAATCGCGCGTGCACTGTACCTGCGTGGCGTTCAGGCACGCGCGTGATGCTGCTCGCTCCGCGTTCAACCAGTACGTCGCCAGTGCAACTTTGGACGATGGACAACCGATTGATGATGCGCGACCCCGGCCTTGAGTTTCTTTCCCGCGGGCCGCCCGCAGACCTGGCGGCGCGCCTGCGAGCGTTCAGCTCCCGCGCTGAAATGTGCGGGAAGGAGGCGGAGAAGCTAGCGGGCGAGCTACGCCTCGCTCGTTCCTTGCACTCTAAACAAGTTTTATCATGTGGAACTCTGCGACGACATGGCGCAGGCAGCGCTGCGGGTTTAGCTCGCACTTGAAAAACGCGGCAGTCTTCTGTCTCCTCCCGCCACTTTCATCGTCGTCCTATTCCCCGCCTCACCTTCTCCATGCATGCTGCTGCTTCCGCGATGGCCTTTCGCCCCCCCCGCCCTCCATTCCATCCCTCTCCTACCCCTCGTTCCCGTACCCGTTCTTCTTCGATCCTGGGGCCTCAAGCCTCGTTCTTTCGATCGTCGTCCTGTGAATCGTGCAACGCATGCGCATCCCATGTAGCTTGCACAGCAAATCGCCGCGTCTACACTGTCGCTGTTCCTGCTAATGTTGGCATATTCCTCTTGCCATTTGATGCACGTGGGTTGGGTACGTCGCAGGGTATTAAAGTTTTTAAGCATTATATTTTTCAATACTACAAAAAGTTTTCGCCTGAGACCCCCTCAACATGTTATAAATCCATTGGGTTTGGCGGATGCTAAAACCCAAAGAGAGACTCAAGCGAAACTGCGTTTTTCTGTGTGGAATCAATGTAGAAACAATGAAACATCAGGTTTCGCTTGAGACTCCCTCCGGATTTTACAGCAGCCAAGCTCAATGGATTTATAAAATTGTGGGAGAGTCTGAAGCGAAACCTGGTTTTCCTATTGTACTTAAAAATGAAAATTAGCCTGGCGAAGGACCCAACCATATGCAGCTGCGAGTACAGCAAGGATACCAGTGTCAAGCTCCCCCCGACCTTCGGTGGAGATCCCTATGGGGCCACGAAACGTGTGAGGGGTGTGCCGAAATGGGTGTTGGGGAGTGCCGAAATGGGTGGTGGGGAAGCATGCGAACCCTGCCACTGGGGCCTTCGGTGGAGCTCCCTATGGGGCCACGAAACGTGTGAGGGGTGTGCCGAAATGTGTGGTGGGGAGGCATGCGAACCCTGCCACTGGGGCCTTCGGTGGAGCTCCCTATGGGGCCACGAAACGTGTGAGGGGTGTGCCGAAATGGGTGGTGGGGAGGCATGCGAACCCTGCCACTGGGGCCTTCGGTGGAGCTCCCTATGGGGCCACGAAACGTGTGAGGGGTGTGCCGAAATGAGTGGTGGGGAGGCATGCGAACCCTGCCACTGGGGCCTTCGGTGGAGCTCCCTATGGGGCCACGAACGTGTGAGGGGTGTGCCGAAATGGGTGGTGGGGAGGCATGCGAACCCTGCCACTGGGGCCTTCGGTGGAGCTCCCTATGGGGCCACGAAACGTGTGAGGGGTGTGCCGAGATGGGTGGTGGGGAGGCATGCGAACCCTGCCACTGGGGCCTTCGGTGGAGCTCCCTATGGGGCCACGAAACGTGTGAGGGGTGTGCCGAAATGGGTGGTGGGGAGGCATGCGAACCCTGCCACTGGGGCCTTCGGTGGAGCTCCCTATGGGGCCACGAAAATGGGTGGTGGGGAGGCATGCGAACCCTGCCACTGGGGCCTTCGGTGGAGCTCCCTATGGGGCCACGAAACGTGTGAGGGGTGTGCCGAAATGGGTGGTGGGGAGGCATGCGAACCCTGCCACTGGGGCCTTCGGTGGAGCTCCCTATGGGGCCACGAAACGTGTGGGGGGTGTGCCGAAATGAATGGTGGGGAGGCATGCGAACCCTGCCACTGGGGCCTTCGGTGGAGCTCCCTATGGGGCCACGAAACGTGTGAGGGGTGTGCCGAAATGGTGGTGGGGAGGCATGCGAACCCTGCCACTGGGGCCTTCGGTGGAGCTCCCTATGGGGCCACGAAACGTGTGAGGGGTGTGCCGAGATGGGTGGTGGGGAGGCATGCGAACCCTGCCACTGGGGCCTTCGGTGGAGCTCCCTATGGGGCCACGAAACGTGTGAGGGGTGTGCCGAGATGGGTGGTGGGGAGGCATGCGAACCCTGCCACTGGGGCCTTCGGTGGAGCTCCCTATGGGGCCACGAAACGTGTGCGGGGTGTGCCGGGATGGGTGGTGGGGAGGCGTGCGATCCCTGCCACTGGGGCCTTCGGTGGAGCTCCCTATGGGGCCACGAAACGTTGAGGGGTGTGCCGACATGGGTGGTGGGGAGGAATGCGAACCCTGCCACTGGGGCCTTCGGTGGAGCTCCCTATGGGGCCACGAAACGTGTGAGGGGTGTGCCGAGATGGGTGGTGGGGAGGCATGCGAACCCTGCCACTGGGGCCTTCGGTGGAGCTCCCTATGGGGCCACGAAACGTGTGAGGGGTGTGCCGAGATGGGTGGTGGGGAGGCATGCGAACCCTGCCATTGGGGCCTTCGGTGGAGCTCCCTATGGGGCCACGAAGCGTGTGAAGGTGTGCCGAAATGGGTGGTGGGGAGGCATGCGAACCCTGCCACTGGGGCCTTCGGTGGAGCTCCCTATGGGGCCACCGTGAGGGGTGTGCCGAAAAATGGAGCTCCCTATGGGGCCACGAAACGTGTGACGCATGCGCCACTGGGGCCTTCGGTGGACTGGGGCCTTCGGTGGACCCTACTGGGGCCCACGAAACGTGTGAGGGGTGTGCCGAAATGGGTGGTGGGGAGGCATGCGGACCCTGCCACTGGGGCCTTCGGTGGAGCTCCCTATGGGGCCACGAAACGTGTGAGGGGTGTGCCGAAATCGGTGGTGGTGGTGATGATGATGATGATGATGATGATGATGATGGTGATGGTGACGGTGATGGGAGGAGGGAGGGGGGGGAGGAGGAGGAGGAGAGGAGGAGAGGAACGCGGGGCACCGTCTCTTCAAAACGAGGACTCAACACCACAGGATGGTTGGGAAAAAATGAAAAGTTATGAATCCTGGGGCCCTCACACAGGTCCAGACCGCCCAAGATCCCCACACAAGGATTCCCTTTGTAATTCGCCACAAAAGGGTTTCCTTTGTAATCCGCCGCAAAAGGAATCAATGTGTAATCCGCCACAAAAGGAATCCATTTGTAATTATCCACAAAAGGATTCCTTTTGTAATCCGCCACAAAAGGAATCAACATGTAATCCTCTACAAAAGGATTACATTTGTAATCCGCCACAAAAGGAATCAATTTGTAAATCCGCCACAAAGGAATCAATGTGTAATCCTCTACACAAGGATTCCATTTGTAACCCGCCACAAAAGGACTCCTCTTGCAATCCGCCACACAAGGAATCAAGATGTAATCCGCTACCAAGGAACCAATGTGTAATCCGCAACAAAAGGAATCAACTTATAGTTCGCCACAAAAGGATTCCCTGTGTTACCCGCCACAAAAAAACTGTAATCCGCCACAAAAAGAATCAATGTCTAATCCGCCACGAAGAGGAGGACGATGACGAAGACAAGGTAGTCGCCATCTAAATGGGCCGAGAGAGTGGCCCACGGGAGTTCCACGCCTCTAAAGTGTACGGTATTGGAGGACATAGATTGTCGCACGAGTCGTGCCCCTCAGGGAGCTCCACCTGCGGCCCCAGATACAGGCTTGGCTAGCGTTCCCCCGCCCTTGTTGGCACACGCACCACAAGGATCGCGGCCCGCAAGGGGCTCCACCTACGTCCCCAGAGACAAGATTCGCATAGTGGCACGCCTTGCACACGGACCGTGCCCCGCAAATAGCTGCATTTGCGGCACCCGAGTGAAGCTTCATGGCGTCGCCCCGCTCATTTACGCACCCGTTCTCACACGGATCGTGGCCCGCAAGGAACTCCACGGACGGCCCTGAAGACAAGGTTCGCATCCCGCCCTGTCTACTTCGGCACGTCTCTCGCACGGATCGTGGCCCACAAGAATTTCCACTTACGGCCCCGAATGCAAGGTTCGCACTGTGCCCCCCCTCCCCCGGCCATTGCGGCACACCCCACCATCGCGCGGATCATGAGCCCACAGGGAGCGCCACGTAAAGCCTCAAAAATACACGGCTCGTACACCGCTCCCCCGCCCGTGGTCGGCAGACCCGTCACGCCGCGAACCATGCCCCAGAAGCAGCTCCACCTGTGGCACCAGTGGGCAACTCCGCGTGGCGGACCCCGGCCCATCTCGGAACATGCCTCGCACGGGTCGTGCCTGGAGGAGGTCCACCTGCGGCCTCAGTGGGGGGCGTTCGCGCGGGGGTATCCGAATTGTTCGGCACACCCTTCCCGCGGATCGTGCCCTCCAACAAAGTGTTCAGGAATTCAGCACTTCCATGCACGCGTGCTCCGCCGAAACAATCTTTCCACATTGCCCCACGGCGCGCAGTGTATGAAGAGAGACCCGCGCCCTGCGCTACACATGGCTGCATAGGGATGGGTCCGTCGTCAAACCAATTGCTTGCTTAGGGCCTTCGGTCGATTCCGCTACCATACCCGAGTTCTGGGCCAGAGGATCCTTGGATACCTAGAGTTCGGGGTCTCTTGGCATGCTTCTCGGGCGCCTCGTGAAGCGAGTGCTGAAGCCTCTTGTGGCCTCATGTGCAGGAGAGTCTACAATCGAAACGGTAAATCCGATCGGCGATCGACATTAATCGGATCGGCGGAAATCGACAACCGAGTCGGGAGGGGTCGGATCGGCGGGAATCCGCAGGCTAGTGGGCCTCCAGTGAGAACTGGGACATCAAGTCGGAATCCGAAATCGAATCGAATCGAAATCGGCAGCCATCAAAATCGAATCGAATCGAATCGGAGGAATCGAAATGAGCCCTGCATGCGGGCCATGCTTTCCTCACTTCTGACACGCGGCGCACCCCACAGCGGAGCACTGGCGGGCCCGCTGCGACGCCGCACCACCCCCGCCGGAGGGGCGAGGGGCCGCGCCGACCCGCGCCGGAGCGCGCCGCGAGCCAGACGGGCCGAAGAAGTCGTCGGCCTGCGCATCGCTCATGCCGTAGCCGAGCTCGAACCACAGGCCGTGCTGCTGCGCCGCGCTGAGCTCCGGGTCCCAGTCCTGCTGCTCCGGGCCCTCCTCCTTGCCGTCCGCGGGCTGCAGGGGGCGGGGCCAGCAGCGCCCGCTGGCGGGGCAGACGAGGAAGAACTCCTCGTTGGAGCCCATGCACGCGTCGCAGGGCTCGCCCTCGCAGCACACGTGGAGCCGGCCGCTGCCCTGGCACAGGAAGGCGTCCCCCTCGACCCCGACGCGGTGGAAGACGCACAGCTTCGTGCAGCAGTGGTCGAGCACGGCCTCGGCGGGCACGCGCACGCCGCGGCTCCGCAGCAGCTCCTCGCGGCACCGCCGCACGGCCTGCTGCAGGCCGAGCTCGCGGTCCAGGGCGGCGGCGGCCTCCGCCGCGGTCCTGCTGCACCCCTCCGCGCCCGAGGCCTCCGCCACGCTGAAGTCCAGCCAGTCCTCCTCGAGCGCGTCCTCGCCCCTGTGGCCGGCCGCCCAGCGCTCGCGGAAGAGGCTGCGCCACCGCGGGGCACGGTCGCCCGGGCCTGCGGCCCAGCGGCGCGCCAGCCGCGGCCAGGTGGCGCGGAAGTGGGCCTGCCAGACCACGTCGTCTCTGCCCAGGTCCCGCCAGGAGCGGCAGATCAAAGTGTCCGCCACGAACTCCCGCCAGGGCAGGAAAGACGCCACGCACAGCCTCACCTGGGGAAATCAAGAGGCACCGATGCCGCCACTCCCCGGACTTCTCCCGGGGTGCGTTCTGACTAGGATTTCGAGGCGAATCCTGCGGTGGCGACGAGGGCCGCCCAGGAGGCCCAAAAAGGAGAGAACGAGGGAAGGGTGGATGTATGCCCAGACATGCGACGTCCTGGTTTTTTCAGTGCGGCGTCCCCGAAGTCCCGACCCTTTCCCCATGGCTGGCTTTTCGTCCTGCGTCGTTTTTGGCGCTCCCGGGGGCCGGCGAGGGCCCCGGGAAAAACCTGCCCCCTGATTTTTGTACGACGCGATCATGTCTGGGGTGAGATGGCGCCCTGCAGTGCTCACGGCTCCGTCGACGCTAAGTGGGCGGAGCCCACTTAGCCCGGATCGTTAACCCCTCTAACCCACTCGGGGCACTTGTAACCCACTTATTAGCCAGGTAGGGCCAGATATGACCCACCTTGGCATCCACTTGTAACCCCCCCTATGCACTCAGAACACCCCACGATCATCCCAGTATGGGTACCTTTTCCAAATCTGCGACGTCCTGATTTGTTCAGGACGGCGTCCCTGGAAGTCCCGACCCCTTCCCCGGGACTGGCCTTTCGCCTCGAATCCTTTCTGTATCGGCCCCGAGGCCCGGCGAGGGCCCCTCGCGAGGCCGAAAGTGGCCCAAACCCCCCCGTCCTGATTTTTGTGACGACGCGATCATGTCTTTGGACTCCCGAAATTTGTACCGAAAAAATGGGTACCATGCCCAACAGCAAATGTTGTCCCAAACCAACAGCGGCCGCTGTTGGGCAGGCGGCCTCCTGTCTCGAATGGACACAGGCCGCGGCGGCGTGGACAGCGAGCCCTGTCCAAAATGAACCAGATCCGCTGTTGGGCATTGTGCCCATTCTTTCAATACCCCTTTCGTGCGTGCAGAATGTCTGGGCTGCATCCTCCGATCACCTCGACTGGCCACAGCACCAGGCCGCGGCCCAGCACGGCCGCTCCCGCGGCCCCGGCCCCGCCGTCGCCGCGGTCCCGCGGAGGCGCCTCGGGCACCTGGCGGGCGCCGCTCGTGCCCAGGGACGCCTCCAGGGCGTCCAGGAGGTCGTCGTCCTCGTCGAGGCTGCAGGGCGTCATCTCACCCCAGACATGCTCGCGTCGCTTAAAAAAAAAAAATCAAAAAAAAAAAAAAAAAAAAAAAAAAAAAAAAAAAAAAAAAAAAAAAAAAAAAAAAAAAAAAAACGGGCGGCACGATTTTCCCTATCTTCGACCCCTGGGGGCCCTCGCCGGCCTCCCGGAGCGTCCAAGAACGACTCAGGGTGAAGAGCCGGCCCCGGGCAGAGGGTCGGGACTTCCGGGGACGCCGCACTGAACAAATCAGGACGTCGCATGTCTGGGACTAAAGCACGTTCGTTTCCCCTTTTGGCGCTTGCCAGGTGATCTTTCGGCGAAGGCCTTTCAATGGAGCCTTGAGCCAACATGGATACGGATGGGCCAACAATGGCTACGGATGTGGCCTCATGTGGGCCATGTGGGGGCCTCTTGGGATAGCTTTTTGGGCCCTTGGGGGTCTCTTAGGTTCCTGATGCGGCTTCGGTGGCCCACTCGTGGTGGAGGGCTCGAAATGTGGGTTGGAGTTCCCCTCGCGGACTCCTCTTGGGGCCCTCTTGGGCCGTCTTGGGCGCCTCTTTGACCGTTTTGGGGCTATCTTGGGCCGTCCTGGGGCTCTCTTGGAAGCCTCTTGGGCCATCTTGGGGCGATCAGTGGGGCCTCTTGGGCCGTTCTGGAATATGCTAAGATGTGCCGTCCAACTTGGGGACGAAATACTTGGCCTCCTGGGGCCGTCTCTGGGCGCATCGTGGAGCCTTCGACGTCTTCGGGGCCTCCTGAGCCGTCTTGAAACAAGATTCGAACATCCTTCGATCTGTCAGGCAAGTCTGGTCGCTTCTCGGTGGCCTCCGGGAGGCCCTGGAAGGGGTCAAAAATGTAGTAGGGGAACTCCGGGAGGGTGTCCCGGCCCAGGCCCCGGGCCCCCAGTGCGCCGGCATATCTGCAGGGCGTCTGGGGGCCCTCACCAACACCCCGGCGCCCCTTGCTGCCCACTGCCCTGCGTTCCCCCGCTTTCCGAGGCGAGCCCGGCGCAGAGACTCTGGAATCCCTGTGCGTTGATGAAGAACCTGCTGCTCCTCCTTCCTCCTCCTTCCTCCTCCTCCTCCTCCTCCTCCCTCCTCCTTCCTCCTCCTCCTCATCGCCACCATCGCCCACTGGGTGGCGCGATTCGGTCACGCACCGCTCCAGTGAAGTGGTGACCCACACATGGCTTGAGCTGTAATGAAAGAGTGCCAATCACGCGGGTGGAGGCGAAACCTACGGCCCCAGAGGCAGGCAACGTTCACAAAAAATATCCCCCCACCAATTTCGGCACTGCCCTCTCGGATCGTGCCACCCCGTGAGCTCCACGCTCGGGTCCAGGGGCAAAGTTTGCATGGCGTCCCTCTCCCCCAATTCTGGCACACCCTGCACATGGATCGGATCGTGCTCCAGAGGAACGTAGTCTTACGTGCGGCCCGGGCGGGAGCAGTCGCGCAGCGTCACGCCCCCCCGTGTATGTTGACTGTCTCCCCACCACGAACCGTACCCCACTGGGAACTCCACCGAAAGCCCCAGGGCCAAGATCTGCATCCCGTCGCCCCGCACATGCCGGCACACCTCCTACCCGGATCGTGAGGTCGGGGCGTCTTGGGTGCCTCTCGGCGCGCGGGCTGCGGCGGCGCTGGGTCCTGGCTGCCCCTCTCCATCTTTCTCCTTCTCCTTCTGATCCTCCTCCTCCTCCTCCTCCTCCTCCTCCTCCTCCTCCTCCTCTTGCTCCTCCTCCTCCTCCTGGCCCTCCCATTGCTCCTCCTCTTCCCCTGTCCCCGTCTGCCCCCCGCCTGCGACGACTTGAGATATTCGAGTCTCAGGCTTAAGCCCGTGGGGACGGCGATGACGAGGGTGACGACGACGATGACAAGGGGGAGAAGGAGGAGTATGTAAAGTTCCATGGTGGGGCCATATTTTGGAATATTGTAGCGTGTTGGGAGCCTTTGGGTTCAAGCCTGGTATTCTGAGGCCCTCGTCGAGTTTCCTTGGGCCCTCCAGAAAGTATCTCTGGACAACTCGGTACTGTCGTGGCTATCGCGAGGACAGTGTGTGGAATCTTTGAGCCGGGGTGTTTCTCTAGTGGGGATTGTCTCGGGACCCTCGTGTGGCTTGCTTGGGGATGGCCTGGGGCCAGGTGTAAAGGCTGGGCAGTGAACATACCGCCATCGCGCCTGGGTTGTGGGTCAGAAGCCTTTTGGATGCATGTTCGGCTCTCTTGGGAAGCCTCTTTGGTGAGCGTCCTGGACAAAGTGGGCCTCTGAGGGGCCAGTTGGGGGCCTGTTGAAGTCATTTTGGGCGTCCTCGGGGAATATTGGGGGGCTTCTTGGGGGCCTGCTGGCGGTCTCGGGGGCCCCCTTGGGGCGGAGGGCTCGACGTGTGAGGTTGAATCCTCGTTTTTGGACCCCTCTAAATGCCCTGTCGGGGCTCGCATGGGCCGTTTTGGGCGTCTCGTGGGCCGTCTTCAGCCTCTCTTGGGCAGCCAATGTGGCCGTTTTGGGGAGATCTTATGGGAGCAGCTGGGCGTCTTGGACACTGTGAAGATCAAACTGGTGCATGTGTTGAAGTTCAACGTTTCCCCCCGGGAATGGGACGATTTGGGCATCTCGGGGCCCTCTTGGCAGACCTCTCGGAGCTGTCTCGGGGCGTCTTAGGAACCTCTGGAACCGCCGGGAGGTCATCTTGAGCGGTCCTCGGGCACCTCTGGGGCGCATTTGGGTGCTCTTGGCAGCCTCCTGGGCAGCCCGGAAGCCATCGTGGTCGCTCTTGGCTTGGAGCGCCCCAGGGGCTGTCTTGAGCGCCCGGGGGGCGGCCCAGGCCCCACTGCGGGGGGGACCCAGAGTGGGGCCTCGAGGTCGTGGTTTCTGGGCCGTGGTATGTATGTCCTGAAACATATGTATTGCATATATATACACGGTATGTTCGTTTGTTTGTATCAATGTACACTTACGTGTGTATGCATATATGTATATATATATATGTATGCATATGCATGTTTGTATGTGTGGATGAATGTATGTATCATGTATGCATGTACGCATACAGGCATACATGCAGGCATGCATTCATGATTGTATGTATGTATACATGCATGTCTGCGTGTATGAATGGGTGTAGGTGTATATCTATATATGTGTAGGTATGGATGGATGGGTGGATGGATGCATGTATGCATGTACGAATGTATGTATGTATGTGTTTGTGTCTGTGTATGTATGTATGTATGCATGTAAGTGTGCACGCACCGACGTGCGTACGTGTGCACGTATATATGTATGCATGTGGGTATAAAGGCATGCGTGTATATATTTGTATGTGTGGATGTGTGTGTGCACGCATACATGTGTACATGATTGTATGTATGTATGTATGTATGTATGCATATGTGAACGTATGTATGAATACACGCATGCATGTATGGATGTTTGCATGCATACATGTACACCTGCATGCTTATATGATTGTTTATACTCATGTGTGGATGCATGTATGTGAGCCAGTGCTTGTGTATGCGTGTATGTGTATATGCATGTATGCAGTTATGTATATGGACGTGTGCGTGTATGAGTGTATGAATGTGGGGGTATGTATGTGTGTATGCATGTGTATGCTGGTATGTCTGCACGGGCATCTGTGTACATGGCTGTATGTGCGTGTATAGGTGGGTGAATGTGTGTATGTTTTTACGAATGTGTGTAAGCATGTATGTATGCATGTATGGATGTATGCTTGTCTTTATGTATGGATGTATGCATGAAGGTGTGTACGTGGGTGCTGCTTGATGTGTACCTGTGCACGTCAGTACGTGCGTAGATGGGTGTGCGTATTGTTGTATGTATATATGTCGGTATGTGTGGATGGATGTCTAGCTGCTGGTATGGAAGTATGCATGCATGTATGTACGTACGTATGTGTTGATGGATGTATGGGTGTATGTATGAACGTATGTCGGTACGCAGGTATGCATGCATGTTTGCATAAGCATCAATCGGCATAGTGTATACTAGAACCATCGCGCGCGCTTCGCGCGTTCAGGTTCTCGTCTGGGACTTCGGAGCCCAGTCGTATCGGGTTCCTTCTTTCGAGCTGCATCGGGGCAGCCTTGCAGGCTGCTTGGGGCACGTCGGCCTCCCCGAGTGGCATGAGCACCTCGGCCTTGGAATCTCCACGGGCATCTGGGTCTTCGAATTGAGCTAGAGACCTAAGCCTCAGTATCCACATGGAGACCTTGGCTTCGGAAATTCCATGTGCTCATCATCAGGATCAGCAGTTGCATGGGCGGATTGCAAAAACAAAAAAAAAAACCTTTTGCAATCCTTAGCCTTGGAAGTTACATGGGCACCCCGGCGACGCTGGGGCCGCAGGGCAGAGGCGGGGCGAGGCAAAGCCAAGTATCCTCCTCCCTCCTCTTCCCCCCTCTTCGCCTCCACCTGGTCAGCCCTCCTCCTCCTCGTCACATCTTCCTTCTCCTCCTCCTCCTCCTGTTCCTCCTCCCCCTCGTCTTCCTCGTCCTCCTCCCACTCCTCGTTCCAGACCGCTGCATGAACATATACTTCCGGAGCCGCACAGGGCTTTCTCGGATCAGCGCCAGACCCCCTGGCGGCGCCTTCAGCGCCGCCCCTGGTGCGCTGCGCGCGCCAAAGATGTTATGGGCCTCCTGGGGCGTGTTGGAATCTCTCGGGGCCTCTTGGGTGGGCCATCCGTGCTTCCGAAAGCTTCTAGGCGGGCTGTTGGAGGGCACGGTCCGGAATCGTAAGTATCTTTTTGGGGGGAGGGCCCGAAGACGTTCTCGGGAGCGTCTCGGATGTAGTTGTTGCGCCTCTTGGGCCTCCTTGGCGCCTTTTCGGGCTCCCTATGGGACCTCCTAAGGGCCCTTGGGGTCCCTTGGCCTCTTGGGGGCGTCTTGGGGGCCTGTTGGCTGCCTCGGGCGTCATCTTGGGGCGCAGTGCTCGACATGTCAGTTCGGATTCCCTCTCTTGGGCCCCGCTTGTGACCTCCTGAGCTCTTGGGGCCTCTTGGGGCCTCTTGGGGGCGTCTTGGGAGCCTCAAGCGTTATCGTGGAGTGGAGGGCTCGAAATGTCAGCTCCGATTCCTTCCTGGGTCTCTCTTGGGGCTCTCTAGAGCTCCTCTAGTGATGTCTTGGGGCCCTCTTGGGCCATCTTGGGGCACGCTTGGGGGCGTCTTGGGCCGTCTTGGGGATGTCCAGGGGACCTCTCGGGCCGTCTTGGTCGCTGTGAAGACTCCTGAAGCGATCATGCCAGAAATAAGCGCTTCCCATGGGACGATGCTTGCCTCTTGGTGCTCTCTGGGGGGTCGTCGTGGACGCTTCTGGGAGGGGGTCCGGGGCCTCTGCAGCCATTCGAGACGCTCCGCGAATCGTCTGACTCTCGTGGAGATCGTCTTGGGGGCGACTCGGGGCCCTCTTGAGCAGCCCTGACGGCGGCCGGACCGCTGTGGAGGCTGATCTCGGGCTTCCAAGGATGTGGGCCCCGGGCCCCCAGTGCACACATGTGTGGTCGACGTCGTGGGCCCAGGGGCCCCCAGGCACGGTCCTCGGCGATGTCTTGTCAATCCGTATAGCTGTACATACGACGAGAAAAGGGGGGGAGAGAGAGAGAGAGAGAGAGAGACGGATAGAGAGAGAGAGAGAGACATCGATTGAGAGAGAGTGAAATGTATACAGTAAACGTGAGATGGCGTAGAAAGAGAGAGGGAGAGAGAGAGAGAGAGAAAGAGAGAGAGGATCTATATATATATATAGAGAGAGAGAGGCAAAGAGATACACACCACAACGCTACATCTAAGCAGGGAAGGAGAGAGGGAGAGAAAGAAAGAAAGAGAGAAAGAAAGAGAGCGGTAAGCCGCCACCGTGCCGCTGGGCACGGAGTGCGCGTGACCTCAGGTCCTTTCCGACCAGCCACAACTGGGGGAGCTGTGGTCCGTACCCCCCCTGGGGGAACCCATCGCATCGACGATCTCTCGAGAGGGGTGTCGAAATCGATGGCTCCCCCAGGGGGGTAAGGAACACAGCTCCCCCAGTTGTGGCTGGCCTGCCTCTGCCCAATCCCCTGAGCCGCAGCCCTCAGTTCTGGAAAGCAAGTGCGAGGCCCGGACCCAAATGTCCGAAATCTTCTGCGGCTTGTCGCGTGCCCCCTGGGCTTTGCCACGTGGTGGCGCGCGAGTTGTTCAGGCCCAAGAGGGCCCCTAAGACGGGTGAAGAGTGCCCCAGGAGGCCCCGAAGAGGGCCCCGGGCCCAAGATGGCCCCGAGTCGCCGACAGATCGGCCCAAGACGCCCAGGGTGGCCCCCAGAGGGCCCAAGAGGCCTCCAAGACGGCCCAAGAGGCCCCCAAGAGGCCCCCAAGAGGCCTCCCAAAAAGGCCCCAAGAGGCCAAATTCATTGATTGTCCTTAGGCTGTTGTTTCATTTTTTTGTCCCACTAGCTTTTCGGCTTACCGACGCTCCAAGACGACCCAATAGGCCTCGAAGACCGCCTCAACACGGCTCAAAACGCCCCCAAGACGGCCGAAGAAGGCCCCAAGACGGCCCAAAAGGCGCCAAAGACGGCCCAAGAGGGCCCCAAGACAACCCCCAAAGGGGCCCAGGCTAGGGAACACGAACCGACAATCCGAGCCTTCCGCCCCAAGAGGTCCCCAGGAGGCCCCAAGAGGCGCACAGGCCCCAGGAGGCCCCAGAGGCCCCCAAGAGGCCCCAAAGAGGCCCCAAGAGAATACAAAACGGCTCCCAAGAGGCGTCCAAACTGCCTCCAAGAGGCGCCCGAGAGTTCTGCCACAACCCAGGCACGGTGGCGGAATGGGCCGAATACCGTTTCATTGTGTTCTACATGTATACAAAAATAGGGGAGAAGGAGGGAGAGAGAGAGAGAGAGAGAGTGGAAGACAGAAAGAGAGAGCGAGGGAGAGACAGAGCGAAAGAAAGAACAAGAGAAATCTCGAACACAGGAAAAGGAAAGAAAGACGTACGCTCGAGGAACAAGGAACGTTTACCCACGCGGGACATTCACGGGAAGGCTTGGTGCAGGGGGTGGATGGGGGAGGGGGGCGAGAAACACGCGTTGGTAATGTAATGACTGCAGTGACACATCCACCCGCTACAATTCGGGACCATCAACTCCTAAAAAAACACCTTGCTAACAGCATTGGCGCTCATGCAAGCCTGGCCCCTTGGCAGAGAGCGTGCCCATGATCTTTTCCGCGTTGAACATAAGAGCACGGATGACGGGTTTCATCGGGCTGACCAGGTAGAATGCCTGCACATCACCCCATTGATGACCCTGACCGTTTCTCATTCTGCCAACTCCTGACTGCGGCCAGGCCCGAACGGCGACAGTGGCCCTCAGAGATAAAACATAGATTTAACTACTCCTTCTCCCCTCTCGCCCTCGGCTTCCCGCTCCTCCACCCTCCTCGTCCCCCCCTTTCTTCCCTCTTCGATTCGTGTCCGTTGCTGCAACCAGCAGGTAGCAGCAAACAGACGGACGGACAACACCATACCAAACACACTGTGGCGAGCTACGGCGGCAACTCACGCGATGATTCGCAACCCCCATGCCCACCTTATCCTCCGCCGCCTGGTGCCGCCAGGCGCATCCCACATCACCTCTGCCCGGACTGTCTCCCAGCGGCAATTTCCTCATCCCATCCTTTCCCCCATCCTCGGGTACGGGGACTCGGGTTGGCCTGACGGGGCCATCAGAAAAGATGGCGAGACCCGATCTGAAATGTGACGCGAACTCCCGCTGCAGACATCCCACGAACATCCGACCATCAACATCCAGGACGCGCTCGTCAAAAAACGTCGGCAAGGCTGAGTTCCGGCTTACTCGAGTCTCACGTTTCGCATCCTCTCCTCCACCTCCCTGGAGCACTTTCCAAGACGAGCGACGCCGAGGCGGATCGCCCCAGAGAGGAGAGAGTCCCCCCGCCCGCGCCAGCTGCCATCCGCTGACTGCCCATGTTCCCGCATGCTTACGTGCGTGATGCTGCAAACGCACGCTTAGGGACGAGAAGGTGGATTTCAAATGTCAAGCCTTGCTGGCAGGGTGCCAGCGGAGGACGCAAGAGTCGGACAAAGGAAACTCGATGAGTGAATGTACCATGGAAGCCGCTGAAAAGACCACCTAGGCCAGAACGCACAGGCTCGTAGTCGCACGCATCGCCGATGCATCGGCGATGTCGTAGCAAAGAATATCCGACTCCCAAGTTCGCGGCTTCGGGCAAACATCGGTGATGCGCCGTAATCCTCCGACACAGTTTACGGAAGCCTCAATGGGGCGGCCTGGAGAGGAGAAGAAGGAGGGTGTCAAGACAAGAGCACTTACAAGCGGAGGTCAAGTCAAAATCATTTACGGGCATGACGTCTGGGTCTTGCAAGATGAGTGGTGGCACTGCCGCCCTGAAAGTTACGCAGGTATTGTGGAAATGGCGGCTCTTTGTTGGGCATGATGAGCGCCTCCGTACCAGCGGCTTCGCTTGGGGACGCGGCTGACAAACGAACGGCCCTAACCACCCTCCAGGATCACGTGGCCCAAACTGCAAAACACTAGGATCGACGAGGAACAGGTGGAGCGGGCAATGGAAGACAACGACGACGAGGACGACCACCTGATGAAAGGCGATCCGGACGACCGCCTGATGAACGGCGATCCTCTCCGTCGGGGGGAGGTGCGTTACGGGACTGCTTTTCGACCTCCTTGTGCACTTGCTCCGAACCAGCTCGACCTCGCTTCGGCCCTGTCGTAGGGCCCCTGTCACCACCAATCGGCGGCGAGCGAGGGGTGGGAATGAGAAGGAGAAGGCCTTCTTAAAGGCGGCGGGACTTCTCAGAAGCCCTCGCCCCTGCTGAGAGGTTCTTCTACCTTCGGGGAAGGCTTAGAAAACTTCTCAGAAGGTCCGGGAACTTCCGAGACTTCTGAGGGGGCCCGCCCCATTCTCACTTACCCCCCTCGCTCGGCGCCGATCCCTGTCACCACCAACCTCCAGAGCCATGCTGTTCCCCGAAGTGCCATCGCCCTTCGCAAGGGTCTCTCGCCCCCCAAACCCCTTTGGCATCAGAGGCAACAACAACCCCGAGAGGAACGGGCCCTGGTCTCGACGGCTTTCCCAGGGTCCTCCTCCTCCTCCTCCTCCTCCTCCTCCTCCTCCTCCTCCTCCTCCTCCTCCTCCTCCTCCTCCCCCCCTCCTCCTCCTCCTCCCCCTCCTCCTCCTCCTCCTCCTCCTCCTCCTCCTCCTCCTCCTCCTCCTCCTCCTCCTCCTCCTCCTCCTCCCATAGGATCCAAGATTTCCATAGATGTGTTCAGGACTGGAATCTCACTGAGTTTCAGGACGCTCTCGACAGCTTAGAGGATTGCCCTGAGTTGTTCACCACCGTCGTGTCCCTCAAGGAGGGGCTGCACGAGATTAGAGTTGCCGCAGGTTTGTTGCACGTTGATTTCAGCGCTGGTGCCCTGAACCAGGCGCTGGCGATCCAGGTTCTGGACGAGCTGCTAGAGCACGTCACCAAGCTCCTGTATCAGGAGCAGGCGGCAGAGAACGCTGCAGACGGGAAGGCATGGAGGGATTGGGTTCAGGACAACATGAAGGGAGGAATGGGATGGGCTCACAGATGGACCAAGCGTTTGGAGGCCTGGAGGCCCTCGTCAGTTCCATTTAAGTCGCAGTATTCTGGCAGGCCCCAGCATATATTGCAGGTAGAAGCTGATCGTCTGGCAAAAATATGGCAGGTTTCCCAGGATACCCCACCACAGCTTGTTCCTGACAGAGATGATCGTATTGCCCTGGGCCCCATCAGCCCCAAGAGATTACGACAGGTTGCGAAAAGTTTTCCCCATGCCACTGCCTCTACCTGGGACGGTTTCCACCCTAGGCATTTCAGTATGTTGAATAATGAGCAGGCAGAGATTGTCTGCGAGTTTATCGGCCTGCTTGAAAAGATTGGACATATGCCAACCCAGCTCCAAGGTATCGTATCGACTCTTATGATGAAGTTGCAACAACATGATGCCCCAGCCAGCCAGCCTTCTTTCAGGTCCATTGGTATGCTTCCAGCTTTGTACAGAGTCTGGGCTAGGCTCAGGAGGTCAGCGGCCAGAGAGTGGGAGGCACACCACCGCAGGCCGTACCTTGCTCATCAGGCTGGTCACTCCATAGTGGAATTAGTATATAAACAATCCTTGGAATGCGAGTTCAATAGCTCTGACAAAGATCAACAATATAGTGCCCAAGTTCTCTACGATTTATCTAACTACTACGAACATGTTGATCGGCCATGTCTCGCTTACCGTGCTGTTGAATCAGGTTTTCCGTGTTGTTTATTGCGTATCATATTATCTCAATATGCCAGCGAACGCATAGTTGCACTACAAGATTGTGCAGTCAGTGTAGGCAAGCCTTGGAGGGGCATTGCCGCAGGATGCAGTTGGGCCACCTATCTTGTGCAAATGTATGTGCTCGCCCCGCTCGACGTGTGGACGCAGGCGCATTGTCATATCAGGCTCGCGATGTTTATAGATGATCTGCTGCTCCAGTGCCACGGCCGCAGTTACAGCCTCATCGTCAACCAGCTCAATATTGCTGCCAGGTCCATGGCAGACTGCATCATCAATGAGTTTAAGTGCCAGATCGCCAGCAAGAAAAGTCAGGTCCTGGCGTCCCAACAAGCCCTTCAGGATCAACTCAGGACGGCTCTCGGGCCTTTGGCAGGCCCGAACGCGGATAGGTCTGGACCTAACCTGGGATGTGAAACTGGGGCTGGACAGCCCCAACGCCGATGGAGAAAGCAGCGTAAGATTTCGGAGCGTCTTGACAAGATGCGTAAAAGACTTAACAGGGTTCGCATGCTCAAGAGAGCTGGGGGTAACACTCATAAGTTGTATAGGACTGGCCTCGAGGCGGCCACCACGTTCGGAGTCGAGGTGACTGGCACCAATGGCACGCAGTTGGAATCTGCTAGGTCGCAGTTTTTGGCTGCTGCGGGACCCCGTTGC
Organism: Prorocentrum cordatum; assembly: GCA_963575745.1. Taxonomy (NCBI): domain Eukaryota; class Dinophyceae; order Prorocentrales; family Prorocentraceae; genus Prorocentrum; species Prorocentrum cordatum. Next base: position 275,308 of record CAUYUJ010013725.1, on the reverse strand, counting down.
CCGACGCGCAGCCGTAGTCTGGCCCTGCTCATCCTCAAGGACCCCTTGTGGAAAGCTGCCTTGGGCCCTGCCATTATGTGGCACCGCCTTGTCTGGGACGCCGCCACCCGCCCCCACCTTGCCGTGACCAGTCTCCAGCAGTTGCGTGTTTGGGCTGAGGCCATCCTCCCGAGAGTTGCAAAATCTTGGGGCTCCTCCAGGGGGCCCCTCAGTGCCGCGGTGCGTTCGCTTAAAAGGATCGGTTGGAAATTCCAGGGGCCATTTACTTTTGTGACCTCCTCAGGCATTGAGTACCCTCTCCCAGGACATCCCCCCGCTCTCCTCCGCAAGCTCATGGAGTTCGACTGGCACGGCCAGCTCGCTTCCAAGGCGGCCGAGAAGATCGGCCACCCGAACGCCCAGTTAGATGTGGTTGCTGCCCGTGCTGCTCTGTCATCGCCAGACCTCCTTGGCCACCAGAAGGGAACCCTCCTCGCCTCCCTCACTCAGAGTATATGGACTATGGACAGAGCCAAGGCAGCAGGATACGAAGTCGAGACTGGCTGCGAGTGCGGCCACCATTCGGACAACCTCGGCCACCGCATACTTTATTGCCCGAAGACTGAGAATCTCAGAGCCACTCATTTCTCGGCAGCGGAGCTTCAGAATTTAAGAGAGCCTCCTCCCCAGACCCTGCCCCACTACCTCGGTTTCCAGTTGGTCCCCGAGTATCGTGGTGAGAACCCTCCTGGTTCGGGCCTGGAGTTTGGGGAGTTTTGGTGTGCTCAGGAGGGGATCACCCCTCAGGAGGCTTTCAGCGAAGGGGAAGTGTATATAGATGGTAGTTGCACTAACCACGGTCACTATGTCTTCAACGCAGCAGGTTTCGCGGTTGTCTGTATGCGTAAAGGAGAAGCTTTTGCCCATTCCAGTGGCCGAGTCGGCCAGATGTTTTTACAAACCTCGGGAGCCGCGGAGCATTTGGCCGCTGTTGCGGCCAGTATTCTGTCTAGGGATGTTGAAGTCATTTACTCTGATTATAAAGGAGTTCTGTCTCTGCACCAAGGTACTGAGTACCCTCGGCACAACTTGTGGGCTGGGTGTAAGGTGTTGGCTGGCAGAGGCCAGTTCCCCCTCGGCCAGCGCTTGCGTAAGGTCAAGGCCCACCAAGATTTACAGGCCCTCTCAGAAGGCAGTGAAGAGCGACGGTTGGCCGAAGGTAATAGTGCTGCTGATCGTATTGCCAAGGCCGCCGCTTTTAAAGGAATGCAGCCCAGTGAAGCAGAGAAAAGCGATTCCACTGACAGTCGGAAGTTTCTCTTGCGATATTTGAAGTATGTTGCTCAGGCTCTGGGAGAGTGGCCCGCGATCGCCCCTCACCGTAACAAAGCCTTGGCCGCCCCAGAGAAGAGTTTGTCTCCCCCCTCGGGTGCCGCCTCTGCCCTTACGTCGTGGACGCCGCCGTCGTCGGTCGAGCCTCCCCCCCCTCCGCCTCCTCCTGAGCCCCACGAGGAGCCCAGAGAGCCCTTCAGGTACCACACGTGGGCTCTCATCCATCAGTACCATAGGTGCATCCTGTGTAGGGTGCAGACCAAGTCGTTCAAACAGCGGGGAGTTTTACAGGCCCAGCATTGCCCAGGCCACTCTAAGCAGCTTTCCGATCTTGTGCATGATAATAAAGGCCATGATTTGTTTTACTACGAGCACCTTGATCACCCGACGAGTATCTTGGTTTGCCATAAGTGTGGATCCTTCTCTGAGGGGTTGGGTCGAGGGCTCACTAGTGCGTGCAGCACTAGAGTGAGCCACCAAGGAGCGGCCACTCAGCTAGCCCGCGTCCAAGAGGGTCGAGATCCAAAGGGCACAAAGTCGTCCCAGATCGTTTTTAAGACCCCCGCTATTCCCCTGGCCCAGCTGGTGCGCGAGGAGCGTGCCAAGACCCAGGGAGAGGAGGCACAAAGCCCTCCATAGTCGGCCGCGCTCTCTCGCGGCGGACATCGAACAATCCCAAGCCGTGTGCGTGTCCTCCTCCTCCTCCTCCTCCTCCTCCTCTTCCTCCTCCTCCTCCCTCCTCCTCCTCCTCCTCCTCCTCCTCCTCCTCCTCCTCCTCCTCCTCCCGCTCCCCCCTCCTTTCTCCCTCCCCCCCTCCTCCTCCTCCTCCTCCTCCTCCCCTTCTCCTCCTCCTCCTCCTCCTCCTCCTCCTCCTCCTCCTCCCCTCCTCCTCCTCCTCCTCCTCCTCCTCCTCCTCCCTCCTCCTCCTCCTCCTCCTCCCCCTCCTCCTCCCGCTCCCCCTTCCCCCTTCTCACTTACTCCTCCTCCTCCTCCTCCCCTCCTCCTCCTCCTCCTCCTCCTCCGCAATTACACAATCTGAATACTACTCTCCCCTCTCCCCTCATGACGTCCAGAAGATATCCGGCCCCCCTCCGCGCACGGTTGTTTACACAGGATTCCCGGGAACTGGGTTTTCGCTAGTTTTTTTTCAAAAGGTCGATCACGCTCCCGCTGCACGGCTGGCCTCATTTCCGCGCTTCCGCTCGTCCCGAATCGTGTTCCCGCTGCAGCGCTGGCGTCATTTTTTCCAGCGCCATGCCACGGCATGGTTTTCGGTCCTTCCAAACAGGCCCGAGCTCCAGAAAAAAAACATCGGAAGTGATTACACATTCGGTGCCGGTTCGTTGATTTTTTGGGCCGCAGAAGCCCTCCCTCCTACTTTCGGGCGTCGCCACGCCATGCTATGTCATTGACCATGCTACGCGTTGATCTTCACCACCATGCTATGCCATGTAATGCTATGCCATGCTACGACATCCGATTGTGCGAATAGGGATGAGCTCTACGCCATGATAAGGGATGGGAGGGAGGGGTAGGACGTCAGATATGACGCGAACGCACCTAGCTTGTCCTCCTCTCCCTGCCTCTCCTCCTCCTCCTCCTCCTCCTCCTCATCCTCCTCCACCGCCTCCTCATCCTCCTCCTCCGCCTCCTCCTCCCCCTCGCTCCTCCTCCTCCTCCTCCTCCTCCTCCCTCCTCCCCTCCTCCTCCTCCTCCTGCTCCTCCCCCTCGCTCCTCCTCCTCCTCCTCCTCCTCCTCCTCCTCCTCCTCCTCGTCCTCGTCCTCCTCCTCCTCCTCCTCCTCCTCCTCCTCCTCCCTCCTCCCTCCTCCTCCTCCCCTCCTCCTCCTCCTCCTCCTCCTCCTCCTCCTCCTCCTCCTCCTCCTCCTCCTCCTCCTCTCCTCCTCCTCCTCCTCCTCCTCCTCTTCCTCCTCGTCCTCCTCGTCCTCCTCCTCCTCCTCCTCCTCTCCTCCTTCCTTCTTCTTCCTCCTCCTCCTGCTCCCCCTCCTCCTCCCCATCCTCCTCCCCCTCCCCCTCCCCTCCTCCTCCCCCTCCTCCTCCTCCTCCCCGTGAAAACTTCAGGACCCCGCTCTCTCAGGGATAGGCTCATCGATGCAGGACATGGAGATCGGGGCCGCCGAAGGGGATCGCAACCCCTCAGGCGCAGATCGCAAGGGGATTGCGCTATCATATCGCGCACCACCAGCGACGCCAGGACGCAGACTGGCGGGACACCATGGTGCTCTGAAAGACAAGGCGTTGTTGCCGATGCATTCTCGAGATCGTGGATGTGGGGATGGGCTGTCCTGTCTTCATCGCGCGCATGGTCCTATCTTGATGTATACAGCGACGTGAAATTCGCCACGACCCACAGTGCCTCCGTATCGCTTGCCCCGCACTGAAGCGTCTGGGGACCACATGTTTGTCTGGAAGCGCAACCCAGCAATCTGGACACGTCGACAGGGGTAGTGCGTCTCATGCCTGAGAAACTTCGGGAGTCTCACTTTTCCCCTCCAGCCGGTCGATCGCGTATCGGCGAGCCCCCCCCCGTCCTGCAGGGCTGGCTCGCTCCGCAACGCCCACACTTCGTCTCCGAGACCCTCCTCGGCCGCCTCCTTGTTGACCTCCTCGCACAGCTTGCTCGCCACCTGTGTCCGATCCACGATCTCCTCCCTGAGATGGATGAGGTCCCTCTCCAGCGCCTCGACCTGCGTGAGGATGGCTGAGCAGTCGTGCCCCCCGGCCGTTGCAGGAGGGGAGCAGGAAACCACATCTGAGCAGGTTTGTGGACGATCGGCTCCTATCGCATGCCTCGCTTCCCTGGGCGAGCACCCTCCATCTCTTGAGTTCTGCGGCGTGCGCCGCTCCCCTTGCCCGAGTTCTCATGTTCCTGTCCTCTGCTCTCTCTCTCTCTCGCTCTCTCTCGCTCTCTTGCACTCTCTCTCTCTCTCTCCCTCTCTCCCTCCCTCTCTCTCACACCCTCACACCCCCTCGCTCCATGCCTCACTCCAAGTTCGAGAACGGCCGGCCGGGAGATCGCGCGCAGCCCGCCGCAGCTCGGAGAGCCCGCTGCCTCCGCCCCCCCCCCCGTCCCGAGCCTGCGCCACCGCACCTGCCACGTTCGGGCCGCCGGGTGGCCGGCAGAGCGGGGGCACGCGACGGCGGAGGGCACGGGCTCCACGGGGTCACGGGATAGGGGAGGCTTACCAGCCTCGAACGTATCCCTATCCCTAAGATCGACACGCCACAAGGCGATGACAATCTCAGGCGTTCGCCCTCGAAAAATGAGGGGATCCCTGAGATCGGCATCTTGAGGAGGAGGTGCCCAGCATAGCGACAGGGATATGCTCCAGGCTGGTAAGAGGTTTCCGGGAGCACCGTGGCTGCAACCCGCGGCCGCACATGCCGAGGCTCTTCGGCTCCGCCACGTCGGCGGGACGAAAGCTTCGTCGGAAATTAAGAACAACTGGGATCACTTCAAGGAAGCCGAGGTCGTGGATAGCCTGGGATACCGGTTTCGAATGTAAAAACGCATGGGGCAATTGAGGCCGGGATGTGGGAGACAATGGGATCATTGCTTCTCACAAAAAATACCTCTGGGACAATTTCGGCCTGGGATCAAAAAGGCTCAGGATCCCAGGGTCGAATTATCCCGCCGATGGCAGGGGCCAGAAAGCTCTTCTTGATGGGATTATGCGGCGGGGATGGCGGGGCTGATGCTCTCTTGGTAAGTCCACGGCTCCTTGAAATTTCAAATGAACTTTTGTCCCGCCGGTGCATTCTGCTACACAGCGAACCTCAGCCCTGGCCACACAAGCGCACACCGCGTCTGTGTCCGAGAAGGAACTTTCCTGAAACGGGGCGCCCCATACACAGCGCCCGCTGCAAAGGGGGGCCAGGTTGCCTCAAGTAAGCGCCTCCCAGGCAGGAATCGAGAATGCAAGCTCCTGTGAAGGCGCGGGCGAAACATAACTTTCGGACTGGCAAAACTGTTTGCGAATGGGCACGTGCACGAAGCTAGTGTGAAAGATCTGAACCTCCGCGTTTTGTCAACTGTGCGGCGCATACACCCGCAAGCGCAGTGGAGCAGGGCCGTTTTTGCCGACATCGTAACTGTTCCACGACGTGGACCTCCGGAGGTCTCGACCCCTTCCAGGGGCCAGCCTTTCGCCCTGCGTAGCTTTCTCAGAGTAGCTGTTCCTGGGGGGGGGGGGCCCTGGAGGCCGCAGACTGCCAAAAGCCTCTCGTGCCGTGATCCTTTCCACGAAGCCAGGAGGTCTACAGTCGGACCTAGGGACATGAGACCCTCCATCGCCCAGGTCTTTCCACGAAGCCGAGGTCCCCCAAGAACACGGGACCCTCCCTCGCCCAGAACGCATAGAACATCCAAGGGTACCCTCCCCAGGATGCACAGGAGCATCCACCAAGCCCGAAGACCATTCGGGTGCCCTCCCCGAACCGGCCTCGCCCTTATACCCCTCGGTCCGACTGTATAGGGAGGTCGGAGGAGCCGCCCCTTGCATCGGTGCTCCTGGGCGGGGCCGCCCTTGACCTCCAACCTCGGCCTGCCCGCCACCGCCACATCCCCCCTGCTCTGAGCACAGGCCTCCCAGATGGGGTCCGAGCAGACAGGGTCGGAGGGTCGCGCCGCATCGCCGATGCATCGGCGACGCATCGACGACGCATCGTCGATGCATCTGCGACGTCGGCGATGCATCGGCGCCGTCGGCGTGAAGACTGTCGGACTCCACGTCGAGCCGCATCGCCGATGCATCAGCGACGCCGCGCGATCCTCCCACCCCATCAGCTCCGCCCCCATCGAGGAGGCCAAGACTTCCGCACCTTCCGCGCGGCAGGCTTCGCCGCGGCGTAGGCCGCGGCGGCCGCCGTTGCGGCCGCGGCGGCGGCCACTGCGCCGGGTGCGCCGCGCGGGAGGTGCGGCAAGTGGAGGCCGCAGCTCGCCGCCCCAGAATTCCGGCCGCCCGCCACGGGCCCGCGGGCGGCACGCCGCGGGATCTCTCTCTCTCTCTCCCGCGCGGGCGCGGCGGGGGCGCTGGACGCGGGCCGCGCGCCACGGGGCAGCGAGCGGCACGCCGGGCTCTGGTCCCGCGCAAGCGCGGGGGGAACGCTGGCGTCGCCGGCGACTGGCGGCGTGTGCCGCCTCTGCGCGGGGCACGCTTGCGACCCGAGCTCGTCGCCGGGCCGCGTCCGAGGCCAGAGGTGTGGCCCTGGCCCGGGTTGCCCCCCGCTTTCCGCGGGCAGCTTTCCGCGTTCCTCCTCCTCCTTCTCCTCCTCCTCCTCCTCCTCCTCCTCCGCCTCCTCCTCCTCCTCCTCCTCCTTCCTCCTCCTGGCCCTGGGTGCCCCCCGCTTTCCGCGGGGGGGGGGGGCGCGAGTGGCCTGCAGAGCACCGCTCGCGGGGCCTAGGGAGCTCCAGGGGCCCCAGAGGGCGCCACGGGCTGGGGGCAACAATGGGCCAGGGCAGCCCCTGGCAGTCCGCAAGCCTGTGTTCTTCGGCGACGGGTCCATGCGCACAAGCCCTCCGCAGGGCCCCGAACAGTTCCGCCACGCGGTCGCGCGAGGAGGCAGCACCGCAGGGCGATCGTTCTCATCGGCGAGGGGGTGTGGCACGGGCCACAGCAAAGAGTTAGCACGAGGAGAAGGCGGGGACCCTGGACCAGGGACTGGCTTCTCATCGCCAGTCGTTCCTGGACGGTCCTCTATGCCTCGAAACGGGACAGTCATCAGGACATCCTCTCCGTCAAGACCCCTTGTCTTCACGGTTCCAGCTCGCTGCAGGCAGAGTGCCACCAGCGCGCCGGACGTGCTCTCGAGCTCCCCTTTGCTCCGCCTCGCGAGCCCCTGGAGACCCCCTACAAACCTTCCTGGAGGCCACCTGACGGCCCCCTGGAGGCCTCCCTCCTCCCTCCTCCCTCCTCCCTCCTCCCTCCTCCCTCCGGCCCCCAAGGCACGGTGGCGGCCGACGCTGGAGGCCCCTGGATGCCAGAGCGCGCTTGTCGTGCCCGCCTGGTCTGCTCCACCTCTCCCTTGTCCCGCCCCGCGCCCCGCACCGCGCCCGGAAACCCTGAGTCGAGCAGGGACCGACCGTCCCGGTAGTCTTATAGGCCTACCACGGCATGTTCTCAGAACCCAATCGTGTTCTAAAAACCAAAACGATGCTCTTAGAACATAAGCCTTGCGTGTCAAAGCACGACCGTCCCAGCCAGAAATGTTCCAAGACCACTTCGTGGAAGCCACACAAGGTTCTCAGAACATTGCTTGGTAGGCCGATAGACACGCCGGGACGCTTCGCCACTGCTTGACAAACACGCTGCAATTTTCTTGGGGGCGCATCTTCTGCTTCCGCCGGCTTGCGCCGGCCTCCCGCTGGCGGAGCCGCCCCCGTGCTCTACTTTCTTCCCCCGCCATCCGCCGAGGACGAGACGGCAACTCCTGCGATCCTCGAGGGCGAGCCCCTAGCTGCAACGCCTCGATGGGGAGACGGAAAGGCACCGATACCGCTGCTCCCTGGACCTCTCCCAGGGTGCGTTCTGACCAAGATATCGAGGCGAGCCCGGCGATGGCGACGAGGGCCGCCCCTGAGGCCGAACAGAAAAAAGGAGAACCAGCAGAGGGCAGCGGTAGGGGTGCACCTATTCCTCCTCTGGCTACCCGGACGCCTCACTCTGGCGCCGTGCAGAAAGAAAAACACCGCCGCAGTCATCCACCCGATCTTTCTGCTCGGGGGCGGAGAATATATGGTCCAGGGTCTGGCCCCCCCCCCTCTCTCATGCTGGTGCCATCGGGCCCCCCTCCCCCCTCCCGCACGATGCCCCTCCCCCCTCCCCCCTGTGGGTGTGGTGTGGTGCTGTGGGTGTGGCGTGCTTGGCGTGCGTGATGATACTGTGGTGCTCCAAGGGAGCTCCGGAGGTCGTCGCCGTCGTCGCCGCCGCCGTCGTCGTCGTCGGAGGGCTCCGGAGGTCGGCGGCGGCGGCGGCGCCACCGCCGCCATGGTCGTCGTCGTCGTCGTCGCCGTCGTCGCCGTCGTCGTACCCGTCGCCGTCGCCGTCGCCGTCGTCGTCGTCGTCGTCGTCGTCGTCGTCGTCGTCGTTGTCGTTGTCGTCGTCGTCGTTGTTCACCCGCCCATCCCATCAGGGGGGGGGGGCGGCCGAGGGACCCCGAGACCCATCCCATCTGGGAGGGGGGGGGGGGGGCGTGGGCCTGGCGCCCTGGATAATATACGCCCGCGCGACGTCGATGCGGCACGACGAGGGTGCTGTCGGCCTCTCTGGGGCCCCAGGTGCTGCTGAGGACGCCGAAGCGCCGAAAGATTCGAAGGCTTCCCCCGAAACGAACCAGCCTCGAACAGATCCTTCTCTTCTGGACCGACGAGCCCGAGGCGATGGCAATCTTTGGGATGCGCCTTCAGAGACTGAGGGAATCCGCAAGGCAGACACCGAAACGAGGGTATGCCACTCCCAAGGACAGGGCCGTGTGTCAGGCTGATCATAGAACTCCGACCATGGCAGCCCCAGAGTCGGGCCGACGTTCCGGCGCCAGCGCCCACGCGAGCTGAGCCACGTTGGCCGCCGTCTCCAGCGCGGAAGCACTTCGACCGATCCTCCGGTCGGCGCTCCCCCGAATGCTCGAGACGGGCCGATCCGCGACAGCCCCTGGGCTCAACGCGGCACAGAGCAGACCGCCGCCGTGCTTCTCTCACGACGTCTGCAGTACAAGACTGGGATTTGTTTCAAGAACCGTTCGGAGGCGCGCGCGGATTTCTCAGGCCGGCGCTGCACTCCCCTTTCCCGGCGCGCCTCCAGCGCGCAGGGGCGTCGCTAGCGGCGCCGCCTCAGGGAGGCCCAGCGCCGACCCAAGAAAACCCGAGCGGACCCCCGAGCTGGGAGGGCAAAAACGGCACGGTGGGGGCATTGGACAAGGACCCCTTCGATACGGAATCCAGGGCCTGGAAGCCCGCGGAACTCCGACCTAGGAGTGGCCACGGGTATCACCGCCGCCCTCCTCAGATGAGGAATCCTCCAGGGTCTGGCGCCTCCCGGGACCAGTCCTTCACCAACGCCCCCAGCGTACCAGTGACACGCCGCCGTGCGGCACCCACCAGCGCCCTGCCGTTGAAGACGCACTCTGCCCGCGGACATCTGCGAGCGGAGTGAGACGCCGACGGCCTTCCCGGGCCGGCGTGTCGCGGACGCTCGGCCCCCCCTCTCGAGGCACGCTGCACCCCTCTCTGAGGCGCGCCGCTCTTCGAGGGCAGCTCTGCTCGCGCCCGCAGCCGCGCAGCGGCGGCCCAGGTCGGTCGGTGGGGGGGGGCGGGGACGGCCTGGGAGGTCTCGGCGGCCTCCGCTCTGGCCTGGAAGGCCTCCTCCTGGAGGGCCGCGGCAGGGGCTCCGAGTCGCCCCTCCGCTCGGATCTGCGGCTCCCTGCCCTCGCCCTCGCTCCTCGCCGTCGACGAGGCCATCCGTATATCCGTGTTCTCCAGGCCTGGACGCTGAGGCTCGACCCCACGGGCACGCGAGGCCACGAGCACGATCCGCGCGGGGGGCATCCGCGCAAAGCTGCCCTGCAACCAGGGGGCCGCGGCCATGTTCAGAGCGCGGAGCCCCTCCTCCGCGTACCTCCCTGCTCAGAGTGAAGAAAGTCTGAGGCTAAGAGACTGGGCTTCGCTCGAAGCGGGTTCTCAACCAACAGCCAAGGTCTACATATATGATCATCCGAATCACGAAGAAGAGAAGCTCCGAGAGAAAACGCCCAGGGTGTCCAGTGGTGCTTCCTGACTTGAATCCAGAGAAAACCCTGGAGTCCATGGAATGCACTGCCTTTTTCCTCGGATCTCTGATGGGTGAACCCCTGCCCCGCCCCGCCGATCTCTATCGCCACCTGCCCACGCGTGCGCGGGCCGCCTGCCTCGCCGCGCAGCACGTGCGCGCGTGCGAAGTGAAGTTCGCGCTGCTTCGAAGGGCTGTGGCCCAGCGCAGGCGGCGGGAAAAGGCGGAGGCTGAGATACGGTCAGCCGGTATGAGAAGGGAGCGCGGTAGGGATGCAGGGGCCTTGGAGGGCCATGTCGACACCCTGCGACCAGGGCTCGGCCAGCGAAGGCGGCCGAGGAGGGGCAGAGGGGGCGGGATGCAAGGGGAAGCCCTGGAAAGCTGCCCGTCCCTGCGACAGAATAGTTAACACCCCGCAAGAGCAGGAGAGACCCTCCGCAGGCCGGACAGGGGGAACCTTCCGCGGTGCCACCCCCCGGGAGGCACGAGAACATCCCACAGACACGGGGAACGTCAGGGTCCCCCCCCGAAGCGACCTCGATAGCGACTTCGCCTCGATCCGACCGTCGCCTCCATGGTGCTGCGATCGGGGCGGAACAGAGGCCCCTTCAGCAGAGCACCCTTTGGCGAACCCGGCCCGAGGACCAAAGCCCGCTGTCGCAGGCCTGAACATCTGCGGGCGCAGCACCCTCTCGGGAAGCCAGGCGGGTGCCAGTCGCCGGTCGACTCGGCAGGGTGGGGGCTCCGTCGATCTCTGCGAGCCGAGCAGCGACGGGCCCCACGCCGGCCACGAGGCGATCGTGCCCGCCACTGTGCACTGCCGGTGCTCCAGGAGTGCCTTGCCGAGACCTGCGTGCTTGAAGGAGGCTGGAGATGCTGCAGGCTGCCCCTATGAAATTTGGGCTGCAGCATCTCAATTTTCGGGGGCGCGCAAACATGGATTAGCGATCCATGGATTTGGTGCGCGGTCGCCAAATCCATGGATCGGGGGAGGTGCCCTCCCCAAAATGCGGCTGGTGCCGCCCCATTCGGCGGCGAAAATCCGCGATTCCCAATGGCAACGGGACCCGTCGCTAATCCACGCCCCCTTGATCCATGTTTGCGATCGCATGATTCATGGTGCGCAGTCGAGGGTTGCGGTGTGTATACCATCACTGCAGGACATCCGCCCCACCACCTCTCTGCGCGCAGGTGGTTCACAGAGCCTCCTCGCCCAACGCCCCCCCTGCCCCCTATGAGTGTTTACCCACCGGCCGGAAGAAGCAGGCAGAAGCAGGAAGCAGGAAGGCGCTGGAAGCAGGCTGGGCTTCCGCCCGCCCCTCAAAAGATGCAGGAAAAGGGACCGGTGCTGGCGAATTGAAGGAGGAAGGCGCCCAAAGTAGATGGGGATCTGGGAATCCAAAAGCACCCACTTTCAACGACCGATGGGTACCCTCTTCCCCCGCCCTACCAGCCCCTACCCGAGTCCTCCAGGCACGGGCCCTCTGGAGGCCGAACGTAGCAAGCACCTTCCGTCGTGTGTTCTTCGCGGCGCGACGAAAAACACGAGGAGGGGAAGGAGGAGGAGGAGAAGGAGGAGGAGGAGAGGGAGGAGGAGGAGGAGGGGGAGGAGGAGCACCAGAGTAGCCTCAAGATGCATCAGCGATGCTGCATTACCTTCTCCAGCGCACCGAGACTCGGGCGAACCTGCGGAGTGAACCTTGCCACACACGCACACACCGTTTTCTGGAACCCAGCGGCTGCACATTCGCTCGCGGAGTGCAGTTCCAGGGATGCGCCGTGTGTCGCACCATCCTCAGGCATGTCACGCGGCGGCCCACCGACGGGGGTCGTTTACTTACGTCGCAGCCTACCATGCAACGCCATGTATCGTCTCGCGTTTCTTCTTAAGGAGCATTTGCTGAAAGGGTGGCGGACAAGAACCCTTCCGCCGTGCTCTCTTCGCGGCGCGACGGCGGCCTCGGGGCGAACCAAACCCTGGCGAACCGAGACTCGGGTTAGGTCGGGCATGTCCTCCTACAGGCGGATTTTGGGCGAAAAATGAACAAGAACCCCAACATTTCCAGAACTGCACAGAACTCACAGACACATCGTGCCCATACTATTTTGGGACTCGTCTTGAACACTCCTCCTGTAGAGGGGCGTGCCCGACTTGAGACTCGGGCGAACCCGCCGGCAGCGGTGCTCCCCGCCGCCTCCCCGCCGCGTGCCCTCCCGGCCGCCTCCCCGCCGCGTGCCCTCCCGGCCGCCCGCCGCCCTCCCGCGTTCCGCCGGCGGACCCGCCGCCGTGTTTGAGGGGGCCCAGGGACACACGGACACATGAGCACAACTCCCAGGATTTTCCGGGTTTTGCGCACTTGTTCTGATGCTCGTCTTCCCCTCCACTTCCCATCGTTTCCCGTATTCGCCTGGGGGTCGACGCTTCGTCGTGTCTCTGTGTGTTGTGTGTGTTGTGTGTGTTGTGTGTGTTGTGTGTGTGTTGTGTGTTGTGTGTTTTGTGTTGTGTGTTGTGTGTTGTGTGTTGTGTGTGTTGTGTGTGTTGTGTGTGTGTGTTGTGTGTGTGTTGTGTGTGTTGTGTGTGTGTTGTGTGTGTTGTGTGTGTTGTGTGTTGTGTGTGTTGTGTGTGTTGTGTATGTTGTGTGTGTTGTGTGTGTTGTGTGTGTTGTGTGTGTTGTGTGTGTGTTGTGTGTGTGTGTTGTGTGTGTTGTGTGTGTTGTGTGTGTTGTGTGTGTTGTGTGTGTTGTGTGTGTTGTGTGTGTTGTGTGTGTTGTGTGTGTGTGTGTTTTGTCCCCTCCTGAGTTGTTCCTGCCGCCCGCGGCTCTTGCCGAGGGCGCGGGCGCGCTGGAGGCGCCGGGGCGTTCCCTGGAACGCCGCACGGGCGTGCGCGGAGCTGCCGAGCATGCCCCGCGCGCAGCAGCGGGCGCCGGCGCCGCAGGGGGTGCGCGGGGAAGGGTCGGATCCCCGGACCCCCTCGAGCCACGGAAAGCTCACTCGGGGGCGGCCAAGAAGGGGGCGTCCAAGAAGGGGTGGCGCAGATCATGGCTGGCGGCACGTGCGCGGCCCAGGGGGGGAAGGCGGGGACGTTATGAAACAAGAAGAGGCGCCATGAGATCTGAGGAAACATCATGGCCCACGCTATGATGTCCACCCTCCCCTAGTCATCACCCCCCTCTTTGCCGCCCCCGGCTCGCGACGGAAGTCGTTCTGCTGTTTTCGGCCTCTGGGGGCCCTTACCGGGCTTCGGGACCGTCACGCGGGGACCCGGGGTGAAGAACTGATCCCAGAGCATGGGCCGAGACCTCTGGGGCCCGGCGCTATGAATGAAACATGACGTCGGGGTCTGGGTCCAGGGCCGGCGGAGAAACCGCCCGTGGGCGTGAACAAGGTTCTACGTCTGCGCGGCTCTCAGGCTGTCCAAGGAAGCGCAAACACAGCATCACCCCCCATCAAGGAGGGGGGAGGACATCTGGATGTCTGCCTCGTTCTCCTGCTCCTCCTCCTCCGCCAGCTTCTCCTCCTCCCTCCTCCTCCTCCTCCTCCTCCTCCTTCTCCTCCTCCTCATAGCTTCTGGAAGTTTGCCAACCATGAGGTGGGGCTTGTGCTCCTCCTCCTCCTCCTCCTCCTCCTCCTCCCTCCTCCTCCTCCCTCCTCCTCCTCCCTCCTCCTCCTCTCTCCTCCTCCTCCTCCTCCTCCTCCTCCTCCTCCTCCTTCTCCTCCTCCTCCTCCTCCTCTTCCTCTTCCTCCTCCTCCTCCGTCTTCTCCTCCTCCTCCTCCTCCTCCTCCGCCTCCTCCTTCCTCCTCTCCTCCCTCCTCCTCATCCTCCTCCTTTTCCTCCTCCTCCTACTCCTCCTCCTCCTCTCCTCCTCCTCGTCCTCCTCCTCCTCCTCCTTCCTCCTCGCTCCCCCAGGCGCGGTCTCCTTCGTGATCGTTTTCGACGGTGCGGGCGACTTCGACGGCTTCCTCGAAGCGGTGCCCATTGCCTGACGGCGAAGGCGGGAGGAGGAGAGAGGGAGGAGGAGGAGGAGGAAGAGGAGGAGGAGGAGGAAGAGGAGGAGGAGGAGGAGGAGGAGGAGGAGGAGGAGGAGGAGAAGGAAGAAGAGGGGAGGAGGAAGAGGGGCATGGGAGGGGAGAGGGGAAAGGGGTGGAGACAGGGGGGGGAGGAGGATTCGATGAGGCAGCACTCGGGAAAATGGACTGGCCTCGGCCGCCAGATATGGGCAGGTGGATGGGTAGAGGAAGAGGACGTGGAGGGCAGAAGTGGGCAGAAATGATGCGGATGAGAGGGGGAGAAGGTCTCAGGAGGTCCCTGGGCGACTGCAGCAGCCCTGAAGGCCTCCTGAGACCCTCGCGAAGCAGGTCCCCGAGGGCCTCCTGCGACCCCCGCGGAGGTCCCTCGAGCCCACTGGACTCGCCAGAACGGCCGAGCGCACTCCAAACAGCTAGGTCTTCAGACCTCGAGGACCAACGAGCCTCTGCGGGCGCGTCCTCGTCGCGGGAAGGGGGCGGAGGAGGCGGAGGAGGAGGAGGAGAAGGGGGAGGAGGAGGGGGAGGAGGAGGAGGAGGAGGAGGAGGAGGAGGAGAGGAGGTGAGGGAGGGAGGGGAGGAGGAGGAGGAGGAGGAGGAGGAGGAGGAGGAGGAGGAGGAGGAGGAGGAGGAGGAGGAGGGGGCGGAGGAGAAGGTCGCGGAGGGTCCTCGACGAGCAGGACAGGGCGGAGAAGGAGCCTCTGCGGGCGCGTCCTCTGGGCAGGAAGGGGGCTGGCCCTGGCGGAGACGGGCACTGGACCCCCGAGGGGGGCGCTGCCCCGAGCCGTCTCTCGAAGGCCCAGGGCCGCGGGGACCAAAACCTCCCCCCCCCCGCCCCAGCGAGGCCGAGAGCGGCACGGCAGGCCTCGGGGGGAGAGCCCGCCTCACCAGCGGCCCTCGAGGGCCCGCGAGAAGAGCGAGGACGGGGCCGACCCAGACAACCGGCGGTCGTGACTCGCCTCGCGGCGTGGCTCCCCAGATCTCTGGACCCCTTCCCGAGGGCCCGTCCGCCTTCCTGAGGCGCGTCTTGCTCGACGGTCGCAGGGGCCTGGGCCTGGTGACGGCCCCCCCTGCAACTTGCTTCGCAACGTGGAGCCCTGGACCTCTTTCCCGGGGCGGGCCCATCGTCCTGAGTCGTACTTTATTCGGCCAGGGGAACGAGCAGCGGCTTAGAAGCAGAAACTTCTGGATGTCCGCGTGAGTCTCTTGGATCTGCGCTGGGTCCCCCTCCCCCCTCCCTGGCGCGCGGAGCGCGCCAGGAGCGGCGTCGGAGGCGTCGCCAGGGGCATCCAGCGCAGATCCAAGAGATCCGTGCGGAGCTCCGACAGTTAATGTGCACTCCATTTCTCTGTTCTTCGACCGCCGGTCCAAGCGACGGGGACACGCCCCCCAAAAGGCCGAACACGGCCAAGAACCTCCGCCGTGATTTCTTCATCAACTGAGGATGCCTGACCTCCGCCCCCCAGAGGACCCCGCCCCCTCGCGCTATACCCTCCACTCGCCCCCGGAAGGGCGCGCTGCCGGCGCGCGGGGGAAGAGGCGCATACTCTGCAGAAGGCATCCGTGACTCTAGGCCAATCGCCCCATCCGCCCATGCCCGCCCGACCCCCCCCCTGGCCCACCCAGCTTGGTATACTGTACCCGCCCTCCTAACGCAGGGCGGGGGTACATCAGTGACGCTCGGACTGGCAGACGGCAAGTCACAGCGGACGACAGTCAACGCGCCTAGTAAGGACGCGCGCCTTCATCTAGGGTACCCTCGCGAAATTGCCTCTGCGTCCCGTCCTGAACCGTTTCAACGGGTCGCCCGCTGCCCAAACGATCCCAACTTCGGCCTCAAAGGGTCCTGCGTCCTTGCCACCCGTCCTTAATACACGTTTTGAATATAGACGCCATCCCACTTCTGAGCCAAAGCCAACTAGAATCGGCCTCGAGATCGAGCGGCCACGGACCTCGAGGCCAGGAGGAAGAGGATTGGACACGGGAGGATCTGGGAGGAGCTGATGCCCTCCGACCGCCCTCCATGTTGTGCTCGAGCCTCTCCAAGGAGACTTCGCGGGGAGGATTAGGAAGGTTTGATCACTACGGTCAGCCCGCAAATAAGGACGCGCGATGAGGATGCAAGGGCCTTGGCCATGACGACACTTTGCGAGCGGAGCGCGGCCAGCGAAAGCGGTCAACGATGGGCCGAAGGGCAAGGATGGAGGATTAACTTTGGAAAGTTGCTCGTCCTGACTGCGCGGGTTGACTGCACCCGGTCCTCACGCACACTGAAAATTAGTGAACGAAGAACGGTATAAGATACATGTTTCCGTCACCAGGGGCGCCTGTCCCCGGGCGGCTGGGAAGTTTGTACCCCGATGTGCCATCGTAAAGGTATACACTTTCCAGCCGCCCTGGGGCAGGCGCATCCGATCGCGAGCAAGTTGATTTCAAACCGCTCCTCGCCCGTTAAGAACAAGTGGAGGAAGGATCGACGAAGGAGGGAGGGGGTCGGAATGGCCTTTCCGAAAAGGGTGCGGGCATTCACAACAGGCACCACCGTGCTTGTCCAGGGTCCCCCTGGGGCCCTGGCATTACTGTGGCTGTTTTGTTTGGGGGGGTTCTTTAAAAACAAATCAGGGCGGGTGAACAACCTTCTGATTGAGCCTGCCCCCGTGCACCGTCCTGCGGCCCAGGATGGCCCTACCAGGCACGGTGTCGGGCCAGAAACACCATGCGCCCAGCGGTGCCGATAGGCATTGCGCCACACGTAGCGTGCAGACACGGAGCTCAACACGCAGACTCAGAACGCGAGCATGCTGCGACACCTTCGCCAAGGAGCGCGAGCCGATACGCGCTGAGAGCCCGCACGCGAAAAGTATGGGCGCGGACGTTTTTGGAGCACACGGCGCGTGCTGCGCCCCCAAAGCGGGCGCAGCGAAGCAGCCAAGACGAGCGTGCGGAGCCCGTGGCCCGAGGCGATGTCTCGCCCGTGCGTGCGACGCGCGGTCGGCTGTGCGCAGGGAGTGCGCCGCGAGAACTTTCGGATCGCCGCGCGCGGCGCGACGGCAGCGGCGTGCTCGTGCTCGGGTCTGGCCCCGCGGAGGGGGGAAACGATTCACTCTTTCTGTTGCTCGGTCGCGCTCTGCTTGTTCTGCGCCTCTGCTCTTTCTCTGCGTCGTTCCATCGCTCTCTCGGGTGCGCCCATGGGGGGCGGGCATCATGGCCCGAGGCATGTGAACGGACGAGGAGGGGCCCGGGAACGCACCGAAAGGAGAGGAGGGGCCCTTGAGACCAAGTGCTTGGGGTGGAATATGAATCGAGGGGTGGGCGACTAACCGTCCGATGGAGCTTGCCCATCCCCCCCACATCCTCCACATCCTTCTCCTCCTCCTCCTCCTCCTCCTTCTCCTCCCCTCCAACTTCTCCTCCTCATCCTCCAGCCCCCCCTCCACTCGTTCCGACAGCACGTGCCCAACCCCCCCAAGCGGATCCTGGGGGGGGGGGGGGCGATTATTGCCCCATCCAGAGTAGGTATTTTGATGGCCCGGTCCAATGGTTTCCACCAGCCCCAGTCCTCACGCCCCTCCTAGAAGCCAACGATCTTGCGTGCAGCCGACTCGTAGGGAACGCGAAGCGGTGCGGTGACAGACCGTGCGGTGACCTCGGAATCCCCAAAGACCTATGCGCCCGGTCCGTCACTGCACGGTGTTGCGACCTTGGGGGCCCCAGTCGCCCGAGACATCCTCGGAGAACGAATGAAATCCCCAAACCGCGATGTCACCCTGAATCCCCGCTGACGAACCCCAGGGTGTGGTCACCACACCGTCTGGGGGCCCCCGAGACCCCCCCCCCCGCGACCAGGACGAGGGCGCCCAGGACGTCGACGCAAGAGGTGCGACGCCGAAGAGGGCGGGGCACTCCCCAAAGCGCACGCAGCCGGGGTGGAGGAGGGAGCAGCGGAGCCAACATCCCACTCACGTCAAGTGGATTAGGGCATTTGTTCTTCCACCCCGTCCCTCTCTTCGCTTTCAGGGAGAGGTGTATCACTCGACCGGGGACAGACCAGGAAGAATGTCAACAACCCCCCATTACCCATGACTCCTTTCAAAGAGCTGTGCGAAATACACTGTGCGGCGCCCCACGATCACCGAATCATGTTCGGCGCCCCGCGATCACTTTGGGTTGCTGTTTGCAAGGGGCGGCGTGGGGACATCGTATTCCCCGCTGTGCGCCAGCCCATCATCCCTGTCAAAAGCCCAGGCACACACAGCACGCAGTGCTGGTACTCGTTTCTGGCAGAGCTGGTGGGGAGGTCGACGTATTCCTCGATGCGTGGTGTAACGTGTGTTGGCGCCCCTGGCGCACTCTGCGCGCAACGCGAACGTGGCGTACCTGGCGCGGTCGAAACACGTGACGGACTGGGCGCATTCGGAGCACGGGTCGCATCTGGTGCACCAGGCGCGCCTGGCACGCTTGGGCCCCTGTGGCTCCTGGCGCAACTGGCGCGGATGGCGCATCAGGCACGCGCGGCGCACCCCGCGGGCGTCGCGCACCTGGCTGGCGTCCGCGTTGGTTCCCGATGGTTGTCGATGGCGGCCTCTGCTGAGACCTGGGTGCTATTCACTTACGCTGTGGGATGGCGGGTTGGAGTGAGCGAGACAACTTGCGGCGTTTTCTCTGAACTTTATTTCTTAATCCTTCGTCGTCCGCCACCGTGCCTCGAGGCTGGAGTTGGAGTGTCCTAAGGTCCTTTGAGCCCTCAACCCTGAGACTTGGTACAGTAGGAGCTCGACCACAAGAAACCTTCCACAAAAAACCCAACCCTGAGACGCCAGGACGTCTCCTCATTATTCTCCTCCTCCTCCTCCTTCGAGAGAGCGGCCGAAGCGGCGAACATCCGCAGGACCTCTGCCAAGGCAGCAAGGATACTCATTATGATGCTTTGTGAACGAGCTGCTGAGTAGGGTCTCATCTACAGGAGTTGGGCTGTAAAGTTACACAGCACCTTCCTGCACCAAGGCGCTCTCTTAAGACTTGACGGCCCCACTACGGGCGAAAGAAAGTGTTGGCCTGCATCCCCCAGGACCCCTCCTCAAGGAGGCAATCCCCTGAACACGCGCCACTCGCGCAACGCCCCGCACCGCCCCAAGCATCCGAGGGCCTGACAATGTTTTCAATGCCCGGCCCCAGAAATCCTGACTCCTTTCCCCGGGGCTGATGCTTCGTCCGGGATCCGATGTTGCTCGTCGCTGTCGGTGTCTGCACGGCGTCTCCTTGTTTCCGAGCTTCGCCTCCGGCCACGGAACTTGTTGTTTAACAAATTTGCCAACGCACCTCTGACATGCACGGCTCGTCTCTCTCTCTCTCTCTCTCTTTCTGTCTCTCGCTCTCTCCCCTCGATGTCGAAATCGAGGAAATCCGTGCAGATTGAAAACTCAGGTCGCCAGGCCGCCGGAATCGGGTGCGCGAAAGCACGCGCTAAGTCGGGCCTGCGCCACTACAGGAGGAGCATTCAAAAGTAGATACAAAAATAGTCGGGGGACAATTGTTGTACTATTTTTGTATGTTTTTGCCTATTAAAAGTTTGTCGTCCAAAATCTGCCTGTAGGAGACATGCCCGATCTAAAACACGCGTCACGCTCCAGCGCGGGCGAGCGCACAGACAGCGCGCCCGGGCACCATGCACACCCGCGAGCGCGAGCACGAGCCCGACACATCGGGCGCCTCGGTTTTCTCGAGGCACGGGCCCCCGACCTCTCGACCAGGAGGAGGAGGAGGAGGAGGAGGAGAAGGAGGAGGAGGAGGAGGAGGAGGAAGGAGGGAGGAGAGAGGAGGAAGGAGGAGGATTCCCCAGGACCGGGTTTTTGTCCCGAGTAGTTTTTTCTTGGCGGTCCCGAAGCCCGGCAAGGGGCCCGAGAGGCCGAAACCTATGAAAACAAGCCCGTCCCTTGTTTCCCAACCCTTCTGTGCTGGGTTCTCGTTTTGAAAAGAACACTGTGGCCTCCGCCTCCTCCCTGCCTCCTCCTGTGCTGCTCCCTGGGGGGGGGACTGCGAACTGCGTAACGTCACCACTTTCGTGGGTTCCTGGGAGGCCCAGCGGAGTAGGGGAGTACGCACACACAGCCGAGACCTCGCAGCTCCCTGGCGGGGCTGCGAACTGCGCAACTGTCGCCACTTCCGCAATCCGCTGGGAGGTCCAGCGGAGTCGAGGAGTGAGTACGCGCACCCAGCCAAGACCTCGCAGCTCCCTGGGAGGGGCCGCACAGTGCGCAACTGTCGCCACTTTTGCGGGCTCCTGGGCGGCACGGCGGAGTAGGGGAGCACACGCACCCAGCCAAGACCTCGCATCTCCCTGGGGGTGGCTGCACAGTGCGCAACTATCGCCACTTCTGTGGGCTCCTGGGCGGCACGGCGGAATACGGGAGTACGCGCACCCAGCAAAGACCTCGCAGCTCCTGGGGGGGGGGAGGGCTGCACAGTGCGCAACCGTCGCCACTTTTGTGGGCTCCTGCGCGGCTGGCACGGGAGAGTACGGGAGTACGCACACCCAGCCAAGACCTCGCATCTCCCTGGGGGGCTGCGAAGTGTGAGATTGTCGCCGATTTCGTGGGCTCCTGGGAGGCACGGCGGAGTACGGGAGCACGCGCACCCAGCCAAGACCTCGCAGCTCCTGGGGGGGGGGCTGCACAGTGCGCAACCGTCGCCACTTTTGTGGGTTTTGGGCGGCACGGCGGAGTGCGGGAGTACGCACACCCAGCCAAGACCTCTCGCATCTCCCTGGGGCGCTGCGAAGTGCGAGATTGTCGCCGATTTCGTGGGCTCCAGGGAGGCACGGCGAAGTACGGGAGCACGCACACCCAGCCAAGACCTTGCAGCTCCCTGGAGGACTGCGAACTGCACAACTGCCGCCACCTTCGTGGTTTTCTGGGAGGCCCACCAGGGCGGGGGAGTACGCACGTTTAGCCGAGCCCTCGCAGCTCCCTGGGGGGGGGGGGGGAGGCAGCGACCTGCGCAACCGTCGTCACATTCGCGCGCTCCTGGGAGGCCCAGCGGCGGGCCATCTGGGGGCAGCGACCGGCGCAACTGTCGCCACTTTCGTGGGCCCCTGGGAGGCCCAGCAGAGCAGGGGAGTACACACAGCCAGCCAGGAGTATGCACATCCAGCCTAGACTTCGCGGCTCCCTGGGGGGCTGCGGAGTGCGAAATCGTCGTCACGTTGGTGGGCTCCTGGGGGGCCCAGCGGAGTGGGGGAGTATGCAGACCCGGCCGAGACTTAGCGGTTCCCTGAGGGGCTGCGACATGCGAAATTGTCGCCACGGTCGTGGGCTCCTGGGAGGTCCAGCGGAGCAGATTGTCTTCGCCACATGTTCTGCTGTATGGAGCGTCCATCTACGTCATCGACTCGTGTGGAGAAAGGGTTGGGCACGTCTGGGTGCGTGATCGCCCGCAGCTTGGGTGACCCAAAAGGGGGTCCAGCCGAAAGGGGTGGGTGCAATGGATTTGGGGCAATTGCTTTGCAAATGCACTGCGCCAGATAATTAGATTGCATTGTATTGCAAGTAATACGTTGCACGCGACAAAACAGCAATACCTTTGCGCCCTGGAATGTACTGCAGTCCCCAGATGTATTGCAGCCCCACAGATCGATTGCACCAAATCTATTGCACCATCCCCCTTGTCGCTGGAACCTTTTGTGGGCCCTGGAAACGGCAGGGCCGTCTTTTCACCGTTTCCAAAAAATGCCCCTTGAAAAAGGAAACGGCAAAAAAAACGGCGACCGGAAACGGCAAAAAAACGGCTCCAGGATTGGAACCGGAGCCAGAACCGGTCAAAAAACGGCGACGGAACCGGTAAAAAAACGGCGTTGGAACCGGCAACAAAAACGGCAAAACGGAACCGGTAAAAAAACGGCCCTGTCGTTTCCAGGGCCCACTAAGGCTGGACCCCTTTTTTTGGGTCAACCCGACACGGGCCACGAGCGGGGTCCCTCGCACGTGTCCGAGCGCGCGGCGCGCTTTCGCGGGCCACCTCCCGCCTCCTCCAGCGCCGCCGACGGCCCGAAGGCGGCGTCCGGCTCCTCCGGGGGGAGGCGGGGAGCAGGGGAGGGCGGCGGGGAGGGAAGCCGCGCTACTCGACGGGTGGGGCTGCATGCCGAGAGGTGTGATGAGGCCGAGCCTGTCGCTGGATCGGTGGAAGGTGTGATGCTGTCCCGTCAGCTCTGTGAACGTTTTCTTCGTCGGCGTTTCGACATGGGGCGGAAGGGGGGGGGGAGGGGAAGGGTTCGGCTCCAGACCTCTGCTTAACGCGACTGTTTGCAACAGCGCCTTATGGGGGAGAGTCCACCTGTTTGAAACGGGCGCCCAAATCAGCCAATATCTACTCCACACGGGGGCGGGGGTGCGAGGGCCCGCGCCGATCGGCAAAACAATGAATAAGAGAACGATCACTATGCGGACTGGTGCGCACAAGCGATGCTGCAACGCGTGCGCGAGTGGCGGAGGCAGGCTGCATGTGAGGGTGTGCCGCTGCGCTGCGCGGAAAAAAAACCGTCCCACAAGAGCGCTCTGCGCGGGGCCAGCTCCGCCCCACAAGAACGCGCTGCGGGGTGAAGGGAGGGGAGAGGAGAAGGAGGGGGAGGAGGAGGAGGAGGAGGAGGAGGAGGAGGAGGAGGAGGAGGAGGAGAGCAGAAGGAGGAGGAGGAGGATAATTGAGGATTCAGGCTTCTGGTGGTGCTTGGCCCTCCTTGGGCCCACGGAGGCCTCCGGGGCCCTGGGGGCCTCTGGGGACGCCTGGTGGCCTTCGCCCCCTGTC
>CAUYUJ010013725.1:212397-249897 GCA_963575745.1 Prorocentrum cordatum | reverse complement strand
CAATGCCTTCACAACACGTTTCTTTGTGAGCTCTCCCGCAAAAGATTCCGATTGTGAACGCTTCCAATAGAATCCCTATGTGATGCTTCCAACGGGTTCTTTTCGTGACGCTTTCCGATCGGAGCCTTGCGTAGCGTTTATACAAGTATACCTGCTGCGAGGCTTTCCAATGTAGTCCTTTTGTTGCGTTGTCCGAAACAGTGCCTCTTGTGAGGCGTCCAACAAAACCCTTTTTTGTAGTGCGCTGGCAGATTCCGATTGTGAGGTTTTCCTGTAGATACCCTGTGCAGCACTTTCCAGAAGATTTCTGTTTGTGAGGCTTTCCAATCGGATCCTTGTGTGGTCCTTTCCAAAGGATGCCTGGCGTAAGGCTTTCCAATCAAACCCCTTTTGTGGTGCTTCCCGCAAGATGTCGATTCTGAGGCTTTTCGCTGAAATTCCTGTGTGGTGTTTTCCAACGGATTCCTGTTGTGAGGCTTTCAAATAGAATCGAGGTGTGGTACTTTACAGATTGCTGTTGTGGTGCTTTCCGAGAAAAGCACCAAGTAGCGATTTCCAAATTATTCCTGCTGTCAAGCTTTCAAATAAAATCAAGGTGTAACGTTTTGCATGGGATTCCGATTCTGAGGGTTTCCGGCAGGGTCCCAGCGTTGTGCTTTCCAACAAAAATTAAGGCAACGTTTTCTAGCAGGAACCCTCCGTGGTGTTTTCCCAAGGGTTACAGTTCTGAGGCTTTCCCATCGGATCCGTTTGTGGTGCTTTTCAACAGGTTCCTGGCGTGATGCTTTCCAATTTGTAGAAATCCCCAGTAGCGCTTTCCAAAGTATTCCCTTTTATGAAGCTTTCCAGTCAATCCAGCCGAAACGCTTTCTAATAGGATTCCTTATGTTGTATGTTTCGGATGTTTCTCTTTTCAATTGTCGCCAGCCCAAGAGCTGCATGATCATCGGGGCGGGCGACCAGCCAGAATGATAGACAAAGCAAAGCAGGGAAACAACAACACCCGTTAGGCTCGTAGGTCAAGCGTTTATACCCGCACCCCGCAATTGCAGATACGAGTGATGGGGGCGGCGGGGACTTCGGCAGTCTGCGAGTCTCTGAAGAAGCCCGCCGCAGGCGCCCATCTTTTATACAAATTATCAGATTGAGGGGGCCGACCAGTCATTCTTGGTCCCTGGGTGCGTGGCTGAAGTGGAATTCCGCGATGCGGATTCTTGTTATTGATGTTGCTTGTTTGGCTGTTGTTGTTGTTGTTGGTGATGGTCGTGGTTGTTGGATGTTGGTTGTTGCTGTTGTTGTTTTTTGTCTGGCGTCGGCCCCGCCGCGAAACGGCCCACGACCCACCCGCGGCCCACAACGCGACCCGCCCGCGACCCACCCGCGACCCACCCGCGACCCACCCCGCGACCCACCTCGTGACCCATCCGCACTACTTGAACGAAAAATCGGCGCCTGAGGCGGGCTCGTTGTAGAATTTGTAAAGTTTGAGGCGCCTGCGGCCGGCTTCGTGTCAGAGCCTCGCAGACTGCCGCCGTCCCCGCCGCCCCCTCAGTCTTATCCGCAGTTGCGGGGTGTTAGTATGTATATAGACATATATGCATATATACATATTATGTGTGTGCGTGCATGCGTGTGTGTGTGTGCGTGTGCCTGGTGTGTGTTTGTGTGCGTGTTCTTTTTTTTGTGTGTGTGTGTGTGTCTTCGTCGCTATGCCGTTTGTTCTTAACGCGGCCAAGCACTCGAAGCCGGCACCGCGGCAAACCCAATGGCGAACCTTGCGTCCGAGGCGGAATTTGCCCTAGTGGCCGGGGCGCCCTCCCCAAGACGTAAGGCCGCGCGTAGGAACAACCAGCGCGGCGACACATACATGCATAACGCATATGTGTTTGGTGCGCGCTACGTGCTGCAAGCGGCAAGCTATGTGGAGCAACATACGTGTTCCAAACGATGTGGAGCAATTATTATATATCCCATCGGCCTGCCACGCGTTCATGAATTGGGAAAGCCGAGGTGATGAGAATCCCACGGGAATGTCACACGTTCGTACGTTGGGAATTCTGACATGGTGAGAATCCCATAGCCATGCCACACGTTCGTGAGTCAGGAGAGATGAAATGGTGAGAACCCCACATCAATACCACACGTTCGTGATAGTGTTGCTACTCCATTTATGAGGGTCACAACTTCGATTCGTGTTTTCCCTGGCGATAATGAAATTCTGCCTCGTCGCCTCTTTACCCCTATCCACTTTGTCTTGGCCCGGGATAGTCAACTCTCAGGTCTGAAGGGCGGGGCTCTACTTATTATCCGGCGCGCTGCCATGTCTACATATTATCATCGTCCCGGGGGGCACCCTCGTCCCCTGTGCCTTCCGGGGCTCCTGAAGCCCCTAAGCAACGGGCACACATCGGTCAGGAGGGCGGCCGGACGGCCCCGCGAGAGCCCACAGAGGCCTCAGACACTCACTGGACGCCCGAAGATGACCCAACGAAGACCTCAACCAAAGGGGCATTCGACACGCAAAACACTTTGCTGTTCTATGAATTTTGCATGATTCTGGGAACGCTCAGTTCTTCGGTCTTCTGGGCGCCCGAGTCCGCCCAGGAAGCCAGAGAACCGCCCAAATTTAACCAAGAGGGCTTCCACGCAGTCCAAAGGGAGCCCCAAGACGGCCCAACAGGGCCCCAAGATGGCCCGAGAAAAGCCCCATGACGGCCCAAAATTGCCCCAAGACGCCTTCTGACTCATTCCATCTCGTGACCCAGTCGTTCAGGAAGACTGCTGTTGGAAACAAGCTGGCCCGGGGAAGCCCCCAGAGGCTCCCAGAAGAACCCAGGAAGCTTCCAGAAGGCCCCAACAAGCCCTCAAAAACCTTCGTGAGACTTCCAGAAGGCTCTTCTAGGATGAGCCTCCGCAACAAGAGCTGAGGGCGGGGGCGAATTCGCAAGGTAGGGCGAGACTGAGGCAGAGGAAGAGGAATTATGAGGGAAGGATTACGTAGCACCCCGCAGATGCGGATAAGAGTGAGGGGGCGGTGGGGACGTCGGCAGTCTGCAAGACTCTGGAGAAGCCCGCCGCAGGCGCCAAAGCTTCACACATTATACAACGAGCCCGCCGCAGGCGCTGAAATTTTCTTCAAACCAATGTGGATCGGTCGCGGGTGGGTCGCGGGTAGGTCGCGGGTGGATCGCGGGTGGGTCGCGGGGTGGATCGCGGGTGGGTCGCAAGTGGGTCGCGGGTGGGTCGCGGGTGGGTCGCGGGGTGGGTCGCGGGTGGATCGCAAGTGGGTCGCGGGTGGGTCGCGGGTGGGTCTTTGGATGGGTCGCGGGTGGGTCGCGGGATGGGTCGCGGGGTGGGTCGCGGGGGGGACGACGACAACAAACAACAACAACAACAAAAACAACAACAACAACAACAACAACAACAACAACAGCAACAACAACAACAACAACAGCAACAGCAACAACAACAACAACAACAGCAACACCACCACCATCAACAACAACAAACACAAAAACAACAACAGCAACAACAACAGCAACAACAACACCAACAACAACAACGCAACAAGCATTATCCTCACCACGGATGCTCATTTAAGCCACGCATCCAGGGACATTGAATGACCGTTCGGTCCCCTCACTCAGACGAGCAATATTACTACAACGGCGATGCCAGGCAAGGCAACAATGAGTTATCGCAACATGCGCCGTTTTGTCTTGTTGCCCTCCAGCGTGCGTGCCAGACCTCAAGGGCCAAAGTGCATGGCGCGAAGCGCCAATGCACTCTGGTATATATATATATATATATATATCACAAGGAAAAATCGGTTAATGGTTTGAAGATTTGGTGCGAAGGTGAGAACGATCGTGAGATCGACAGTCAACTCCATAGTGCGATCGGCATGTACATCGATAGTGATGTCGATGATGTGATCGATCTCGCTCTACCGATCGATCGAACCCGGACCCCGGAACCGGAAACCCGGGAACCCCGCGATCAGGAAGGCAGAACCAGGAACCCGGGAACCAAGAGTCCGGAACCAGGAACCGGGAACCCGGAACCGGGAACCCTGGAAACCGGGGGCCCACGGAAAAAGGCTGCCTCGTTTCACCAAATACTTCAACATCCGCTGGGACCCCTTCGGTGCACCCAGAGAGTCATCCAGCGTTTAAAAAATAAAGCAGGTAGTCAAAATAAAGCTTTGGACTTTTTTAAACATGTACATAGTTTACATATTGTTGGCAACGGTGCAATCTATGTGTCGCAACCTATGGCGTACGTGCTGACGTACTCATCTGTGTGGCGCGAACTGTGTGTTGGAATCTATGTGGTGGAATGTGGTTGAAGCTCTGTGGTGCACCCTATACTAGGTTGCCTTAGGGTCTCCTTTTTTCTCTGCCCTTTTCAGTTCCACTCGTACCAGGCCAGGTGAATGAATTTGAGAAGTATGGTCTGGGCTACTGTCGATGGATGGCAACTCATGGCTACTTCGATTAGCGCGCCCACCAAGTCCTCATCTGCGTAGCGCCACCAAAACCGTGGATTTCCAAACCAAGGGCTCTGGTGCTCTGTTAAATGTTCCCAAAGGTGTAGTTTCGGAGACAACTTCAACATGCGTTCCCCTCTCTGGAAGGACCAACAAACAAGATTCGAGTACAGAGCAGCGAAACGTTGGCCTAACGTTGCCATTTCCTCTTTGAGCGAATCCGACAAGAACACACTGCTTTCGTGGATAATGTCGAAAAACCTGACGAGCAACTGGCAAATTGCGAGAACCGTTAAATCACATTTAGCATGTGGGTGCCCAGGGGCGGAACTTCCAAACGTTGTAATCAAATGCAGCACGTGCGGCGCCAAGTGGCGAACCGGTGCTGCTTTTGTTTTGAATTTGGGCCACTGTCCAGATGTCCTCGCCGTCTCTACTGTCAGCTCTCCTCGAATGTGGGAATCTTCTCTAGTGTCACGGTGCCATTGCTTGAGGTGTCCCGATGCCTTTTTGTTTATTTTCTCTGAGATTGCGCGCCCCCCCAGAACCGCCCGCTGCACAAAAAAAACCATATGACACTGGCCACCGCGTGCGCACCGACGCCTAGATCCACCGCGTGGAGGATGTCGATCATGACGTTGTCCAACCGAAACCCAACAACACACGCAAGAAATACTGGAATTGGCAATCCAGACTCACGTTCAAATGACATATATGATTCGTGGCTGAATAACGTATCGCGCCATCCAGCGCCTCTGCTGAAATCCTCGCATGTCGTTCGCTCGTCGGTCGCTGAAGCTCTGCGCATACAACACATTCTCGCCCCCTCGTTCCATTGAAGGAAGTAAAATGCTCGCGTGTAAAACTGCCAATCCCCTCTCACTTGAGAGAGGATTGCCTTCCAGCCGCCTGCCAGAGGTGATAATGCCGTACCCGTTGAAGTGCCTCGCCAGGCCCTGTCTGGGGTTTCACCCCTTGCAGCAGACTTGAAACTCCAGCTGATGATCTTGAAAACCTCGTCCAACGTATTTGCAAGCAAGTCTTTGTTTCCGAATACCTGCGACGAAAAATCTAGTCTCTAGTGCACTTCCGCTTCCCATCGATGAATTCCAGCTCAAAACCAATAAGATGTCCTGCTTTGAGAAAGCGCCTCCATCGGCGTGGAACCCAACGGGCACGGTCGCTCCCCATTCGTTTGCATCAGCCAAGTAGGGATGGGAGGCAGCAAAAGATGTGTCTTTGATACTCTGCCAGAATTGCTTGCACGCGTTACGGGGCCCAGCGATCCGCTTGACCCAGCGCTCGCCACCGCGAGAAAAGGCCGCAGCAAACCACCTGTGCGGAAATATGATAGGCCAGGGCGTGCGCTTGCCAGCGGTGGTGGGTATCTCCGCCCAGTCAATGGGAGGGGCCCCTGAAGGATGCCCAAACATGCGCACAAGCGAACGGAAAGCGTCCGACGGATGGCCCCCACCACTGCCTGCCGATGCAGGATCGGCTCCGCCCTGGGCGCCTTGTGCCGCAGCTTTTTGGGCAAGCTGCCGCGCGCGATAGGAAGACAGTTTTCCTCTCACCCACTGGCCTTTGAGATCATCATTGAATGGCAGGTGGTCTGGGATGTCGGCCTCGGCAGCTTCAGATACTCGCTGGCGCGCGCCTCCGCGACCGAGAAAGGGCTTCGAGCGTTTCGCCGAAGGCTCGTCCACTACCGAAGGTTCTGCCTCTCGAACGCGCTGCCGAGCGCCCGCTGCTGCGCGCGTGACCCAACGCGCGCAGGCGACCATGAGATGCCGCATCGAGCGGGAACTGGTAGACAGCGCGGGCCCCTGAAAGATTGGGCCACAATGGTTGCGGAGAGAAGGTGCGATGGACGGTGCCTCCTGAATCTTTACCACTTGTACATCAGTCGGTTTCTCGTTTGAAATGTTCCGTTGCGCGCGACGTCTCAGCCGCGAAACATGCGCCACCCCGCATCCAAAGGAAACGCGGAACACGAAGCGTGACATATCGAACGATCTGAGACAAGAAGTAAACAACGATTCGGGCATGTCTGCAATGAGTGGGTCGCCTCCCTCCTCCAGGATAGCGCGGGGGAGGGCGTCGAGGTACTCGCCCGAGGTCTGACCTCAAGAACCGCCAGGGCCCCCTTTCGACCCCCCCCCCCCCCCCACCCACCCCTTCAAGGGCCCCCAGGGCAAACCCCTCCATAAGAACCCCATATAGGGCGCCCTTTCTAGACCCCCCCCCCCCCCCCCCCCCCCCCCCCCCCCCCCCCTCCGCTTAAGGACCCGCAGGGCCACCTTTATTTGAGGGCCCTTAGCCCCTCCCCCCCCCCCCCCCCCCCTTCCTTAAGAACCCTTCGGGCCCCACGGGGGGGAAGAGGAGGAGGAGGAGGAGGGGGGGGGGGAGGAGGAGGAGGAGGAGGAGGAGGAGGGGGAGGAGGGGGATGAGGACTGCGTCTGCGCGCGCTTCTTCAGCATGATCGTTGCTGACAGGCGAGCACACCCCTGGCGCGCCAGTGCAAGCGAAGTTCTAGACACTCCCGGCGCTGAAAAGAAGCCAGCCTTCATGCCCCTCCCCACCTCCCCTCCCTTCCTCCCTCACTCCTCCAACCTCTCTCACCCCCTACCTCCCTCGCCCCTCATTCCTCCTACTCCCGACACCTCAACAAGTAGCGAGGGCTCTCACGCAACCCCAGCGCGCTGCTCATCCCTGGATGGCGCTGGTTGAGACCCACTCGAAGCGTGCTCACGGCGAAGCTTTCGTCCTGACGCGCGTCTTCCTCTTAGAACCAACGCCCCCCTCGCTGGAGCCGAATTCGCCCGCTCGTGGATCTCCGTGTCGGTCGTGGCCATCTTGTCGATCTTCTCGAAGAGGGCAGGGAGCTCGTTCTTCTCGATCGTCTCGGTCACAGCCCGCTCCAGGATTTTCACGATATTGCCGATGCCGCCGACGTGCTTCTTGAGATCATCCACGAGGTCGCCCGCGTACTTAGTTTTCGTGGAGTCGCCCCTCTCGATGCTCGACTGGAGGGCCCTTGCCGAAGAAA
Source organism: Prorocentrum cordatum (assembly GCA_963575745.1). Lineage (NCBI taxonomy): Eukaryota > Dinophyceae > Prorocentrales > Prorocentraceae > Prorocentrum > Prorocentrum cordatum. Next base: position 242,359 of record CAUYUJ010013725.1, on the reverse strand, counting down.
GCATCTCCTGGTGGCGCCGAAGGATTGGCTGAACGTTCTCTGCGAAGAAGCCCATCCTCTGCTGAAGCTTCGCCAAGGGACTCTCGGGCTCGACCTTGATTCCGTCGCCAATGGAGCTTGAACCAGGGGTGGTGCCATCGAACACGTCCGCGCCCCCATCGTCGTCCACGGCCGCGTTCGTCAAGAACTTGCGGATCTCGTCCTCCGTCATCGTCTCGATGTCTTCTGGTACTCTGTATTCCCTCATGTGTTCAGTGTCCACGCCAGTCACAGGGTCTGGTCGATTCTGGAGTTTGCCCGAGGACCTCCAGGCTTCTGCTTTGATGGCCCCCAGCTTGTTGTCCATCTGCTCCTTGCCCATCCATGCCAACGTCTGCTGGTTCGTTTTGGCCGAGCTGAACTCCTTGGACACCGTCGTGGTTTTCTCGGCTGTCTTGGTGCGCTGGAGGTGCACCAGGAACCTCTCGAGGTACTCCCGGCGCTTCTCACCTCGAGACTCGATGGCATATGGATTGCCGCCGTTCTCCTTCAGCCAGTGCGAGAAGCTTGCCATGTTGCCCCTCTTCTGCTTGTCGTTCGACTGTTTCAAAAGCTCCCCGGCAGCTGCAAGCTCCTCCTTGGTCGGCGCAACCTCGGACAGTCTGGCGGCGGGGGCCCCCTTTGGGCATCTGGCCCAAGTGAGCGGGCGACCGACGCACAATCAAATGCCTGCCTTGAGCCAAAACGGCTGCGGGGGTGGAGGAGTGGAGGAGCAGGAGCAGAAGCAGGAGCAGGAGAAGGAGGATGCTTGCTCGTCAACAGCTTCGTTCTCAGAGGCCCCCCGATTCCAGGTGAGCGCACGAGCGGACTCTCTGGAGACGGCTTTGCGGACTCACGTGCAGTCAAAAATCAAAAATGTTTTTTTGATGTTTGACTTCGTTTTTGATTCTTGACTTATGTTTGACCTGTGGAATCTCATGGTCAAAGACAAGTAAAACATCAAAAACGAAGTCAAACATCAAAAACGCTTTTTTGATGTTTGACTTCCCAGCTGGTCCATGGGTGCTCAGAGTTGGCGCGGAGATCTTAGGGGCCCCGAATTCCGGTCATGAGGGGGGAGTTCTTTCTTGGAGTTCTCAGGTTTGTAAAGTTCCGGAGCCGCGCCGAGTTTCCGGCACTTTCGAGGATGGTTTTGATGTCAATGGCGCCCGTAAGCTCCTGCCGTGGCGATGGCGATGCTGGTGTCGACGATGATGATGGCGAGGATGCTAATGATGGCGATGATGGTGATGATGGTGATGGCGACCCCGGCGATGGCGATGGCGATGATCATGATGATGGCAGCAGCGCCCCCAGACAGCATCAGAAAGAAACATGCCTACGAGGGAATCCGGGTCGACGGCAATGCGACGCGCCTGGGCCCCCTACAGGGACCCATGCCCGCGCCGCGACGCACTTTCGAGCTGCATCCAGCGCGGCGATAGATCGCATGATGATTTGCCACTCAGCTCCGTCAACCCCGAAAACTCAGGGGAAGGGGTGGGGGGGGAAGTTCGTTAGTTTGCCCCGCTTGGTTTATGCAGAGGCTCTCGGCTCACGGGGGGCAAGTGCGAATTCGTTTGATTTTCTTCGGTCCTATCTCCCCCCCCATGCATCGGTCTCAGATTCCAGGAGTGACGAAGATGAAGATGAATATGCCGACGATTTTTTTTGCTGCGGCTATCTGCGCCCAGCCCATCCCTTGAGGCAAACGGAAGTTATCGAGTTGATTGAAAACGCAGCGGCGCCATTTCTAAAGTGATCGATTACTCCGCGCGCTGCTTCTTGACGCCATCCTCGGGGCCCTCACCATTGACAGCTGGTTCCAGGAAACGAGTCGCCATCCCGCGGATGCTCTGATACTGCTCCTAGAGAGCGGAGACGCTCGCAAGGGCGGTCGCCTTCTCGAGGTGCTTCTTGTTGTCCTCCATCGCGCTGATCTGCGCTGTTGCGCCGATGATCCAGTCCTCGATCTCTTCGAGCAAGTCCTGCGTGTACTTGCGACGGGGCATCGACTCGGCCCAGGCACCTGCAATCGTTTTGAGGTCCTCGAGAGAGTTGATCTCATCTTTGTAGAACCCAGCGTTGGGGAGTTGCTTGCAATCCTCATCAGAATCGGCAACAGACGTAGCAGAGGCCCGGGTTCTACCGCGTTCGATATGACGCCCGATGGCGGGCCTGTACGAAACCCCCGTCACAGTATTTTGATGCCTGCCCATTGTGGCTTCATCCACGGGGCTCTCTGACTCTGGTGCTGGAGTCCAAGCGGCCTCGCACTCTGGATGCCCGGCTGCGTCGTCTGAGCGCCCTGGGCCCAACCGAAAAGCACGCTCACGGAACGGCTGAAAGTCTAGGCCCATCTGGCCCATGCTTCAAAGTGAAGTCCGAACTAGCAGCCCAAGGTGAAGGAGGCCGCGAAGCTGAGTTGAGCCTAAACGGCACTGGACGACGACGGCGATCTGACGATACGTTTCCGCAAGGTGCCGGGGGGGGGGGGGGGGGGGGGGGGGGGGGAGCGACGTCTCGGAGCTCTTTGGGGCGACCCCGATTGCAGTTTACAACCAGCGCGCCCCCCCCCTTCTCCTCTTCCAGAGACGTCAACGACATCCCCCCCCCCCCCCCCGAGGCTCAGCTCGGGCTCGGGCTCGGCAGTTGCGGGCAACATAGCGCGCAACAGTTCGTTGGATGTTTGAATGTGTTTGACTCTCGTGAGTTGCTTCTGGGCGCGCTCGTTTTGTCGCGGGTCGATTTCGGCGTCGGATGGTCACGCAGCCAGTGGCCCGTGGGGCCAACCATGGGGCTTGAGGTGGCCACGAGGCACATAGGGTCCTAGGGTCTTGAAGTGATCACGAGGGCTCCAATAATAAGGTCCATAAGCTCCCAGGGCTCACAGTGATCATGTGGATCATGGTGCGGGCACGGCTGAATGGGCCCATTGGGCCCAGAGGGCTCACGGCCCCCCTCGGGCATTGTCGGGCTCAAGTGGCCCATGGGGTTCCATAAAGGGTTCCCACAAGGTAGAGGAGGCAGGTAGCCCCCCCCCCCCCCCCCCCCCCATTTCGACCCCCCTCCCCCCGAAGGGCCCTCAAGGTTCCCTTTTCGAAAACTAACCTTCAGGACCCTTAGGGGGGGGGGGGAGAAGAGGGGGAGAGGGGGTGGGGTGGGGGGGGGGATGGGAGGAGGGGGGGAAGGGGGGGGGGGAGGAGGGGGGGGGGGGATGAGGAGGAGGGAGGAGGAGGAGGAGGAAGGAGGAGGAGGAGGAGGAGGAGGAGGAGGAGAGGAGGAGGAGGAGGAGGAGGAGGAGGGGGGGGAGGGGGGAGGAGGCAGAGGTGCCCCCATCCCCATCCCTCTCCCAAGCTCACAGGGCCCCTAGGGCCCATCGCCCTCATGGCGGACGCCGCCTCGCCGAGGGCGCAGCAGGAATGGTGAGCCGAGGAGGGAGGTGTTGATGAGATGCGTGTTTTCCTTTTTGTCCAAGCGGCCTCTGGACGCAATGAATAGCATTGCACGCTCGACCCCGCGGCGTGGGGCACCCGCGCGAAACTTAAGGCTTAAGCCATTCAGTCAACGCTTGTTTGCCCGCGTCGCGGGCTTTCTCTTTGGCCAGCGTATCATTATACTTCAAACCCTTTTACCTCTTGAACTCGCTGTGGTACGCTTTGCTGCGCACTCTCTCCTTGACCGTGGGTAAACTAGGGCCTCCGTCGACGAACGCATACTCGCTAAGCCAAGGCAACTCCTCTGCTGCGTGATGGGCGCTCTCTCCTGGGGGAACTTCTGGGGCAACACCCTCGATAGCAGCCGCAGGCCCCTCCATTCCCTGAGGCGCCGTGCTTCAGCAGTTGGCGCATTGCCCACGACGAGACTGGGCGGCGCGGCACTTCAGGAGGGACGAGTGCGGCTTGGCCCGAGAGGGCTTCCGATATAGACTACGGGGGGGACGACGCTCTTAGTTCGAAAACGGCACGGCTCAAACTGCCGCGCCGCCCAGGCTCGCGCCAGCATGCGCCAATTGCGAAACAACCGAGGTGCCTTGTCAGCAGGCGCCATGGCAGCAGCCGCCTCGACAGGTGCTTTGGCCGCTGCGTTGGCAGCAGCTGCCTTAGCTTTTGCCTTGGCCTTCCCAGCCGCGGTCAAGCTCTCGTACTCTTTGGGCAGGATTGGTTTGGCAGATGGCATTGCGAGCGCGTCGGTCTGTTCGGGGCTGAGCTTGATCGAAGACGGCGCGTCCGACGACGATGGTGCGCCCCCAGAAGATGGTGGCGCTGCTGTGGGAATAGGTGAAGCCGCACACGCAGAAACTTTCCCCTTGGCAGACAATTTTTCTTCCAGCTCACCGATGCTTGAACCCTGGGGGTCGTCATCCGAAACATTCACCACCTCTGAGCTATATTTCACAGTTGGCCGATTTTATACCGAGGAGCTGCTTTCATCGTCACTCTCCTCGTCCTGAACAACGGGGGGCTCGCTGCGGTCAATACAAAGCTTGCTGCCGAGAGCCTCAAGACACTTGAACTTATGTGGAAACTGGCGCTCGTCATCCCTGGTGACAGCCCAAATACTGCTCAACATCGTTCGCAAACTAAAGGTCGCCCTTGTGGAATCAACGCTGATCCGCTTCATGTCGTGACGTGTCAACCGCCGAACGAAGACATGGTGCATCCGCTTTTGTTTCACCAGTCTCCCGCCTGAGTACCCCAAAAATTGTGAAAGAATCGCGTATGAAGATTTGATCGCCGCCCAATCCGAGGTACAACCATTCTTGCTGATCGATGTCAGCTTGAACAATTCTGTCGGCTTACACTTGGAAAGCGGGATATGATAATCAAACGCATCGAAATACTGAGCATCGTCTAGGTCGATACAAGTGGTTCTGGTCTTCTTGGCCATGCATGCTTTCTTGAGCCAAAATGGCTATGGCTGCAACGCGCACAATCACAGGACAACGCCCGCCAGCATCGAGGCGACTGGCACCCACGGTATTCACCTCAACTCCGCACCCCTTCCACAGGGGCAAACAAGCGCGCGAATTGGTTCGCTTCCTCCTCCTCCTTCTCCTCCTCCTCCCCATCCTCCTCGTCCTCCTCCTCCTGCTCCTCTTCCTCCTCCTCCTCCTCCTCCTCCTGCCTCCTCCTCCCCCTCCTCCTCTTCCTCCTCCTCCTCCTCATTCTCAACCAGCAAATATATTTAAACTGTGGTTTAAAAGATAATATTTAAAAGTTCACCCTCCCTCTGCAAGTGTTTTTCTGAAGATGTAGTTGCTTTTTCAACCCTGATTCCAAAGATCTCTTTAGAATTTGACCCGCGGATGAGGCATATCTTGATTTTATTGAAGAGATCTTTACTAGTCTGAAGATATTGATGCTCTGGGCAGGCGCTGATTGGGGAAATATCCGCTAGGACCCCTTCAGTGCAAGCGCTGATCGGGGAATACGTATATAACACTTGAGAAAACCCAATCAGTGGATGATTTGAAAATTAATACTATGGATCTTGAAATCGACGGTGAGATCGATAATGGGATCGATAGTGGAATCGACAGTGGGGACGATTGTAGGGACGATCGTAAGACCGATAGTGAAATCGATTCAATGAGATCGATAGTGAGATCGATCGCGAGATCGCTCATGCGATCTCTAGTGAAATCGCTTGTGAGATCGATAGTGAGATCGATGGTGAGATCGATAGAGAAGTGGGTCATGAGATCGATAATGAGATCGATCGATAAAAAGATCGACGAAGAATCTGGGAACCCCGGAACCTCGCCGCCCTCCGAAATCGGCCTGGAACCCGGGACCGGGAACCCCGGAACCCAGAACCCGGAACCCGGGAACCCAGCGCGCGACCAAAGTCGGCGGGACACTTTCGCCAAATCCTTCAACTTCCGCGAGGACCCCTTCAGTGCAAGCACCGATTGGGGAAATATCCGCTAGCACCCCCTCAATACAAGCACTGATCGGGGAATCTATTTGTATATATTATATACACATATGTGTATGTAGATATACATATGTGTATATATATACATATATATATATATATAAATAGATTTATCTATATATGTGTATATATACATATATATATATATATATATATATATATATATATATGAAACGATATATGTATACAAACACACCTGAAACAATTTAGGCCAGCTATGTGGTGCACCATGCGTGGCGCAAGCTGCGTGGTGCAAGCTGCGTGGTGCAGCCTGCAGCGCCAGTGCCCACGGGCGGCCGCCGGGCCACGCCGCGCGCACGAGGGGGGCGCCCACGAGGCGCCCACGAGGCGGCCACTGCCGGCGAAGCCTCGGCGGGCCCCCGCGCGGGCACGGAGCGCCCACGGGGCGCCGCCCGGCGCCGGGCGGGCGGAGGCGGGGCGGACCTCGGAGCACCGGGTCAGTGGGGAGCGACAGGCAGAACGCTGCGCACAGGACGCGCGACGGGACACAGGGCTCCTCCGAGGGCAACAGGGCCCAGGACGCAAGGGTACCCTGTCCCTGGGCTACAGAGGACGCGACGCGCGATGCACAGGACACAAGAGTACTCTTGACTTGGCAGGGTCGACCTGCTCATCCGGGCCGCCTGTGCACATTGGCGCTGCCTCGCTCTCCTGGGGCTTTGCTGTGCTCCTGCTCCTTGAATTTTTTGCCTCGTGTGCGGAGCTGCACCGGGACCGTCAACGCCGCGCTTTCCTCGGGCTTTGCTGCGTTCCTGCTCGCAACGCACAGCGCCAGAGGCGGCGGAGAGCTTGAGAGATCCGCCCACGAAGAGTGCGAGACCTGCTCCTGAGCAGGAACATACCGTAGACGGAGCTGCCTTTTCTCCGACCTTGCACCGCGCAGAAACGCAACGGCCGCGGTCCATAGACGCATCCACCCCGAAAGTGTCGATGGACGTCACGGCACCCGATGTGTCCATGGACGCTTTTGGCTTGTAGGACGTGAGAACGGTATTTGGCGTCGGCCCCAGATGTTGGTCTTCAAGAAGCAGGTAGGCTTGGCCCTCCAAGGCGGACCCAGCCAACGCCTCAGGGATGCCAAGAAAGAGCACCGCAGTGCACACACTGCTCGGGGGAGAAAGCCGCCGCAGGCGCCACGTGTCCACACCAGCGTGGCCAGGTCGCGGCGGGTGCGGTTCGCAAACGGTTCGCGGGGCCCGGGGCGCGTCGTGGGTGGGGCGCTGGGCGGGCCGCGGGTGGGTCGGGGGAGGTCCGCGGGCGGGTTGCGGGGCGACGGCGGCAAGAACACCAAAGACAATCCACATGCGGACCTCCGCTTCAGCCGCACACCAAAGGAGAGTACGACCGCTTGGCCCCCCTGCCTCACTCTGATCGAATCAGCTGCTTCGAACGACTGCTCAACGGGTCAGCCAAAAGGGTCAGTGCTGACTCTGCGGCCACTCGGTCAACTGCCGGCACGTGAGAGGGCTGCGAGTCTCGAGACACACCGTGCGAGCAGAAAGAGGGGGAAGGAGAAGAGCAGGGGGATCAAAGGAGACAGAGAAAGACAAAGAGAGAGAGAGGGAGAGGGAGAGGGAGAGAAAGAGATGAGGCAATATGGCGCAAGCTGCGGGGATGCGTGTCGCCTGGAAGGAATCTCGGAAGAGTGGCGTGGAAAGGGAACAGGGAAGGAAGAGGGACAGAGGACAGACCTGATGAGAGTTCTGCCTTCTCGCCCCCAGACCTTCATGTGCTTTTCTCTTGCGCGGGCCTCCCGAGTTCACGATTCCCAGCTCGGGGCGGGCTCCCCGTCGCGGGGTGTCGGTTTCTCGTGGCGCCCGTTGGCCGGAGGCAAGCCTCCAAAGACCCAACACGTGAAGAACCTTGTGGCCCTGAGGCTCCTGGATCACCTAGAGTCAGGTCGGGCGTGTCCCCCTGCAGGCGGGTTTTGGACTACAAATAAAACATACCCCCAACATTTATTAGATTCTCAAACAATCGTTCCAAGACTAGTTGTTTGCAACTATTTGGGACTCTTCCTCCTGCAGCTGTAGCCCAGGCACTTAACTCTGGCATGCCAGCAATGGGCGTGTCCCCCTACAGGCGGAGTGTGGACGACAAATCAAAATACCCCGAAAATAAGCAAACTGATGTTCAAACATAGTCGACACATCCTCCCACAACTTTTTCTTGACTAATTTTGAGCATTCCCCCGGTCGAGGGGCAGGCCCGACCCAAAAACTTGGGGTCTCCTGGCCTGCGCGCCTCGCGCCTCGCGAGGCGCTGCCACCTCCGAGCCCTCCCGCCGCCGACCCCCGGGGGAGGGCCCCTCTCCAGCCCGAGCCGCGGCTCGCGAGGCGCGACTCGCCTTCGACCCCTGGGGCTGGCACACAGTTCATTCGGCCTGACCTATGAGGGACGATGCAGTCGGACTCGATTGGACAGGACACGCGAGAGGACACGAGACCCTTCCGGGGGCCACAATGCCATAGGAATGCAAGAGGCACGGGTCGCGAGACACAGGACACAAGACACAAGGGTACCCTTGATTTAGCAGGATCGACCTACTAATCCGGGCCGACTGTAAAGTGTTCGGCCTGACCTATAAGGAACGATAAGTAAGGCACGAAGCCCCTTTTTCCAAGTCTAGGAAGTCCGAAAGGACCACCAGGGGGGCTCGCCACCAAAGAGGCAGCGGAACGCAGGCAAGCCAAAGGAACGACCGAGCCCCTTTTGAAACGTAAGTGTTCCTTATTCAAGCCGGACGCAGTAGGTGTCCTCGGGTGGGAGGCGGCCGAGGTGCCTGAACTGGCCTGCGCTCCTGAAATCGGTCAGCAGACGGGTGGGTGGGACTAAAGCCGCTCAGATCCTCCCGGGGTCCACCCGGTGCAATTTTTAACCCCGGAACAGTCTTCCATGGTCCCATGGCCCCGAAATGGCCCCCAAAGACCGAAACAAGCAAAAAAACTTCCCGGACCCAGTTCCTCGCACCTGCCCGCCCTTCCTGCTTGCGGGAACCTGTGTTGGGCCACCTCAGACCCAACAGACGGCTGTCAACCTAGATGTTCTTGGGAGGCCCAGCGGCCTCGGGGAAGCCAGGCAGTGGCGGCGGCCGTAGAGGTATCTCCTGCAGAACCACACGCGCGGGGAGAAGACCAGGGTCTTTCTGGCGGCTCCGCAGGGGGGACGGCCCGGTCCTCGCAGGTGGACTCGTTCAGGAACTTGGCCAGCGCGTCCCTCTCCCGCAGCAGCATGAACCTCGGCCGCCCAGGCTGGGGGGAACAAAATGATACCCTTGCGTTGGAGTCGTCTGGGGGTCTGGCAGCAGCATCAGCCGCCCAGGCAGGGGGGAACAAAATGATAACCTAGCGTTGGAGTCGTCTGGGGGTCTGCAGTGGAATCGGAGCCCCCCCCGTTGAAGCAATTTGGAACTCATTCGGGAAAAGTACGTCTCGATCCGCCCCCTCGCGCGGAACACGCCTGCAGTGGCCCCGCACAGGCCGCGCAGTCCCTCCCAGCTGCGAGCGCGCGTGGAGCTTGCATTTTATCTCCGCACAGCTCCCTCGCCGACAGCGCTTCTGCCTCCTCCCCGGTGGAGCCCACCGCCATTGTGGCCGCACGCCCTCCCGCGGCGACGAGGTCCCGAGATCCTAATGGAGGCATCTAGTTGAAGACTGACTCTTCCTCTCTCTTATATACAAAGCATGTTTTAAATGAATATGATCCAACAAAGGTGTCCATGAACTAATCACGAGTACTTTTTTTACAAGGGCGAATATGTATGACATACTCGTATTAGAAATCCGAATATGTGATGACATGCAGTATGCGATGGGACGTTCGTTTTTTTTTTCTTCCCAGCCAGTTTTTCATTCAGGGGAGACCTTCACTGACTAATAAAAACACAAGGTGCGCCGCCTACGAATCAAGAGACGACCTGAAAGTCAATGGAGCCTGGATGCTCCAAGATTTTTGAGTGCGGGGGCTAGGCTTCGGATTCGGCTGGTGAGTCTGAGGTGGCCCCGCGCTAGTTCCGGCCACCTCAGACTGCATCAGATGGACCACGGGAGGGGTCCGAGGACTGATTTTGAGCGAATTTAGCCTTATCCCCCCCTTCTGACTGATTTGCTTGAGTCCCAACCAAGTCAGATTCCTTAACCGCCTCCAACCCTTGCGACAGAAGACCCGAAACAGCGTTGCACAGTTCAAGATGGGGGGCCCGACGGGGGACAGCGACGGGTCACCGGTTTCGGGGGCCCAGCACCCCTAACCGAGCGCTTCAAGAATGAGATAGAACCCTGAGGGCAATAATCAAGACTTACAAAACAGATATACGCAGAAGAGATAGTTGCATCAACGAGAAACTTTCGAATGTCGCGCAGACTTCGTGGATCGGCGTTGTTTCCCTCTCCCTGGCGCGCGGAGCGCGACGGGGGCAGCGCTGGAGGCGCGGTCTCGCGCAGGTCCCGGAAACCCGCGCGGCCCTTCGCAAGTTCCCAGAACCGCGATTGCGCTGGGGATCCCATTGGAAGTAACCGCTCATCACAGCCTCTTAGTTCAAGCATTAGGTCGGGCGTGTCCCCCCTACAGGCGGATCTTGAACGAAAAAGAAAGCATCCCCCCAACATGCTCAAACTACTCAAACGATCGTCCCCTGACTATTTGTTAAAAACTGTTTGTGACTATTCCTCATGCAGCTGTGGCCCAGGCACTCACCTCTGGCAAGCCAGCCATGGGCTGCCCGCGCGCCGTGGCGTGCCGCCCCGTGCCCGCGCCGTGCGCGCGCCGCGCCCGCGCTCTCTCTAGCACGCCCCGGAGCACGGGCCGCCTGCCGCGCCCGCACCGTGGCGCCCGCCGTGCCCGCGCCGCGCGGCTCGTCGTGCGCCCGCGCGCCGACGCGCTGCACAGACGCGCCGCCCGCCGCGCCGTGCCGCCCGCGCCCGCCGCGCCCCGCCAGCGCCACGTGCGGCGGGCGCCAGTGAGCCGTGCCGCTCGCGTGCCGTGCCGCTCGCGCGCCGCGCCGGGCGCCTGGCCGCGGCTCGCCCGCACGCTTCGAATGCGCAGCGACGGGCCTGCTGTCCCACCACCACCACCAGGGGTTGGAGGGGGAGGGGGTCCTCCTCCTCCTCCTCCTCCTCCTCCTCCTCCTCCTCCCTCCTCCTCCTCCTCCTCCTCCTCCTCCTCCTCGTTCTTCCTCCTCCTCCTCCTCCTCCACGGCGTGTCTTGGCCACGACCGCGCCCCCTCGGTGGGCCGGTCCTCCTCCTCCTCCTCCTCCTCCTCCTCCTCCTCCTCCTCCTCCTCCTCCTCCTCCTCCCCCTCCCATCCTCCTCCTCCTCCTCCTCCTCCTCCTCCTCCTCCTCCTCCTCCTCCTCCTCCTCCTCCACCTCCCGCTCCCCCTCCCCTCCCCCTCCTCCTCCTCCTCCTCCTCCTCCTCCTCCTCCTCGACTTCTTCTTCTTCTTCTTCTTCTTTTTCCTCCTCACCCTCCGCCTCCTTCCCCCCTCCAATCTCATGGTGGTGGTGGCGGAAAGCAGGCCCATCACGCAACATGCGCGCAGCTCGCGTGCCCGGCAGCGCTGAAACCGTGCCGCGGGCCTGCCGTGCCGTGCCGTGCCGCCCGCGTGGCATGCGCCCGCGTGCCGTGCGCCGGCGTCTGCGTGCCACAGCTACCCGACAACAAAAAATGCCGCTCGTCGTCGTCGTCGTCGTCGTCGTCGTCGTCGTCGTCGTCGTCGTCGGCGTTGTCATTGTCGTCGTCGTCGTCGTCGTCGTCGTCGTCGTCGTCGTCGTCGTCGGCGTCGTCGTCGTCGCGCCGACAAGAGAAATGCCGCCCGGGTGCGGTGACGTGCCGTGCCGCCCGCTTGCCGTGCAGTGCTCGGCGTCCAGGTGTCCCGAACACGGCCGCCAGCGTGCTGTGCCGCGTCGTGCCCGTGTGCCGTGGCGTCGGCGTTTGGCAACGGGGTGGAGAAAATGTGGGAGGCCTCAGCGGCTCTGAGTTAAGCTGCGCTAGCTCTAGGTCGGGCATGTCCCCCTACAGGCGGATTTCTGACGAAGAATACAAAATATCAGATTCCTCCTGTAGAGGGACATGCTCTTGCGGCGGTGGCCACCCACACCAAGCACGCGCCCCATATGTGCGCGGGTTGTCGTGCAGCGCTGCTGTGTAGGGTCTCCTTAGCACGCTGTAGAAAATTTAGGTGCATGCCGACCTGTTGTTCGCTCCTGAGCGACTGCCGCTTGGTCCTGACCCCTGGTCGCGCCAATACCAAACGACATCTGGAGCCCAAGCTCCGACGCAGGCCCTGGCCGCCTGTAGCGCCCAGAGCCGGAGGGAACAACGCAGGAGTTGGAGGAAACAGCGCAGGACCAACGATGCCTAGACCTCTGGCGGCATGTTTTCGCGTCGTGAGCCCCTGGAACTCTCTGGAGGGGAAAAACACACAGACACAATGAATCGTCGATTCCGTAGAAAATATGGGAAAATATGGGAAGTGGGGGGGGGAAGATGAGAACCAAGAAAATTTTGAAAAAATCGTGGGGGATCCTTGGATTTGTGTGTATTTATTTGTGTCCCTGGGCCCCCTCAAACTCGTGAGCCCATCCAAGGTGACCCGGCCGTTGACGCGGGCCGCTGCCTGGCGTCTCCGGGGACCGGGGCCCAGAACGGTCCAGCTCCAGGCCCGAAACTCTGAAAAGCTTGCCGTCGCGTTTTTTGATCACGACGCCATGGCGTCGGGGTAGTCACGGCGTCAGGACTCCAAGCGGCGAGGGGCCTGGCGGCCCCCAGTCACAAGCCCACCAGGCCCCTCAGCGGGCCAGGGAACTTGGGGCCCAGCTCGGTTGCCATACGATGGAGGCGCGTCTGGCCTCGATGAGGTGCGCCTGGGCAGCCCCCGGGGGTACATTCCCGAGCCATCCTTTCCTGAAAGGCCAGGTTTCTTGCCTGGGACTTGGGGACCCGGACATCCTCCGATACTAGTATGTTCGTTCAATCCGCGGCCCCAGAGGTCCAGATCCCTTACCTGGGGGGGAACTCTGCGCCTGGGTCCACTTCTGATGGTCCAGGGCCGGAGCTCCGGGGACCTGAGGGGCGAGGCCCCGCCGGCGACCAGGGACGCCGCCCCCCGCTGCTGCACGGTCGTCCTCGCCGTGCGCAGAGGGGGCGTGCAGCCCTGCCTGCACACGCATCCTCGGAACCTCCCCGCTCCGAGGTCCTCTCCCCGTCTGCGCGTCTCCCTGACTTCCCTTTAGGTCGGGCGGCACGCCCCCCTACAGGCGGATTTTCGAAGAAACAGAACAAATAGTGAAGAAGTATTATAGAATTATGAAACAAAAAATCAGAAAATCGTCCCGACTCTTTGTTAGATTATTTTTGAATTTTCCTCCTGTATAGAGAGAGAGAGAGAGCGAGAGACGTGCCCGACTGAACCCACCCACCCCTTCCCTCCTCCCCTTCCCCATGCATGATGCCTCAACAACACCATCGTTTGCACGATCATGGCCTTCGTTATGTCGATCACTACCGTCGTCGGCATCGCCAGTGCCAGCCCGCCGTCACCACCGCGAGAAAGCCACCCAACTACCCCCACCAATGCAACCGGCATCCTCGATTGTGCTGGAGGGGGGCAAGGATATCCAGGCGCTGCCCGTGGAAGGAGAGGCCCCACGTATGTTAAGTAACCCAACCCGTCCATGTTAAGGAACCCAACCCCTCCTCCTCCTCCTCCTCCGCCTCCTCCTTTCTCCTCCTCCTCCTCCTGCTCCTCCTCCTCCTCCTCCTCCGAACGCTGGAGTACTCGAGGACGCTGACAAGCCTGACTGTTGTCTCTAGCGTCTGCCTCTGGGAATGCCGGGCGTTGGAGGTCGGCTGTGCGAGGAGGCCAGCCGCCTCCCCAAGCCTAAAGCTCGCATTGCCGTTATTGCTTTAGGTCGGGTATGTCCTCCTGCAGGCGGATTTTGGACGAAAAACAAAAAATACCTCAACATGCTCAAAAATCATCGAAACATGCGCAAAACATGGTCCCCAGAGTATTTTTGTTTAAGGAGCTATGTTTGAACAGTCCTCCTGCAGAGGGGCAGGCCCGACTTAAGCCTAAAGCTCGCATTGCCGCTCCTGCTCGTCTCGGACCGTCGCTCGTCGAACCCCCACCTTGGACAAGGAAACGAGGAAAGGAAGGGAACACAGCATGACATCTCACCGGCCTTGCAGACGTGCTTCAGCGGATGTCTGCGTGGATTTCTGTGTGGATTTCTGCCCGAAGCGGCGCGTGAAAAACGACATGAATTTCGCGTGGATGTTTGTTGAGTCTTCATTCCTGGCCCACAATATGTGCGAAATTCACCTCGAAACCCAGAACGAAATTCTTCTGGACACTCCAGGCCCATCCGATAGTTTTCCCAATGAACTCTGCTCTGCGATGTTGGCGCGATGAGACATCCACCGCTGCTTCACCAAGCTCGCGGGGGCGTCGCGGACCCAAGAAATCCAGACTGCCGCGAAAGCACGCCTCCAGAGCCCCCCGACGCTCGTGATGATTCGAGACGATCCCCCCACGTCCCGAATCGCCTAGACTGGAAGAAGAAGAAGAAGAAGAAGAAGAACCAGTGACGGCATAGACATCAACACTCGGAGCTCCGCGCGGAGCTCTTGGACATGCGCTGCCCCCCCAACCCGGCACGCGCAGTGCGCCAGGGAGGCGGCGCCAGAGAGGCGTTGCCGGGGGGAGGCCAGCGCCGATCCATGCAGCCTGCGCGGAGCTCGAAAAAAGTGTGACGGCCACCGGTGCTCTGCAAGGCTGGAGGCCGGACAAGGGGTGTGGCATCAGTGAAGGGGCCCCAGGACACACAAATAAATACACACAAGTAACCAGATTCCCCATATTTCCCATATTTTCTGGGTTTCTGTCTTCCCCCCCCTCCCATATTTTCACATACTTTCTGGGGAATCGAGGATTCATTGTGTCTCTGTGTTTCTCCTCTCCTGAATCAAGGGGTGCTGCGCCAGTGGTGGAAGTGGCGCGGCCGCCGACGAGAAAGAACGCTGCCAGATTCCGCAGCGGCACCACGCCCCTCTGCACACGGGCCCTGCAGGGCACGAGACCCCTGACTACCTACCAGACCACCCCAACCCAACCCGAAGACCCGAATTTGACCCGAATTTCGGGTTGGGGGGGGGTACGGATACCACGTGTTTTTTCAACGTTCCCCGACCCCCCCCCACTGGAAATCGACGATAAATTTGGACCTTCGGGTTGGGTTGGGGTGGTTTGGTGGGTGGTGAACCCCGGCGCACGGCCTGGGCGCCACGGAGCCTGCCGCAGGCAGCCGCCCCGTGCCTGCAGCGCGCGCCGCCCCGCGCCGGCTGCGCCCACCACTGCACGTGCCAGGCGCGGGCCCCGCAGGGGGGGGGGGGTCCGACCGGACGGCACCGGAAGCGGCGGCCCGTGGCCCAAAGCGACGCAGGGCGAGGGGATCCACCAGCCTGGGACATACCCCAATCCCTGTGCTGGGCACCTCCTCCTCACGATGCCAATCCTAGGGATTCCCTCATTTTTTGAGGGCGGATCCCTAAGATTGTCATCGCCTTTTGGCGTGTCAATCTTGGGGATAGGGACACGCTCGAGGCTGGTAAGGGATGCGGAAGAGGGCACGGAGGAGGTTGGCAAGCAGGAAAAGGGAGGTGCTGGACAGACTCCGGAGAGGGGGAGGGGGGAGCCGGAGACTCCAGGGGCCCAGGCCGTGAGAGAGGAAGATCAGAACACGACGCCGCCAGACCTCCGACGCCGTGCTCCTTACATGGGCGTAGCCCCCGGACCTCTCGATATAACTTCCCGATGACCGGTGTTTCGGCTCGAATCGCTTTCGGATGGCTCCGAAGCCCGAGAAGGAGAAGGGCCCCCCTGAAGCCAGAGGTGGCGAAAAGGCTGCGTCTTCTTTTGTTCCATCTGCTTCTCGCCCATTGAGCACCGAAAGCCCCCCCGCCACCCCTAGAGGCCTCCTAGATGGGGTCCGAGTAGGTGGGGTCGGAGGATCTCGCCGCATCGCCGTTACGTCGGCGATACATCGTCGCCGATGCATCGGCGATACATCGGCGATGCACTGGCGACGTCGGAGATGCATCGGCGACGTCGGCGTGGAGAAAATTGGGTCCCGCATCGAGCCGCATCGCCGATACTTCGGCGACGCATCGGCGATGTGGCGCGATCCTCCGACCTCATCTACTCCGACCCCATCTGGGAGGCCTAGAACATGATTCGGCCACCCTAAACGGGTACGGACAAAAATGAGTACGATGCCCAACAACAAACAAGTGTTGTCCAAGACCGACATCGGCCGCTGTCGGGCAGGCGGCCTTCGGTCTTCAATGGACAACGGCCGCGGCGACGCCGACAGCGGATCCTGTTCAGAATGAACAAGAGCTGCTGTTGAGCTTTGTGCCAATTCTTTACATACCCATGTCGATCGTCCAGACCTGAGCACCACATCGGAGGTTGCTACGGGTGCCCCTGGCCCAAGGTGCCCCCAGCTTTTCGCTCAATGTTGGAGCTCCTGGGACCCTCTGGACCTCGTGAGGGGTGCTCTGGAGGCCGTGGGGGCCTCCTTGAAAATCCTGGGGGCACCTTGGGCCAGGGGCACCTCGAGCAACACCCGACCCAGAGCCCCCCGGCCACCCCCTGCCGGCGCGGGCTCTGCGCTGCTGAGGCGCGGGCTTCTTCTGCGCGTCCGGGCCCAGCGAGGTGACCAGGTTGGCCATCCTAGGAGCGCCCGTGGAGGGCGGTGCGCCCAGGCCCTGGGCGCCTTCACACATTCGAGGCGCAGGCTTTTTTGAAAGGGCCCAGGGGCTCACACACACACACACACACACACACACACACACACACACACACACACACGCACGCACACACACACACACACACACACACACACACACACACACACACACACACACACACACACACACACACACACACGCACACACACACACACACACGCACACACGTACACACATATATATATATTATATATATATATATATATATATATATATATATATATATATAAGCTCCCCCCCCCCCCAGCGACCCCCCAAAACGCCCAAAACACGAAGCCGCGGTCTTGAGATGCTGGCACCGAACAGCCGCAGACACATGGTCTGTCACAGCGGGCTGTGACCCGAGAAGTATTCCTCCTCATCTTACTCTCCCTCATCCTCCCCCTCCTCTTCCATCTCCCCCCTCGCCTCCTGCTTCTCCTGTTACTCGTCCTCCTCCTCCCTCCTCCCTCGTCCTCCACCTTCTGTTCTTCCACCTGGTCCTCTCCCTGTTGGAGAACTCAACTTTGGCCTGCCATCCAGGCTGACGAACTCATCCGCTCGGCCCATCCGTCACGGGCACCGTGCGCGCAAGCATATCGGTTTCGGCCGAGGCCACGAAACACTGTGTATCACAGGTTTTTCTGGTTTTTCTGGTCTGGGAACCAACGAAACACTGCGTATCACAGGTTTTTCTGGTTTTTCTGGTTTCTGGAGCTGAAATGCTCGCCGCGGCCTCGCCCCACCGCTCCCCCACCTCCTGTTTGTCGGCACCTGAAAACGAGAAAAACCAGAAAAACCTGTGATATACAATGTTTCGTTGGTTCCCAGACCAGAAAAGCCAGAAAAACCTGTGATGCACAGTGTTTCGTGGCCTCCGAGCAAGAAAACACTGTGTACTCTTCGGGGACTACAGCGCTCGCCGCTCACTGGCAGTGCTCCTTGAGGAAGGCCTCCTCCAGCATCTTCCCTGTTGCCAGCCACAAATCCTCGCCCCTGTGCCAGTACAACCACTGGTAGGAGCCAGAACCAGAACCAGAACCAAAGCCAGAACCAGAACCAGAACCAGAGCCAGAACCAGAGCCAGAACCAGAACCAGAACCAGAGCCAGAACCAGAACCAGAACCAGAGCCAGAACCAGAGCCAGAGAACCAGAACCAGAGCCTTGCTCGGAGGCCACGAAACACTGTGTATCACAGGTTTTTCTGGTTTTTCTGGTCTGGGAACCAACGAAACATTGTATATCACAGGTTTTTCTGGTTTTTCTGGTTTTCAGGTGCCGACAAACAGGAGGTGGGGGAGCGGTGGGGCGAGGCCGCGGCGAGCATTTCAGCTCCAGAAACCAGAAAAACCAGAAAAACCTGTGATACGCAGTGTTTCGTTGGTTCCCACACCAGAAAAACCAGAAAAACCTGTGATACACAGTGTTTCGTGGCCTCGGCCGAAACCGATATGCTTGCGCGCACGGTGCCCGTGACGGATGGGCCGAGCGGATGAGTTCGTCAGCCTGGATGGCAGGCCAAAGTTGAGTTGTGTATTCGTGCTTTGGGCGCTCTGGGGGGTCGCTGGGGGGGGGATCGACCATATATGTATATATATATATATACATATATATATATATGTATGTATATTGTATATACGGGTGTAGACATGTATACATATACGCGGAAGTTCGCCTTCCCCTCAACTTTCCGACTTTCCCCTCTCCTCCAGGGGATCGACGGGTCGTGGAGCCTGTGTGGGTTTTCCCCCTCCTGACCTCTGGGGGTTGTGCTCAACCTCCAAAGGCCGTCGTGGGGCCTCCGGGCCATCCACAAAAGGCAATGATCTTGATTTCGTTGCGCTCCGCCCCAGAGAGGGGGGGGGAAGGCGCCTGCCCCACCCCCCCTCAGTTGTACCGCGCCGGAAGCTCTGAGTCTAAGCTTGGTGGTATCTCTTGGGGGGGGTCTTTCACCAGGGAGCCCACGAAAGACGTACGCGCCCATCACGCACATGAACACGGCCCCCCAAGCCGCGAGACTGGTCGCGCTATACGAACATTCGCGCAATGCGTACTCTCGAAACCATCGTGGATTCATGTACGTGGACGTGCTTCTGTCGCTCCTGACTCACTCCTGCACCAAGCGCGCTGCCTACCCTGCGCGAGCAGTCGGCGCGAGAGGCCTCGTGTGGGGCCCCGAGCCGCCGCGTGGACGGCGCTGGTCTAGTCGCTGTGCGGAACGAGAAGCCAGACAAAGGGCGAGCAGAGGCAGGAGGAGGAGGAGGAGGAGGAGGAGGAGGAGGAGAGGAGAGGAGAGGAGGAGGAGGAGGAGGAGGAGGAGGAGGAGGAGGAATGATGCGAACGACGATCGAAAACGGGCCTTACGCTTCGTTGGAGACGGCACCCCCACGCCCTACGCGCCCTCTTCTGCCACGCCTCCGCACGCCACCCGCTGGCCTCGGGCGGCGGAGAGCCGCCCCCGCCCGGCCTCCCCCAGGACTCCCGACGCCGTGATCTTCGTGGATCACGTCGGCCCCAGAACAGCAGGGGATATGTCGATCCCTATCCCAGGCGTCGTGGGGTTTTCGAATGGACCAGGAATGTGTGGCCCAACCCTGGGATATGCAACGGGGAGGCGAACATCCTCGATTGGAGCGCGTCCGAGAAGAGCACCCTTGGGGTGTCTCCCAAGGTGTCCCCCTTTTTTTCTGAACGGCTAATTTTTTCGGCCGGAGCTCGCGGATTGGGGGGGACAAATCGCCTGCGACAAAAGTCTCGACCAATTCCCCGGGACCAATTGTTCATGCCGAGTCACCTGTCGACGGTCCCAGTGGCCCGGTAAGGGCTCCCAAAGGCCGAAGACAGCGGAAAGCATGCCGCAGAGTTGTTTGTCGACGGTCTCAGGGCCCGGTGAGGGCCCCTCGAGGCCGAAGACGGCGGAAAGCCCGCCTTCGTGATTGTGTCCGCGACGCCAGCAAGTTTGTCGGGGGCGCGCAAACATGGACTAGCGATCCATGGATTTGCCGCGCGGTCGCCCACGTCCATGGATCGGGGGAGGCGCCCTCCCCAAAATGCGGCCGGTTCCCCCCTTCTTCGACGGCGAGGCCCCTTCGACAAGTCGGCTGTGGGATCCTTCTGTCCTCTTCGGCGGCAACTCATGGGGGCCTCCCATACCATATTGCTGGCCCTTGCGAATGGACGCTGGTCGACGCTAGTCGACGCTCACCGACGATAAATCAACGATACATCGCCGCTAATTCGGCTCTTTCTCATCGACTACCAGTCTCAGACGCTAATCGACGCTGGTGCGCTCTTACGACGTGATTGCGAGGGCATACAAGGCTCTCAGTATTCGCGACCGAACTCCTGCAGCCTCAACCGCCACTCCAGGGAGAGCCGTGGCTGCCAGGGCGCTGTCCCGACTCGCCTGCGACCGAACCGAAACCCGTGCAAGGCTCGAGGCTCGAGGATCGATCTCTGGAGACCCCTTGCTGGCTTTTCGTCGCAAAGGGTAGATTCCCCTCGAAATCCTGGTCAGGACGCGCCCCAAGGCGGGCCAACGGGGGGTCGATGTTTGAGTGAATCGACCCTGGGCGACGTCGCGCCTGGACGCCGGCACGCACCACCGAGTCGATCTGATGGCGGACAGCCCTGCCAGTGGACTGTGCCCTGGCTCACAGGCACAGGATGATGTAGCAAGAATGCCCATAATCAAAGTCAATCGGGAATCTGCTAACCCGGGTCAATCAGACCCCGGTCAGCAGGAAACCAACAAACTGCACTCGCTCTCTCGCTCGGCCGTGCACCTGGTAGGACGCGTTGACAAACTGCAATGCAAGAAAACAACTGCCACGCAGGGCTTCGCAAACCCGGGTCAGCCAATATGCGCGGCCGCCTCGCGGCCACGAGCGGCTCGCTAACCCGGGCCAGCCAGAGGGTGTATTCGCAGGATCCTGCAGGATCTGGTGCCCTGGCTGACCCCCGCTTGCATTGACCCCCGTCTCTTAAGCTCCAAGCCAACCATCATGTGCCTTGCCCGGCTCGTCTCGGCTCGTCTCTCAACGCCGGCCTGCCCCTGAGCGATCGCCCAAGCCTCTCCAGATCGGCCCGGGGGACGGCCCCGACTGGTCCCGCGCTGAGCGAGCCGATCGGTGCCACGCGCGGGCTTCGACGCGCCCCCTCGAGCCGATCGGCCCGTGAAGCAGGGCCCCGACGCCGCAAGAAGACCTCATCTCGGGGGGAAGGAAAGGGACAGCAGAGGGTAGGGTAGAGAATCAGCTCACGTAGCTGATCTTCCCGGCGCCTCCCGGCGCCGGCAGGCGCCCATGTATCGAGGAATGGGCCCGGCGGCGGGGCCGAAACCAGCTGCATGCAGCAGATTTCGTACCCCCCCCCTTTCTCTATTCCCCCCTTTTGTTCGGCCCGATGATCCTGTGCCAAGGGGGGGGGCCTGCGCCGGAGTCCCTGGGGACCCCAATGGCGTCGCGACTTCTGCCGCAAAGGTAGACACCTAAAGGAAGGCTTCGACCCCTTCCCGAGGGGTGCTGCGTGCTTCTAGAAGTCGAGTTCGGCTTCAGAGGGCACTACATATCTCGGGCGTGTTTATTGAAGTCGAAGTGGACTTCTCCGAGCACACCTGTCTCTGAAGTCTTCCCAAACGCGCCGTTCTCTCGAGCTCGGCGCCGGGAAGCCGAGCGAAAAACAAAGAAGAGCTGGCCGCCGCGACCGCTCTCTGCGCCGCCCCCGCCTCGGGCTTTTTCTGCGCCGCCCCAGATGCGACTGGGAGCCCGGAGTCGGATCGATAAGTCGAGTCGGCGATCGCAATGAATCGGATCGGCGGAAGTCCGCCGCCCAGTCGGGAGGCGTCGAACCGGCGGACATCGGAAAGCTAAAGATGGTAACGCCTCACTGAGACATCGGAATCAACATCGGAGTCCGAAGCCGAATCGAATCGGAACCGGACGCCGTCGAAATCGAGTCGGATCGGATCGGGGGAGTCGACATGAGCCCCAGATCTGGAGCTGTATCGCCACCATCGTACTTAAGGACCACATCCCAAAAACAATTTCGAGCACCCAGAGAAGCATCGACACGGCGTCCAACGAGCATCGCCTCTCAGGGCACGGCACGTGGAAACCCTCAAGTTTCGGTACTTTCTTGGTGTTCGAAATTCTTCCGGGTGGTGAAACGGGGGCGCGCAAACATGGATCAGAGATCCATGGATTTGGCGCGTGGCCGCCAGCTCCATGGATCGGGGGAGGTGCCCTCCCCAACATGCGGCCGGTGCCGCCTCGCTCGGCGGCGGACATCCGCGATTTCCCGTGGAAGCGCGACCCGTCGCTCAATCACGCCCCCCTGATCCATGGTCGCGATCGCCGGAATGAAAGCTAAAGCCGTTTGGGGCATCAAACCCTGACCTTCCAGGAGGGCTAAAAAATAGCAAGCGACTTAAAAACCTATCCCAGAGCTATTCTATGTCTTGGTTTTAGGCAGTTTCGATTCGTTTTTTAGGTTTTCAGGCCCCCCGTGCCAAAACATAGATCCCTGGAAAGTCAGGGGAAACCGGGAGGCTCCTCTGCTTGGTCGCGGCCGCGTTCTGCGCGGCGCCGCCGCCCAGGGCCTTCGACGAGACGGCCTCGCACGGGCGCGCGCGCGCGCGCTGGGCGCCCCCCTCGGGTCGGGCGAAAGGGGGGGATAGCAAAGGGGGGGTTTGAGAATCAGCTCACGTAGCTGATTTTCCCGGCGCCTCCCGGCGCCAGGAGGCGCCCATGTATCGAGGAATGGGCCCGGCGGCGGGGCCGAAACCAGCTGCATGTAGCTGGTTTCGTAACCCCCCCTTTCCCAAACCCCCCCTTTAACCCCCCCTTTCCCAAACGACCCGACCCCCCGGCCAGCGGTCGGTGGCTCCGGCCCTCGCCTCTCAAGGGGCTCCCCTCGAGGCCGGGGCGCGGCAGGAAGGCTGCATCGGCGACGCCGCCCCCGCTCGCGGGGCCGACGTTCCACCATCACTGCCACAGGTGGCAGAGGAGGAGGGAGGAGGAGGAGGAGGAGGAGGAGGAGGAGGAGGAGGAGGAGGAGGAGGAGGAGGAGGAGGGAGGGGGGGGGGGGGAGGGGAGAGGAGGAGGAGGGGGGGGGAAAGGAGAAGGAGAAAGGCTTCTCGGAAGACCTCTCCGCCTCCCGAGTTGTTTTTTTGGTTTTTCTGTTGCGTTTTCCGGGAGGGCTCAGAAAACTTCTCAGAAGACCAGGGGACTTCCGAGCCTTTCCGAGAAGGCCCCCCCCGTCCCATTTTCCCAACTCGCTCGCCGCCGATCCCTGTCGGCACCCCGGATACCCCGAAGTGCTCCGCAAGGGCACAGCTGCAGAGTGGGGGGGGGTGCAGGGGGAGGGGGATGGGGAGGAGGAGGAGAAGGAGGAGGAGGAGGAGGAGGAGGAGGAGAAGAGGAGGAGGAGGAGGAGGAGGAGGAGGGGCAGGGGGAGAGGGAGGGGAAGAGGAGGATGGGGAGGGGGAGGGGAAAGGGGGAGAGGGAAGGAGAGGGGGAGGGGGAGGAGGAGGAGGAGGAGGAAAGGGAGGTGGAGGAGGAGGAGGATTAGGAGGAGAAGGAGGAAGAGGAGGAGGTGGAGGGAGAGGAGGAGGGGGAGGAGGACTCCAGGAGCACGACAGCGCCAAGCGACCTCCCCTAGCGGGCTCCGTCTCTCTCTTCCGGCACGCGAGGCCGACGCAGGCGGGAGGAGGGAAGGGAAGGGAAGGGAAGGACCCACAGATGCGGGCGTCGACACAAGGACTGGGACGCCAATTGCTCTACGTGTCCTCTTGTGGAGGCCGTCCCCCGGCCCTGGGGCACCCGGGGGAGGACTCAGGATGACAAGCAGCTGGCCCTCGGGACGTGGTCGAGATCGAGTACGGCGCCAGAGGAGAAGGGATGGAGGAGCACGGAGGGGGCCCCGAGGAGGGGAGGAGTACGACATCCGACGGAGATGAGGGGGCCAGAAGGAGGTTGCGAGGCAAGGAGGCATGAGGGTGACCCTATCGCAATGGCCATCCTCCCAACTGGAAAGGACGTAAGCCAGGAAGGATGAGAGGCCATGGGAGTTCCCAGGGAGGATGGAAGGATGGAAGGAAGGATGGAAGGACGGTGGAGTACCAAAACCCATCCCCACGGAGCGCGTGTCACAAACTGAAGCACTTCAACTATGACGTGATTTCCTTGATGTGGGTCAACCATGCGAGTTCCAAACGATCGGCAAGACGGTTACGACTCGGGGAAGCACCGTACGACATGAACACGGTTCAATTGCTGCTGTCTCCCGCCACCGAGCACCAACGGGCCAGTCAGCACCCGAGGGCCTGTGAGCACCAAAGAGTTTGGAAATACCACTGTGCTGATGAACAGATTATCGTCCACGCGCACTTCAATGCCTGAGAGCAAGTACGGCCTTTGACCACCGCAACGCCCATGACCGAAAAAGTGCTTGTGATCAACACAGGCCTGTGTCACCACAGGGCGTGTAAGCATCAACACGCCCGTGAACAACACAACGCATGTGTTTAGATCACGACGCTTCCGATCACGACACGTTCCATGATCACCACGTCGCCTCCAATCACGATGGAGCCAGTGAGCACCCCTCTGGTGATGAACACTCTGTGGCCTGTGGCCGCAACATAACTCGTAAACGCCACCGTGCGCAGTGTCCCCACAGCACCTGCGACGATTACGCACCCTGCATGTGAGCAGCACAGGGCCTACGAGCCATACAGCAGCGATTTGTGTCACAAAAACGCGAATGAGTACCAGTGTGTCTGATGTCACTACTTCAGGCGCCGGGAGTACCAATACCTCGCCTCCGAGCTTGTGAATGCACTGCCTGTAAACACCACGTTGCCTATGAATTCGACGCGGTCTACAATCACCCTAATACTCATGCATCATCAACGCAGTGCCTGGGGGAACGTGTGGGCAGTCCGTCAATCTCCCCCTGGAAGCAAGACTCGACCAGCTCAGCCATCTGGGGCGGGCAATATTCTCCACATCATCGCGAACATCACGGGCCTGTACCTCTCGCTGTGAGCAATGTAAGGGCCCACGACGTCGCCGATCTCTGAGATTCCTGAGGTGCCCCGTGCCTTCGTGGACCCCAAAGGCCACCGGGGGACCCGACACTTCTGCGGGGCAGTAGCTGGCGGGCTGGCTTCTTGTCCGTTGTTGTGCGCCTGCTGTATCATATAATGTGGGGGTGGCTACGAGGTCTGCGTTGGGTGGGCCCCGAGAGAATCGGTTAAGAGGGTAGACGAAGCCAAATCTAATCGAAATCGGTCCCCGGATCCCTCCCAGGGGGTCCACCTGGTGCAATTTGCCACCCCGGATCCGTTCTTGACGGCCCTGAGGCCCGAAAGCGGCTCCGGGAGCCCGAAAGAGGCAGGGAACCTTCTCGAAACCAGACCCTTGGACCTCTCCCCATAATTCCTTCTGGCCAGAACCAGCGCCGGTCCGCCTCGGACCCCCGCCATCTCCAACATACAGTCGGCCCTGATCAGTGGGTCGACCCTGCCGAATCAAGGGTACACGTGTGTCCTGCGTCTCGCGATCCATGCCTCCTGCGCTACTGTGGCAAGGTGGCCCTCGGACGGGTCTTGTGTCCTCTCGCGTGTCCGGCTCAATCAAGCCCGACTGCACAGCCCCCTCCCTTCCAGTGCGTGCCCCACGATGCCCGCAGCTGCTGGCCTCGTCCTCCAGCTTCCGCGTGATCTCCTCCTGGAGCTTCGCCAGCTCCTCGGGCGGCGCTGGGCGCCACCCGAAGGCCCACCGCGCCGCGAGCTGCGGCCGCGATCTCTCCCGGCAGGCGGGGCTCGAGCGGCCCGCCCCCCGCCCCGCACCGCAGCAGCAAAGACATGCCGCGCGCGATCGCAAGCGCCGAGCGCACCCCGAGCGCACGATCGGAGCGCCCCAAGCAGCTCCTCCGTGTCCTGCTCGATCGTGCCCTGCGGCAGGGGGGGGGGGCCAGGACGGGGTGCGGGCACGCCCGGACTCGATGCGCAGAGGTGGGTACAGTGTCAGGTCGGGCATGTCCTCCTACGGGCGGAGCGTGGACGAGAAATGGGGAATAGAAAACACAGAGACCCCGAAACAATCCAAAATCGTTGAAAAATCCTCCCCAGACCATGTCTCGACTACCTTTGAGTACTCCTCCTGCAGGGGGAGGTGCACGACGCAAAGCACGGTGCCAAAGCAGCAGGCTGTCGCCCAGAGCCGACAGCGGGCGCCGCTGGGCGGGCAGCCGCTCGGCTGGCAAAGGGGGGCACCGCCCGCGGCGACACCGACAGCGCTGCCTGTGCTCAAAGCGGATGGGATCTGCGGCCGGCCTTCATCGCAATTCTTGTAGGGGGTCGAGCTCCATACCGGGCAATGTTTAATACATGGGATGTTTAATACTATATGATTTTAATGCATGGTTAAATGTATGAGTAAATGTATGCATGAACTCATCGGTGCTTTTAGTACTAAGTCCCTCCATGCTTAATACATGATCCGCTCGCGGGCATCGAGGACTGACAAAAACGGCCCTACCCTGGGTTACAGGTGCGTGGTCTGCAAACCTCCTCGGACCCCCCAGAGCCTAGAGAGCCGCCGGGACGCCGCACATCACGCAGGGTTTACCCTGTCTTGGGGGCAAACAAACCTACCTCGCTTTTGACCACCCTCGCTTCCAAGAGATACCAAACGATGCCAAGTTGCAGCCTGTACTGGTCAGGCCGCTTGACGAGGAGGCGCGTGGTATGGCTTGGTTTTGCCTGGAAGCGAAAGCGGGGTAGGTAATTCACGCTCTGACTGTCAGCCCGAAGGAGTTTCAGCGCAAAGCGCCTCGTAAACCAGGGTGGGGGCGTTTTGTATGCCTTTGACTGTAGGGGGTCGAACTCCTTACGCCGACGCCTCCTCCGGCCCCGCATCAGACTCTGCACTGGAGAGCGGACCCTGGTGCATACGGGACCCTGGTGTATACGAGCGAGCAACGACATATGTACATGTACGCCCTCCGCGATCTTGAATGCACGAACGTTCTCGTTCAAACGCCCTCCAGGGGAAGCTAACCGCGTACGTGTACATATGTTGATGGCCATTGAGTATACATGCTTCGCTGCTTCCCCAGGACGCCGGGGAAACAATGTACCGAACCACCACCCCAACGATGCTTTTGCTCAAAGCGGGTCGGGTATGCTGCCGGTCTTCATCATACACGTCGCTCATTTCTGATCGTGCCCACTTGTAACTATGCTCGTTTCGAATCGTTCCTGGCCCCCCAGGTGGCCAGGAAGAGGCCCAGGATAAGAATTAGAAACGAACAATGTGTAATCTTGTCGTGCCCATGTCGGCCTTCCAGAGGGTGAGCATCGACGACGGGGGCGACGGGGCGTCGTAGGCTTTTCCAGACGGGGCTCCCCAGATGTCTGGGGCCCTTCCCGGGGACGGGCTCTCTCCATCCTGGAGGCCGCCTTTCGAGGGCCCCGCGGCCCGGCCCCTTTCGAGTCGGCGGCGACGATAGGGGCGAATAGCACAGGGGCGGGCATTACACGTATTCGCCCAGGAGCCTTCTCGAGGACACAGATCTCCCCTGGGCTCTTCGCCCCTGGGCTGTTCGCCCCTATCGTCGCCTCTGATGGAGCCCGAAGACTGCACACAGGCCTGCCGCCGTGACTTCCGCACGGCGCGAGGGTGCCAGGCGCGAGGGGGTCTAAAGCAGCAGAGCGTCTAATAGCAGAACTCTTTACTTACCCCGCTTTTTACCCCGCTTTTTCTCCGGACCGCGGGGCACGGGGAATTTCAAGTTGCTTACGCGCCTGGCAGGGGGGGTCGTGATGCTATCTTCTATTTCTTCTTGGAGTAGATTCTTGCGTTGCAGACGCAGCGGGCGCCCTCCCCCACAGGGAAGGGGCCCAGACGACCTCCGGGCGCTCCCCGTGCCGGTGGACCCGACGCGCGCACACGCGCTGCCGCCTGGTGCTGGACCATCGCGTAGACGCGATGGCCCGACACCAACGCGATGGTCCGACACCAACGCGATCGTGTACGCGAGCGTTGAAGACTGTGCGATCTGAAGATCGCTCTGTGGGAAAACACACACAGTCTGTGGGACAAAACAGCTTGTTGTTTCCCACAGTGTGTTTTTACCTGACAGCTTGTTCTGATAGGTTTCTAGTGGGGTCAAAAGAGAGCAGCAAATGACTCCACAGGGGGGTCTGGGCGGGTGCCGGACAGGGTGCCGCAGAAGTCGTTTTAAGCCAACAGTCACACACTTCGTGCTCTTCGACCTCCCAGAACTCCATTCCCGGGCCACATTCTGAATGCCCGGATCCAACTGTAGGCCACTTCGTGCTCTTCGAGTCCCCAGAATTCCATTCCCGGGCCACATTTTGAATGCCCGGAGCCAACTGTAGACCACTTCGTGGTCTTCGAGTCCCCAGAACTCCATTCCCGGGCCACATTTTGAATGCCCGGAGCCAACTGTAGGCCACTTCGTGCTCTTCGACTTCCCAGAACTCCACTCCCGGGCCACATTTTGGATGCCCGGGGCCAACTGTAAGCCACTTCGTGGTCTTCGAGTTCCCAGAACTCCATTCTCGGGCCACATTTTGGATGCCCAGAGCCAACTGTAGGCCACTTCGTGGTCTTCGAGTTCCCAGAACTCTATTCCTGGGCATGATTTTGAATGCCCGGAGCCAACTGTAGGCCACTTCGTGTTCTTCCAGTTCCCAGAACTCCATTCCCGGGCCGCACTTTGACTGCTGAGACAGGCTGATGCTGAGGCTGAGGCAGGCTGAGGATGAGGCAGGCTGAGGCTGAGGCCGAGGCTGAAGGCAGACTGAGGCTGAGGCGGAAGCAGGCTGAGGCTGAGGCTGAGGCAGGCTGAGGCTGAGGCTGAGGCAGGCTGATGCTGAGGCAGGCTGAGGCTGAGGCTGAGGCTGATGCAGGCTGAGGCTGAGGCAGCCTGAGGCTGACGCCGAGGCTGAAGGCAGACTGAAGCTGAGGCTGAAGCAGGCAGGCTGAGGCTGAGGCAGGCTGCAGGCTGAGGCTGAGGCTGAGGCAGGCTGAGGCTGAGGCTGTGACTGCGACTGCCGTTGCCACTGCGACTGTCATCGCGAATGCGACTACGACTGCGAGAACAGCAGAATTGTACAACTGGATTCTCATCTGAATCTTAAGGGGAATGCTTCCAGATATGCTCCTACACATCGCTGTTAGGTTGCTTTGCCGGGATAATTTACCTAACAGCGAAAACTGATAGGTTTCTAATAGTTTTAAAAGAGAGCAGCAGATGACTCCACAGGGGGGGGCGGCAGCCGCGGAGGGAGGCGAGGAGGGGCGGGGCCCGCTCGGTTGGTGCACGCCGTCCCGGGCGGCGCCCGCGGACGAGGGGCAGCGCACATCCGAGGGGGCGAGGCAGATTCTGCCCGCACCGGGTGCCCGCCCTCCGTGGGCTCGGCTGCCCCCCTCCCCCCCGCCCGCGCTGGCGCAGGGGCGAGGAGGAGGTGGAGGAGGAGGAGGAGGAGGAGGAACTCCTCCGCCTCGCCCATTCCCTTCCTCGACCACCTCCTCCTCCTCCTCCTCCTCCTCCTCCTCCTCCTTGTCCTCTTCCTCCTCCTCCCTCGCCTCCTCCTCCTCCTCCTCCTCCTCCTCGACAACCCCCTCCCCCTCCTCCGCGCCATTTCTCCTCCTCGACCGCCTCCTCCTCCTCCTCTCCTCCTCCTCCTCCTCTCCTCCTCCTCCTCCTCCTCCTCTTCCGCCTCCGCCTCCTCCTCCTCCTCTTCCTCCTGGTCCTTCTCCTCCGCCTCCTCCTCCTCCTCCTCCCCTCTCCCTCCTCCTCCTCCTCCTCCTCCTCCTCCTCCTCCTCCTCTTCGACCATCCCCTTCCCTCCCCTTCTCCCCACGGAGAGGCTGTGCCAGCGCTGGCGTCGGCCAACGCGCAGCTGTCTGCAGTTGCCCCTCGGTGTGCAGGGCGAGGCGCGCCCTGGGGCCTTCGAGGGGCTCCAGCGCGCTCGGCGGGGGTCGGAGCTGTGAGCCCGCACTGGGCTGTCCTGCGTCCCGGATGTCGTCATAGCCTCGCGCGCAACGCCCCGGCCAGGAGACCCGGTGGCAGAGGGGCCAGTGGGGATGCAGGAGAGAGCAGGCGAGCGGCCAGGTCGGGCGGAGAGCCGCCGCGGGATCCCCGAGCCTTCAGCTGC
>CAUYUJ010013725.1:194897-199897 GCA_963575745.1 Prorocentrum cordatum | reverse complement strand
CATGTGGACACCGCCACTGGGGCCTTAGGTGTAGCTCCCTATGGGGCCACGAAGCGCTGTGTTGGGTGGGGGACGCATGTGGACACCTCCACTGCGACCTTCGGTGGAGCTCTCCATGGGGTCACGAAACCCTGTCCTGAAGGGGGGGGGCGCATGTGGACACCGTCACTGGGCCCTTCGGTAGAGCTCCCAATGGGGCCACGAAGCGCTGTCCTGGGCGTGGGAGACGCATGCGCCCCCCCCCCCCCCCCCCCCCCCCTGGGGCCTTCGGTGGAGCCCCTATGGGGCCACGAAACTTGTCCTGTGGGTAGCGGGACACGCATGCGCCCCCCCCCCCGCTGGGGCCTTCGGTGGAGCTCCCCATGGGGGCCACGAAGCGGTGCCCTGGGTGGGGGAACCGCATGCGCCCCCCCACTGGGACCTTCGGTGGAGCTCCCCATGGGGCAACGAAACGATGCCCTGAGTGGGGGAACCGCATGCGCCCCCCCCCCCACACTGGGACCTTCGGTGGAGCTCCCCATGGGGCCACGAAGCGCTGCCCTGTGTGAGGGACCCGCATGCGCCCACCCCCACTGGGGCCTTCGGTGGAGCTCCCTATGGGGCCACGAAACGCTGCCCTGGGTGGGGGAGCCGCATGCGCCCACCCCCACTGGGGCCTTCGGTGGAGCTCCCTATGAGGCCACGAAACGCTGCCCTGGGTGGGGGAACCGCATGCGCCCACCCCCACTGGGGCCTTCGGCGTAGCTCCCTACAGTCGGGGCGTTGACCCAAGGAACCCTGAATAAGGAACGAGACCCGCATTTTTTTATAAGTTGAACTTTGATTTCGTATCGAAAACCAAAGGAAAATCCAAGGCAAGCTGCGAAACAATCAAGGAACACTGAGCCCCTCCCCAACGAAAAGGGTTCCTTCTTCAGGGCCCCGACTGCATGGGGCCACGAAACGCTGCCCTGGGTGAGGGAACCGCATGCGCCCACCCCCACTGGGGCCTTCGGTGGAGCCCCCTATGGGGCCACGAAGCGCTGCCCTGGGTGGGGGACCCGCATGCGCCCACCCCCACTGGGGCCTTCGGTGGAGCTCCCTATGGGGCCACGAAGCGTTGCCCTGGGTGGGGGAAACGCATGCGCCCACCCCCGCGTGGGCCTTCGGTGGAGCTCCCTATGGGGCCACGAAACGCTGCCCTGGGTGGGGGAACCGCATGCGCCCACCCCCACCGGGTGGCTCGACGTGTGCGGAAAAGGCGCATGCCCAGGAAACCGCGCATATTAGTTGTCACGTGCGCACGAGTCCCCGAGTCGGCCCGAGTCCTCGGGCACGTCCTCTTACTCCTCGGGCTAAACTCATGCGCTAAAGGCTTGATCGCGCCTGCCTCGGTCCTCTTTCGGCGAAGGCGGCCAGGCGCCGAGGCGCTCGCCGTTTTCCAGGGGCCGCCATGGATGTGGGCGTGGGGGTGGATGAGAGCGTCCCTCCTCTATTCCTTGTCTATTCTAATATACATACATACATGCATGCATGCATACATACATACATACATACACACATAGATACACATATTACACACGATCACAATTGTTCGCACTTATTATGATTGCGATGGTGTTCGATTCGCAGATGGCCCATGCCGTTGTTCGCGCGCCTGCTGCTGCTGCAGGACGCCCGCCGCAGGCGCAGTTTATTTTTTCATATTCCTACATATGCCCTGCACTGGATTACACGGTTGCTGCCGCATTCCCTGGGGGATCAAGCTATTTTTCTCGATCGCGCACAAGCATGCAACGCGCGTAGTACTTCCCAGGCCCGTCCGCCCCAGCCGCAGGCGCGTCGAGAACCTGGAACGAAATGCGCCCCGATGGGCCGCATCCTTCTCTAATCCCACCAGCCCTCTGGGCGTGGGTGGTGATTTCATCTTCCAACCTCCTTCTTCCCCTTCGGGGAGGGGCCACCAAGACGGCCCCGTGATGTCAGATAGCCCAAGGAGGCCTCCAAGAAGCCAAACTCATTCAAACACCTAGAAAAGAAACTGATGAGCGTTGGCTTCTCGCCTTTTCGTTTCCGTATGGGCGCCCCAGCGCGGCGCACTCCCGCGCGCAACATTGCCCTGTCCTCGACCTCTAGAACGAAGGGCAGGAACACAGCAACTCAGATGTTGCCATGGTGAAACACGGTGAAACGTGAGGGCGCGGCCCTCCCCGCCCTCGCGGGGCGGCCTGCCCCCTGCAGGGGCGTGGGGGGGATCGGAGACGGCGTGCCGATTCCGTTATTTCTTTTTGTTCGTAGACATGGGTTCTGGTTGTTTTTCCTGTCGCAGCGCAAGCGCCCCTAGACTCGGCCCTCGCCGTGTCCAGGTTTTCCCCGTGGCCTCGCAGGGCGGGCCATCAGCAGGAATTTGCGCTCGAAGGCGATATACGCGTAGTCTGCGCTCATTCAAAATCCGATCCGCGACCCCCGCGCGCGGGAGTACCCGAGCTCATCTGCCAATTTCTCTGGGGGGGCCGAGCGCGTTTGCCCCGCGCAATCTTTATATGTTGTGTGTTTGCTTATTTCCGTGCCTCGCGCCACGCGCGCGCGTGCGCGTTTTGTTTTTTTCTTCGACGCAGGATGGCCGTCTTCGTATGCGGGGGAAACCGCGTGCATGAAGCGAGCGCATTTGATTTGCGCCCGAACGCGATATCCGCGAAGTCCGCGCACGACGCATGTTCCGCCATGGCGCCCCGGAACATTGGGGCGCATGGGCGTGCGCAATGAAGCCCACATCGCACGCATATATATATATATACACATATATATATATACTAATAGTAAATACATGAGATACATATGCATATATCTTGCGGCGCGTCCGCGATATTCGCGGTGTTCGCGATCTCCTCCGAGCGCGAATGCGAGCGCAAAATATCAAAGCTACAGCCGTTCATCATCGAAATATCGACCGGGCCCGCTGCAATGAACAGGAGATGGCGCTGGGAAGTGGCCGCGCCGGGCCCCCGCGTTTTTTTTTCTTCCTATCTTGTTTTTTGTCTCTCTCTTTCTCTCTCTCCTCTCTCTCTCTCTCTCTCTCTCTCTCCTCTCTTCTCTCTCTCTCTCTCTCTTCTTCTCTCTCTCTCTTCTCTCTCTCTCTCTCTCTCTCTCTCTCTCTCTCTCTTCTCTCCTCTCTCTCTCTTCTCTCTCTCTCTCTCTCTCTCTCTCTCTCTCTCTCTCTCTCTCTCTCTCTCTCTCTCTCTCTCTCTCTCTCTCTCTCTCTCTCTCTCTCTCTATATATATATATATATACAAGTTACACATGCATACTATACGCGCGTCCATAAATACAGCAAGTTTGGCAAAGGGGGGTCGTCGGAGCGATGCCGACAAGCGCCGTTAAAACGCATGATAAGATGCTCAAAAATGTTTTCCATGGGCGGCGGATATTGCACCGCTCGCACAGACGACCAGGCCGGCATTGGACGAAAAAGCCCAGTTCGCACTTGGGCAATCTATTCTTACCCCAGAGCTTGAAACATCGCAGGTCGGACTCGGGGGGCGGTGCGATGAGCCGAAAAAAAAAACGAAATTGCGCTTGGAACGCCTGCGCTGGAACTGGGCTCATCGCCCAGGGATCAAAGTGCCCCGCCCGCCCCGCTCTTCCCATCCAGTTTGTTTCCCCCCCTCTCCACCGCGCGCATTTCCCTTCGCCCCATGGCGAATGGGGCGCTTGGGAGGGGGGGGGATCTTAGCGGGGAGGGCGGGATTGGCAGGGCAGTTTGTCCCTGGGCGGACAGGGCTTCGCGCTCTCCCCGCTCGAGCCCCTGCAGCGCGCAACGACCGCGCGTTCTCTTCCTGGCGGGGGCGGGGCGAAGTCCAAAACGAATCCCCCCCTGGGCCTCTACGCGGCGCGACCGCTTGATGTCTCTTCGGTCCATGGCATCATAATCGGAAGGGCATTCCATGGGCATCATTGGGCCAGCGACGCGGCCGCGACGACGAATCCGACGACGACGACGACCGCGACGAGGACGACGACGACGAGGACGTCGTTGGCCCACTGATTGGCAAGTCTCCTCGGTAGACTCCGCTTGGATTTCCACCTGCTCCTTGTCTGGGGAGTGCAGTTCCTCCTCCTTTTTTTCCTCCGCCTCTGCGTCCTCCATGCGGCAGCCCATATTCTTAAAGACCGTTTTCGCCCCCGCCCATAGACCGCGACGGCGCCAGCCGACCCCGGGGGGCGGGGGGGGGCCGCCGGGGCGCGGGGCGAAACGAAGGCGGGAGCGCCCTCATGGCTGACAGGGCGAGGAGGACGAGGTGGCGGAGGGAAGGAGGAGAGGAGGAGGAGGAGGAGGAGGAGGAGGAGAGCAGGGACACGACTAGAGGAGGATTGGAGAGGGGAAAGGGGTTGTTGGGCAGATTCCCCCCGCCTCCTCGCCCTCATTCTCCTCATCGCCCTCCTCCTCCTCCTCCTCCTCCTCCTCCTCCTCCTCGTCTCTTGTTTTTCGGTCCGCAACGGCGTGGCGACGATCGATGCGCGGGGAAAGCCTGCGGGCAATCGTTCACCTTCCACATCATCATGCCCAGCCCTGGATTTTTCACAGAAACCAAATTCCACAGCCACGTTCTATGACAGCGCGCATTGCGCTCTCCTCATGGCTTCGAAACGCATGCCTAAGAATAACAAATACCTCTGGAAGCATCTGGTCATCACGCTTGCAACGTGCACGCGTCCGCACAGCCTGGCAATCCTACCATTGAAATCGTCGTCCTGGAAGTTGTGGAGCCATCTCGGGTTGATTGCGGATGTGAGGTGATAATCCACCACGTGACAAAAGTAGTGCAGTTTCGGTCTTACTTTGTACAGGCATTTGTTCAACCTCATATTCTCACCAGCAAGATATTGGTAGCAGTTCAAAAACAAGCACCCATGGTCGCATGCTTCTTCCCGAGCGCGTTCACTCATCGCAAGCCCTTCTCGGTGGAGCACCTCAAAATAACTGCAGATAGCCCGCAAACAGGTTGAAAGCGTTCGCATA
>CAUYUJ010013725.1:134897-192397 GCA_963575745.1 Prorocentrum cordatum | reverse complement strand
GGATCCGTCTCCTGCGGGCCGGGCAGGGGCGGTCAGAGGGGATTGGGGGAGGAAGGGTGAGCAATCCCTCAGCCAGCATAAGGCATCTTACTTGCATTCAGGCCGTGTTGGCCGCTGTCGGCCGTTCGAGCGTTGGTGTTTTAGATTTACCGTCATATGTTCGGTGCCCTTGGGTGCCCCATGGGTGGTGTCTTATGGTGCCCGATGGTGCCCTGATGTTGGTGCGCTTGTGTTTGGTGCAATATGATGCCCCCTCATGTCGTGTGCTGGTTGGTGCCTTAGCTATGGGTGGTGTCCCGTGGTGGCCCATGGTGCCCATATGGTTGGCGCGCCATGCTTAGCGCCATATGCCTGGAGCCACATGGCTGCTGCATTGCTAATGTCTTGTGGTTGCTGCCCTATGGTGATCTGTGGTTGTTGCCTCTACTGCTGTTACTGCTGCTGGCATTTCTACTGCTGCTGCTGATGCTGATGCTACTACTGCTACTATTATTACTACTGCCACTATTACTGCTACTGCTATGACTGCTGCTACTTCTGCTCAAGCTACTGGTATTTCCACGGACCTTCATAGCCCGTGCTTCGGGCGCTGGAGGCGGATAGGGCTTCCGGGATTCCACCGACCTCTCGCCCGTGGACTCCACATACTACTATGTGGGAAGCCACCCCAGATAGCATTGAGGCTCTCAGGAGTTGTCGCATTCGTGAGCGGGAGGGGGATGGAACGTGAATCGGGTGGAGGATCGAAGGAGGCATTGGATGATTAGAATGAAGAGTTTGGTAAAGGAGAGCACGATGAGGAAGGATAGCAGGAATGGAAATTGGAGGGGGAGAGCTGGGGGATGAGGACACTCGGCGTTCTTGCCATAAGCTACCCCATAACGTGCGTCGCACAGCGGCTCTAGCGGTGCTATTCAGCGCTGTGGCACCCCGCTGGCATGCATCAGCCAGCTCCCACGATCCACGCTCAGCCCTCGCCAGAAGCATGCTCGCCGTCGTCGTCCTCCCCTTCATCGTCAAGCTCCTGATCCGCCGTCTTCGCCTTGTTCTGGGCCCGGATGGGCGAGTCGTAAGATCCTTTTGCCATCTCGTACATCAGTTGGTGGGATTGCCGCTTCTGTTCAGCGTCGGCCATCTTCTTGGCGTAGAGCTCCGCGTCAGTGCAGTCTTGAGCGATGAGCTCCTGGAGCTCCAGCGCGCTCACCTGGAGGTCCTCTGACATCTTCGTCAAGTTGTCCAAGGTCTCTTGCGGGAACTTGCGGCCGTGCATCTTCATCTTGAGATTCCCTGCGTCGTTCTTGGATTTGGTGAGGCTGACGAGAAACTTCTTCGCAAGGTCCGCCGGGGTCTTTACCTTCTCCTCCTTCGGATGCGAGCCTTTCTTGCCTTTCTTACCCTTGCCATCGCCCTTGCCTTTCTTGCCTTTCTTGCCTTTCTTGGCCTTGCCATTGCCATCCTCCCCATGCCACTCGTCCTGATCTGGCTGCCCTTGTGGGTCTGGGACTCCTGGAGCTGCAGTTGGGGCGAACTCCACGTCTTTGAGAGCTGTTGCCGTAGCTCCGTCCGAGAGGCCCTCGACATGAATATGTTCGGCGTTGAACGCCGGGAACATGGCTGCAGCACTCGCAGGGTCGAAGTCTGCATTGAGAGCCATCGCCAATTCGCGGCGGTCGATGTCGGCGGTCTCCAAGTCTTGCTCCAGCCAGACCCATGCCAGTCGCATCCCCTCGTCACCTAAACGGGGGGGGGGGGGGAGGGGGAGGCGGAGGAGGAGGAGGAGGGAGGAGGGAGGAGGGAGGATGAGGAGGAGAAGGAGGAGGAGGAGAAGGAGGAGGAGGAGAAGGAGGAGGGGGGGTGAGGAGGAGGAGGAGGGAGAGGAGGGGGAGGAGGAGGAGGAGGAGGAGGAGGGGGAGGAGGAGGAGGAGGAGGAGGAGGGACAGGGGGTCTCAAGAGCGAAGGGTGGATCAGGAGGAGGAGGAGTCGGAGGAAGAATGGCTGAGGGAGGAGGGCGATGAGGAGGAGGGAGGATCAAGAGTAATTGGAGTTGGACGGAGAAGAGAACGGAGGAGGGAAGAGTAGATATCCAGCGCGCCGACCTGGGAACTCCGGGTGCCAGTTCCACCAGCCCTTGGACACCTTGTCCTGGATCACCTTGTCGGCCCGCTGCGCGCCTCTCCCCCCGTCGCCGCACATGTTGATGAGCTGGCTGCGGTGCCGGAAGCCGTGCTTCATCTTGCTGCGGATCTCACGGATCTTCATGCGTTTGTAGTGGACCGTGACGGTGGCCCAATCCTTGTCACTGTTGTACCACGCCTAGAACACATCCATCGTGTTGGATGCGGGCTTATCGGCCAACTCTGCTGGCATGTCGCGAGGTTTCTTCTTCTTGTCATTGACTTGCCTGTGGAACACCATCCAATCGTTCCTATGCGTGTTGGAGTTTACCATTGCCCATTCCGCTTTCTCTTTAACTTCCAGTTGTTGCAACGCATCTGGCGCCAAACTAACGTCGCCGCTCGCGTTCTTGATCAAGGCCTTGGGAACATCTCCAGTGCCAGTTGGGGTTGGCAAGTCCATGCACGGGGCGATCGCCTTGCCCTTGTTGGCGGCGAGCTGGCCCATTGTAAGTAGCACCGGTGCGGCTGATTCAGTCTGGGCGGCTGCGGCCGCCAGGGGGCTGCAGGCGCTGCAACCGCGGGGGGGTTGGGCGCGGCGGGGGCGGCTGCTGCGCCCGTGCAGGCGTGCGCAAAGATCTTCTTGGCGGTACTTGGCAGCGCGCTGGCAGCGTCTTGTCCCATGCGGACGCCGTCGTCACCCTCCCCGCCCCCCATCTCCTCATCGTCCACTTCGGAGCCGTCCTTAGATTCAGCCTCATCACAGCCCAGCGCATCGCGCGGGCTCTCCGAATCTGCTGTAGCCGCCTCCATGCCGAGGTCTGCAACCGGAGCTGTGGAGGGCGCGGGGCGCTTGCCGTTCGCATTGTCGCGAGGCGTCATGGGCGCGCCCGCGGCCGGAGACGAAGGAGTAGGGGGCGCGCTTGAGGGCGCCGACGAAGAAGAGTTGAAGCCCAATTGGTGCATGATGTCCAAAACGGTCATGTCCTCGCGCTCAGCAGTTTGCTCGATGAGGCGCTGCAGGCTGGCAAGGGGGCCTGGAAACATCTGCCCGGGCTTCGCGACATCCTGCATCTTCTGCAGCGCCACCTCGGAGGCGGAAGGGAAGGAGAAGGAGGGGGGGGGGAGGTGGGGCGGGCAGGGGGAGGAGGAGGAGGAGGCGGGAGCGAAAGAGATTGACCTCGCACCGGAGCGTCGGCCCGAATCTGTCAGAGCCCAAGAAATAGTTCTTCACCCCGAGAACCGCGGGGGGAAGACATAAGAGGAGGAGGAGGCGGAGGAGGGGGAGGAGGAGGAGGAAGAGGGGGGGGTCCCTAAATGAGGCACTTGAGGGAATTGAGGCCATCATGGAGCTTCCTAAGAGTGGATTGGAACACATGCCCTGAGGTTTTCCCTACACGCTCCGTTCCCCCCCTCATCGCCCACCCCCCTCATCGTCATCTAAGAAACGACCAGCCCCAGAACCAAACAACCCTAAGAAACCAGTTACCCCAGGAAGCGAAACTATCCTAAGAATCGAATCACCCTGAGAAACGAAACTAACCCCAGAAAGGAATATTCCCGAAGACATGACACTACCCTCAGAAACCAACCACCTTAGAAATGAATCTACCCGAAGAAACGCCACTACGATACGAAACCAGCGATCCTAAGAAACAAAACTAATCTAAGAATCGAGCCACCCTTAGAAAAGAAACCGACCCTAATAAACAACTCTGCCCGAAGAAGCGAAACTACCCTAATGCACAAAACCACCATGCGAGACCCATCTCAGATGTTATCCCGATAGGGCCTGTGCAGATGGGGCCGTGGCTCTCGATGGCGCGGTCGTCGGCGAACGGCTCGCTGGCGGGGCTGTTGGCGACGGGCTTTTCGCAGCGGTCGCTACAGGCTTGCTGCTCTCAATCTTGGCTTGGGTAAGTTTCCTCAACTCCTTCCACTTGGCGTCGAGCACAGCGTTCCTATCTTGCTCCTGCTTGCACTCCTGCTGCGGCTTCGAGACGGCGACCGGGGTTGGCTGGCTGCCGGCTGGCTGGCTGGCGTCGGAGCGTTGGTTGGCTGGCTGCGGTCCTTCCGGAGCGACGGCTGGGTGGTTGGCGGTGCCTCCGGAGCGACGGTTGGCTGGCTGGCTGGCTGGCGGTACCTCGGCGGCAGACGTAGTTGGCGCAAACTTGGCGAGCTTCTGCATAAGTTCCAAAGGGGTCGGAATCGCATCTCGCCCCCTCTTGCATCTCTGCCCCGCCCCCGACATCGGCCGGGGCGCGCACCGCGCGCGCTGCCCAGGGTACCCGAGGCACCTGGGACTCGAGCCCAGATGAGCCAACCAGCAGGGGAGGGATGGAGTGTGTCAAGAGGTGGGGTGAAGGAGTGAGGGGAAGGGGGATCGACCCATCTCAACATGGCACTGTACTTGGGTTTGGGTCAGAGGCTCTAGGGGGGGAACTCATTGGGGGGCATCTCATGGGGGTGTATTGGGGCATATGCGGCGTCCGCGTGGGGCCGCATGGGGCATCTTGGGAGCGCTTCGGGGGCTATGTGGGGGCGACAAGCTTGACATGTATGGATGGTCGCGTTTTCCCGCGTGGGTCAGTGTTGTTCTTTGTGTTCGAGAGGGCATGTCAAGCCATGTTGGGTTCAAAATCAAATGAAACTGAATGAGTTTGGCATGTCGAGGCATTCTTGAGGGCCATATTGGAGCATATCGGGCCGAATTGGGGCCATCTTGGGCAGCTTGGAGGGTTCACGGGTCTCATTTTTTTTGTTTTCAAGCAGTGCTTGCACGGTGGCAGGGCGCGAAGTGGCCTGAAGCGCGAAGCGCGACGGGCATTTCACAAGTATTTCACTGATATTTCACGGCTTCACGGCTTCACTGGTTTTTCACGGCTTCAAGTGTTATTGGTTGCGTGGGCGTTGGCGCATGGGCCCCAAACAGTCCAACCATAGAACGTGCAACCGTGAAAATTCACGCGCCACCGGGGTTCGCTGTCTGACCGAAGTGCAAGCACTGATCGGGGACATAGAGAGCATCACATCAACATATACTCCGGAGCATGGGCAAACGGCCAGCCGGATGTCCTGCCCTTCGGTGGACGTCCTTCAGGGTGAGGCGCTTTCCCATAGTACACCCGGCGCGGCGGGAGACGAAAGGGGGAATCAGTGGGCAGGTGCATCGGCTTCTTGAGGGGAGTAGAGTGGCGGCACCGCTTGTGAGGGGGAGCGCAGGAGGAGGACAAGGAGGAGGGAAGGACGGATGAACAAAGAGAGTTGCTTGTTCGCCGTATTGGGGTCCAATAGACGTGCAAATCTTGAGGCCCCGACCTCGGCGGTTCGTTGGTTGGGGAGCAGCGGTTCTTCGCCGAGGGCGTCGTCGGGTGTTAATCCACGGAACGGGGCGCAATTGCACGGCACCTTTCTCATTCAGACGTCGGTCGAGAACGCGAGATACAAAGAGAAAGAGAGAAATGCGGGGAACATGGTCGAGCTACAGGCATTGTTTTGGGATTCGCGTCTCCGTCTCCTCACCATCCCTCTTACCATGCTCCGCGTGCGTCTCCCGCCCATCACGTTCCCTTTCGTTTTCTCGATCGCCCGATCCTTCCCATTCCGCTCCCTCGCGATTCCGATTATTTATTCATCCTCCATTCCCCGCCCCCCCTCTCATCATCGGGAATTCATTCCGATTCCACGCGCCCCCTCCCACTCCGAGTTGCAGGCCAAGCAGCGTGCGCAACGCATGTCTTATCCGATGCGACGTCGACCCCACATTGTGCACAGCGCGTGCTAGCTGCAACTGCAAGGTATACAGTGAGCAGGGTGAGTAGATGGTGTCTGTTTGGGAATAAGGAAGAGCAAGGGGATGAGGGAGGAGGGCGCATGCACTATTCAAAAACGTCGGCTGCGCAAATTACAAAGGCCCTAGAGAAATTTGGCCAACGAGCGTCCAATTGCACGCCTTGTCTACCAGCTAAATGCACATCTTGGAACGCTACTTGGAGGTCAGGTAGCCCAGCACGCTATGCATCTCCGCCAATGGCACACAGTCCTTCTTGGAACGAGCTTGCTTGAATATGTTGAGGTCGGAGGCTCCATCGTCGGGCTCACCAGCAATGGTTTGTGCCTTGCGCTTCTTGAGCTTCTCACCTGTAATGGCCTTGCCCTTATTGAACTTCAGGCGAGAGTGGTTGGCCTCGTGCATCTTGACTACGGCGTCGCCGAATCCTGTGGGGCAATGTTGAGACTGCTTGAGCTGGCGCCCCCCGCTAACCTGCTCACAGCCGTCGGCGCTGTACGTGATGCGCGCGAGGTCATCAGCAGTAATGTTGTCTTTAGATGTATTTTTTCTTTCCTTGAGCTTCCAATTCGCCTGTGCACTTGTCGTTTGACCACAATGCCGTGGGCGTGGTGGAACTTGCCCCGAAAGCTCCCACGTACACAAAGGCTCGCAACACTTGAACGCGGCGGAGCATGTCCCGGAAGAAGGG
This sequence comes from Prorocentrum cordatum, assembly GCA_963575745.1. Classification (NCBI taxonomy): domain Eukaryota; class Dinophyceae; order Prorocentrales; family Prorocentraceae; genus Prorocentrum; species Prorocentrum cordatum. Next base: position 185,802 of record CAUYUJ010013725.1, on the reverse strand, counting down.
GTGACGACTGAGAATTGAAGACGCTGGCTGCTCTAGAATCCATAACCTTCCACGGGCAGAAAGTATGAGAAGTAGCAAGACGCACCTAGCAACTATCTTATTAGCTTCTCTCACTTGAGCTCTTTTTGCATTTCCGAGGGGATCCCATTCTGAACGCCCAGCCGCGGCTCTGTTCACCCAGACCCACGTAGAACAGACTGGAGCTAGAACATTGATACTGCCGGACTTGCAGCGGAGGACCATGTGCAAGGCATTGGCGAACCCACTGTCTGAATTCATATCGAACTGGCCGCCAGGCACATCATCGTTTATCTCGAAGGGAATGACATTCTTTCCTGCGCGCCAGCAGGCTTTTGAGAATTCGCGCTGTCCTGCGAAGAACTCTGTGCCATCTGCATCGGGGCGCTCCACCGATTTCCACATGGCGTCATTGGATATGATCGCATAAATGCATTGCAAGATAATCAAGGGCACGCCATGCTTGGATAGAGACTTCAACAATGAAAGCTTTGCATTGTTAGGCGTCGCCTTATAGCCAGCAGCCTTCTTACTTGAGTCGATTTTGCGTTTCAAGGCCATTGTGAGAAGCACCTGGCTTGCTTGCAAGAATGCAGAAGGGGCGCGGTCGACCCGCCTGGATTTCGAGCCAAAACGGCGATGCGGAATGCACGACGCTGCACGGGGGGAGAGGATGGTGGCCGGGACGGGGGCCACTCGATCGACTCAGGGGGAGATGCCGCGCTGAGATCCCCCAGGATCCCAGCGGCGGCACCAGGGCCGCTTTGGGGGGACCTTTTGGGGGTCGTCTTTGGGGGTCGTGTTGGGGGTGTTATTCGGAACGTTTTGGGGGTCGTCTTGAAGTATTTTTGTTTGTTTTTCCCGAGTGCCATATTGGGGCCTCTTTGAGTGCCGTGTCGGGGTCCTCTCGGGGGGGCGTCTTGAAGGACCTTTGGGGGGTTCCTCGAAGACCTGCGTGGGAACTTGTTAAACCAAAGCGGGGAAAGGGAATTTTGGATCTAGAATATTTACCACCCAAGAAATCATGAGAGCGATGATTGCACGTGGACCCCAAGCAGTTGTTCTTTGGACTCCGAACATGTATGCTAGGAGGCGCGACCATATAAGGGCATCGGACACCCGGCACCTATAGGAGAGCATTGAGTGCAACGTGCAAGCACTGTTTGTGGAACGCGACTCTAGAACACATTCGCCCCCCCCTCGCGCGGCGCGGCGGGCGCGCCTCTCCGGGGCACGGCTCGCGCCGCGCGCGCGCCTGCCTCGTGCAGGGGCGACCCAAGCCCCAAAGTTACCGCGGCGAAGCATGGGGGGCGGAGGAGCAGGAGGAGGAGGAGGAGGAGGAGGAGCAGGGGCAGGAGAAAGGAGGAGGAGCTGGAAGGGCAGGAGGAGCAGGAGGATGAAGGACCCGGAGACGGAGCAGGAGGATCAGGAGAAATAATCGGAAGCAGGAGGAGCAGGAGGAGTTGGAACAGGAGGAGGAGGAACAGGAGATTACGACAGAGTCCAGGATGGAAGGAGATGTGGAGGATGATGAGAGGATGAGAAGAAGCAGCAGCAGCAGCAGCTGCAGGAGGCTCGATGGGGGAGGCAGAGGAGCAGCGGATGTGCATCCTTGTCTTGCTCATCCTCATTTTTCGTGCTCTTTCCCCTCTCCTCCCTTGCCTCCACTATCCCTCTTTTCCTCGTTCTCCTCCTCGTCCTCTTCCTCGTTCTCCTCCTCGTCCTCCTCATCATCTTCCTCCTCTTTCTCCTCCCCCCCCCCTCCATCTCCGCGCAGGCGCCGGGCGCGCGTGGGCGCATCGCGCGTTGGCGCGGCATATGCAGGAGGAGGAGGAGGGCGACGAGGAGGATGAGAAGGAGGGGGGGGGGGGAAGAAGGACGGCAACAATCGAGGAGGGCGATGAGAAGAAAAGGGTAGAGAGTAGAGGGCAGGAGGAGAACAGGGTGAGATGAGGCAGACGATTGAGGAGGTAAGAGTGGTCCAACTTGACCTTTACTCACGTGGTTTGGGGCAGGCCTCGAAACCGCATAGGCGAATCCGACCGCGGCGACGAGGAGCCCCAACCAGAACGTTGCCAGAGACCCCAGTCATGCACAGCTCCCCCGTCCCAGGGACACTCCCAACATCGTTTTCTGGTTTGCTCCAGTGTTTGAAACTAGGTCAGAAGCACCCCCTATACAGCTAGCTGCATACATCTAGTTTGTCAATATCACTGGGCTGGCGCATCACTACTTCGGGTCTTGTGGGTACCCTGCATCATGGCACGCTTTCTCCCAGGCCTGCTTGATCCCGCCGTGCTTGTCCCATGTGACGTGGCGCTGCTTGGGGGGCTCTCTGTTTGCTGTCTTGCATATCCAAAAGGCGTTCTGGTGCAACAGTATCTTGATCTGGGCCCCGTTCTTCGCTTGCTGAAGTGTGTAGCTGGAACCTCCAAGGCCTGCCGGGAGCTCGCTCTGGGGGTAGGCCCGATGCGGCATGTCGATTGGGATCGTGTAGCCCAGGAATGTCTTGGCGCCTGCGGGCGGGGGCAGGGCGGGGAGGTTCGGGCGCGGGCGCGAAGAAGAGGAGAGGGCCGACAACTAGAGTACCCAACGAGGAGAGAGGGAGGGAATGAGGAGGGAGCAGGTCAGAGAAGGAAGAGGGATGGAAGGCCAGGATAAGGAGGAGGAGGAGGAGGAGGAGGAACAGGAGGGGGAGGGGGAAGAGGAGGACGAGGAGGAGGAGGAGGAGGAGGTGGGCAGATGTTGACCATGGGGGTGGGGCCAGTAAGGTATGGGGGCCTAGGGATGGGTCACGATGGAGCAAGGGTGGAGGAGGATAATAGCATAGTCAAGCAGAGGTGGCGGATGCTGATGATGCTGATGATGATGATGCTGATGATGATGATGATGAGGAGGAGGAGGAGGATGAGGAGGAGGGTAGAGGTAGAAGGGATCCCTCATCCCTCTCCCTCATCATTCTGCCCTGAGCTCCTGTGTCGACGCTGCTCTTGGTCTGGGCGACCTTCGCGGAGCCCTTGGCGACCTTCGCGGAGCCCTCGGCGAGGTCGTCGCTCTTGCCCGTGTCCTTGTCCTCCATCGCTCTGGCCATCATCTGTGCCACCATGGCGCCCATGCCCATGTCATCCTCGTCAGGCTTGGGGCCGTCGGAACTCGCTTCGGCCTTGGCCTTGGCTTTGGCCTTGGGCGTACTCTTGAGGAGCTTGGCTTTGGGCTCCACGCCGAAGGAGTCCGACTCGCGCCTCTTGCCGCTCTTGGCCTGGCCGACTTCCCCGGCGCCCTTGGATGCCGAGTCTTCTGCGAGGTCGGCGCCTTTAGCTTGGCCGCGCTTGCCCTTGCCCTTGCCCTTGCCCTCCTGCGCGCCATCGGCCATGCCCCTCTGCGGGAGGTTCTGGGCCACGCTGCTGACAGCAGGCGGCGGTGCCTCTGCCATCTCCTGCTTGACTTGCTCCACCTCTGGCCTGGCGGGCTCCGCCTGCGGGCGCAGGTACTTGCGCTGGCGAATGGTGTCCAGGGCGGTAGGGTCGCCATGGCGTTCGCAGTCGAACGCCTCAGCCAGGCGCTCCATGTCCTGGGCGCTGCGCGCTGCCTCGGTGCCATCTTCTTGATCTTGGAGCGCGCCTGCCAATGCCAGCGTCTGCTGACTCAGGATATCCTCATCGCTGTTGCCGATCTCCTGAACGTCGCGGGCCTGACTCTCCTCCTGCTGCAGCTCGTCACTCCATTGGCCTCCGGCCGCGTGGGAGTCCCCTGCCTGCTCATCTGCAGCCTCTGCAGCCTGACTCATCTCAATCATCATGCCGTTGTTCTCCTTCACGTCCTCGCCGCTCTTCTCCGCGCGCTCGTCTGCACAGATGTCGGTCTGCTTGGCGTCGGTCTCGCCCTCCGAAGTGCGGCCGCTCGCCGCCTGTGCGGCGTCGCCGCCCTCCTGGCCGCCCTCCTCCTGGACGCCCTCTATCTCCGCCTGCTGGTTCAGGATGGGGCCGTCGGGCTTGAAGATGCTATCCGGGAGAGGGGAACAGACATCATCATCATTCTCATCATCAGAGTTGATCTCGTAAACCTCTGCAGGGGCTGCCGTCGAGCCTGTGCTGGAGCCTTTCTTGGGCTTGTAGGTGCAGCGCATGCTGGACCTCAGGTCCTGCGCCTCTGGCGACCGAGCTGCCAGGCAGCCCTTGGGGCCTCGCAAGAGTTGGCGCGTGCTCTGCAGACATCTCTTCCACAGCCCCGCAACGTAGATCGCGATTGCATCTTTGGTCTCGAGTTTCAGGTCTTGAACGATCTTGCGGTCCGCGCGGAGCAAGTTCCCTTCCAAGTAGTGGTCCTGCACGCGGAGGACGTCGGCCAAGAAGTACACGCTCGGGATCTTCTCCGGCATCATCATGATGGCTCCTAGTGGTAGTTGGTAATCAGGTCGCTTTCCACCGGGCCCTTCACGACGTCGGCTACGTGTATGGGATGGCGCACCGCGTCCTCTAGCAGGAGGCTCGTCTTGAGGCCCGGGTCCATGTTCTTCAGCACCCAGTGCGCAAGAGTGGCCACCTCGTCCATGTTATTCTCACTCATTAGTACCAGGTCGTCATCATCACAGCCAGGCTTTTGGCTGGCCATGTGGGTGGTAACTCCGCGCAGCAGTGATTGCGTCGCAGAGACTGCCTCTGCCTCTCAAACGCATTTGGGCCAAAACGGTGGATGGGGGATGGAGGAGGGCGAGGGAGGGGGCGGCAACAACAACCCTTGGAAGCCCCCGGATGCCCTTGGAAGCCTCAAGCTCTATAACTCCTTCAAACGCACAGTGCCGAGATGGACCGAGCGAGTGCCCGAGAAGGGGGGGGGCCCGACCAAGAACGCCCAAAGGGCCACGAAACCTCGCATGGTCCCAAGGGACAACGCCCCAAACGCCCAAGATCACCCAAGCTTAAACAACGTCCAAATCGCCAAATATCCACCGAGCTTGATTATCATGTTATGTTTGGTGATGGCGCTTGTCGTGACCATTTTATTGTGATCTTGATGATGATAGCGGATATGATGACGTGTTTTGATCCTGGTGGTGATGATGGGGGTTCTGATGACAAGTTCATGATGGTGATATTGGTGGAGATGCTGGTTGTCATGTCATTTTGATGGCTGTGACCCTGGTGGTGATGATAATGATGGCGGTTTTGATGACTGTACTCTTGATTATGATGGTGATGGTGTTTATGCTTGCGATTTTGCTTTGTCTCCTGAGCCTCAACGTGCGAGGCAAAATATGTTGTCTCGTGCCTCTGCTGGGCGAGGCTACCGATTTCTGGTAGTGAATTAGAAGCTGCATGGCATCATGTGTGCGCCAGCTTCCGCAGGCACGCCTATAACAAAACACAGCAACTGCGAACTTGAACCCATTCCAAATTGCCTAACAACTTTTGGACATTTTGCAGCAACGTTAATTTCAGTATCCAAATCACGTAGTAAACATGAAAGTCGGTGGGACGCAACGCGCGACAGCCAGTGCAGCAACATCGCACAGAGGCGCAAAACCGATTCCCGCAAAGCTTGAACTACGTTGTCTTCATTTTCTTTGTCTTGCTCGCACCAAGCTGCTCCATTCTTGCCAAATGTATCTCCATGGCCAGCGAAAAGGTTCGACCTCCCAATTCCATTGCGTATTTTTTAGATTGCGCCGCATTGAATTGCTGGTAGATTTTGTACATCGTCATCCCCACGTCGCATCTGATATTGTCCGGGTGGTATGTGAGTTGATCTCTGTAGCGGCTTGGCAACAATATCGCAATCATTACGTTCTTATCACCATTCTTGAGTTCAGTGTAAGTGTCCCCCGACCCCAATGGTAAATATTGTCGAAAATACGCTGGCATCACAATCAATTGCCTAGGCTCCCGTGTCTCTTCCTCGTCTGGCTTACGGTAAGTTGGCCCCCAAAATTCCACCTTGTAGGATGAGTGAAATGTCACCATTATGCACGCCGGCCCCGCCAACCATGACATATATTGCCATGCGTTAGTCTTGAACTGCGCTGAATCCTTGAAGCGCCGCGTCGTCTCATCTGCCTCTCTGCCCCAGTGCGGGCTGCCCCAAAACACAAGCTCTAGATCTATGCCCATCTCCTTCGCGAACGTATCAAACGGTTTGAACTTCGTCGTCCGATTGCTAAACCCAGATATGCCAAAGAAAGGCCCTGTTGCGCCCAAGTCGCATAATATGTTGGTGTTCATGCGTGTGTCGTCGTAGAGTTGTTGATGTTCAGGACTTGCATCATCGTCGGGCTTCGGCTGCTGCTCCAAATCTGTGAGTACCAGGCATTCGTACGGCAAGCCTGCAGATCCCGCAATCACATCACTTCCACCACCAACATTATGTTCTTGCTTGCTGGATCCAGCGCGATTGCTCTCATCACCCACATTCGGTCCATCATCCAACTCCATGTTCATAAATGTGCTGGTTGTTATGGCAGCGTCCCGCACCAAAGCCAAAAACATGCTACGGAGGAGGAGGGTGGAGGAGTGCTTGTGTTTTTGTGTTGGTTCGGGGGGCGGGTAGGGAAGGATGCAAGACCCTTGCGAGCGCCCGCAAACGGTGCGCTTCACAACGCAACATGTCATAATTTTATGCGCAGATTCTCCGCACGCGACGACGTCAAGGATGCAAAGGCGGCCCGCGTTCCCCCCCCCCCACACACACACGCACACACGCACACTGAAACAGTATGCGTTATCTTCTGTTGTGGGTTATTATGTTGTTTCCATGTTTCCAATAGGTGTTTCAGTATCGTGTTATAGCATATATGATTGAATGTTGTTGCGTTCTATGGTCCAGGTTTTGTTGTTTTGTTTGGGGAGGGGGGATAGGGAAAGAGAGAGAGAGAGAGAGAGTTAGACAGGGAGGAGAGGGGAAGGGAGGGAGAACAGCGTAAGGAAGGAAAAGGGAAGGGAGAGAGAGAGAGAGAGAGAGAGAGAGAGAGGATGTGCCCCCTTGCAGCGGGCGGAAGTGTTGCCCTCATGCACGCCGCGGGACACGCACGGGACAACCCCAAGAAGAGGAGGAGGGGGAGGATGAGGACGACGAGTACCGTTGGTACACCTCGCGTTCCCCCTCCACCATCCTCCATCTTTCATTGCTCGTAAACCTCCAATCCTCCACCTCTCCAGAACCGCTGCCCTCAAACAGAGGGCCCCCGAGGGGTATAGCATTCCTACGCCCCCTGGGCACCGCACCCCGCTGTCTCCTAGCCCCCCCCAGCGCGGCCAACCTGCAGGGGCCCAAAAAAAGAGCGCGGTGGCCGTAGCACCCGCGCCGGGGGAGCGAAGTGGCCCCGCGCCGCCGCGGCCTTTCGGCTTGCGGGCGGCGCGGGGCCCGGGGGGCGGCGGCGGTGCCACGTTGGGCATTGCACGCTCCTCCCCCTCCTCCGTAACCCTCAAAAAAACCACGCCGAGCCCCCGACGACCCAACGGGGTTCCAAGACAGCCCATGGGCACTCAAGCCCCAAAAAGGTAACAAGATTGGCCCAAGAGGGGGACATCGAAGGCCCACCTTGCATGCATACTGCCCAACAGCGGCCTCCGAAGCAACCTTAGGCGCGCATTCTTTTTTTTAAATTACCCTGGCGACGTACCCAACCCCTGCGCAAAAGCGGGGCGCAAATAGTTTAGGATACGTTATAAGGGGGCGATGACGGAGCGAGGGTTGCATATGTCTGCAGCCGGAATTCGGGAGACTCGCAGGACACTGGCTACAGGAAAAGGACTTGATAAAACTGATGAGTTACAATTCCTGGGCACTCCTAGCCATTTCGAAAATGGTGATCACAGCAGGCCTCGAAAGTGGCGACAGTTTCACAGATCGCAGCCCCGCAGGGATGGCGAGGTCTAATTTGGGTCCGCGCGTGGCGTCACTGTGCTGGGCCCCCCAGCAGGCCTCGAAAGTGGCGACAGTTTCACAGATCGCAGCCTCCAGGGGATGGCGAGGTCTCATTTGAATCTGCCCGTGGCGTCACTGCGCTGGGCCCCCCAGCAGGCCTCGAAAGTGGCGACAGTTTCACAGATCGCAGCCCCCAACGGATGGAGAGGTCTCGTTTGAATGTGCCCGTGGCGTAACTGTGCAGGGCCCCCCAGCAGGCCTCGAAAGTGGCGACAGTTTCACAGATCGCAACCCCCCCAGAGATGGCGAGGTCTAATTTGAATCCGCGCGTGGCCCTCACTGTGCTGGGCCCCCCAGCAGGCCTCGAAAATGGCGACAGTTTCACAGATCGCAGCCCCCCAGGGATGGCGAGGTCTCGTTTGAATCTGCCCGTGGCGTCACTGTGCTGGGCCCCCCAGCAGGCCTCGAAAGTGGCGACAGTTTCACAGATCGCACCCCCCCAGGGATGGCGAGGTCTAATTTGAATCTGCCCGTGGCCCTCACTGTGCTGGGCCCTCCAGCAGGCCTCGAAATGGCGACAGTTTCACAGATCGCTCCCCCCCAGGGATGGCGAGGTCTAATTTGAATCTGCCCGTGGCGTCACTGTGCTGGGCCCCCCAGCAGGCCTCGAAAATGGCGACAGTTTCACAGATCGCAGCCCCCCCCAGGGATGGCGAGGTCTCATTTGAATCTGCCCGTGGCCCTCACTGTGCTGGGCCCCCCAGCAGGCCTCGAAAATGCGTGGCAGTTTCACAGATCGCAGCCCCCCAGGGATGGCGAGGTCTAATTTGAATCCGCGCGTCACCCTCACTGTGCTGGGCCCCCCAGCAGGCCTCGAAAATTGCGACAGTTTCACAGATCGCAGCCCCCCAGGGATGGCGAGGTCTAATTTGAATCTGCCCGTGGCCCTCACTGTGCTGGGCCCCCCAGCAGGCCTCGAAAATGGCGACAGTTTCGCAGATCGCAGCCCCCCAGGGATGGCGAGGTCTAATTTGAATCCGCGCGTGGCCCTCACTGTGCTGGGCCCCCCAGCAGGCCTCGAAAATGGCGACAGTTTCACAGATCGCAGCCCCCCAGGGATGGCGAGGTCTAATTTGAATCTGCCCGTGGCCCTCACTGTGCTGGGCCCCCCAGCAGGCCTCGAAAATGGCGACAGTTTCACAGATCGCAGCCCCCCAGGGATGGCGAGGTCTAATTTGAATCTGCCCGTGGCCCTCACTGTGCTGGGCCCCCCAGCAGGCCTCGAAAATGGCGACAGTTTCACAGATCGCAGCCCCCCAGGGATGGCGAGGTCTAATTTGAATCTGCCCGTGGCCCTCACTGTGCTGGGCCCCCCAGCAGGCCTCGAAAATGGCGACAGTTTCACAGATCGCAGCCCCCCAGGGATGGCGAGGTCTAATTTGAATCTGCCCGTGGCCCTCACTGTGCTGGGCCCCCCAGCAGGCCTCGAAAATGGCGACAGTTTCACAGATCGCAGCCCCCCAGGGATGGCGAGGTCTAATTTGAATCTGCCCGTGGCCCTCACTGTGCTGGGCCCCCCAGCAGGCCTCGAAAATGGCGACAGTTTCACAGATCGCAGCCCCCCGCAGGCAAGACAGGAAGAGGCAGGGAGGGAGGGAGGAGGAGGGAGGAGGGACGCGACCACACTGCTCTATTCAAAACGAATACCCAACCAAGGAGGGTTGGGAAACATTTGCGCAACGAAATACATTTTCGTGGTCCACGACATCCATTTCGTGGTCCAACGGTGTTCGCGGCTTTCGTGGCGCATCCAGATTGGGAAACTTTGCACGCATGGGAACTAGTGTTTTTTTTTCTGTTTGCTTTACATGCATGTTTTTCCTGCATGCGTGCAAATTCATCAGTATTTATACAATAAATACATATTTCAATGATTTTCGTGGCAGGAAAACCGCGACAACTGTTTTCTCGGTGTTCGTGGACCCCCACGAACGCCACGAAAAGGTTTCCGGGGCCTGGGGATTTACAGCGTGCCAAGAGAGCTTGATGGGTTGTGTTTTTTCGTGCAGTTCAGCGCCATACGAAAAGGTGTTTGTGCGTTTTCAGATGGGGAAAGTCGCCATGATTGCCTGGAAGTTATAGGTGCGCGCCATTTTGACTTCCAGCTTAAAATTGCATCTTCATGTCATAGAACTTTACGCATGAGCTCCGCGGGCGCCACAAACATGCGCGCCACGAGAATAAGCTTTTGCGATGCTTTATGGTGCGCAGCGAAATAACAAGTTTCGTGGAAGTGCGCGCCATGCATTTGGATTTCCAGCTTAACATCGTTTATTTTTCGTTTTGCTAAAACTTAGTAAAACAAGTTTTCTTGTGGATATATTGCAAATTTCCAATGTATTTCGTAAGCCGCGCGCATGCAGCTTAGCATATAGGCACACAAATGTTTGGATGGTGCCCACGAGCGCCACGAAAAGGTTTTCGTGCTTTTTTTTCGTGGACCCCATGCATGCATGATCAGCCACGAAAAGGTTTTCGTGTGTCACGAAAAAGGTTTCGTGGTTTTCGTGGGGCTCCACGAACGCCACGAAAAGGTTTTCGTGTGCCACGAAAAGGTTTTCGTGGCCTTCGTCATTTCAAAAATTAATTTCAAAATTGCTGGGGCCCTTTAAGGAGGCCGACGGTAACATTGTTTTTTTTCGTGCCGCCAAAATTTCAACGAGCGCCACGAAAAGGTTTTCGTGCTTTTCGTGGAGCTCCACGAACGCCACGAAAAGGTTTTCGTGGATCACGAAAAGGTTTTCGTGGCTTTCGTCATTCCAGAAACTAATTTCAAAATTTCTGGGGATCTTTAAGGAGGCCGACGGTAACATGGCTTTTTCGTGTCACGAAAATTTCAACGAGCGCCACGAAAATGGTTTTCGTGGTTTTCGTGGAGCTCCACGAAAAAGCTTTCGTGCGCAACGAAAATGTTTTCGTGGTTTTCGTGCATGCTTTTCGTGCATGGAGATTGCCACGAAAATACTTTCCTGGCTTTCGTGGAGCTCCACGAACGCCACGAACAAGTTTTCGTGGGCCACGAAAAAGTTGCCGTGGCTTTCGTGCATTTCCAAAATGCATGATTTCAAGCCACGAAAAGGTTTTCGTGGTTGTCGTGGAGCTCCACGAACGCCATGAACATATTTTCGTGCGCCACGGAAAAGTTTTCGTGTAACATCCAGGAACTTGATTTCAAAATGCCTGCTGACCTGTAAGGAGGCCGACGGAACATTACTTTTTTTTTGCGCCAAGAGAATTCCACGAGCGCAGCGCAAATGTTTTCGTGCGTAAACGCGTTATTTTCCCCAGTTATATAATTACACAAACAAGATACAACAATTCTGGGGACCTTTAAGGAGGCCGACGGTAACATGTCATTTGCTTTAAAGGTTTTGGTATGTATATATAGTGGGAATGTAGAAAAATATTTTTTTGGTCAAACAGCATTGCGATTTCGCTTCACGAATTTTATTCTAGGGTTTTTGTTGCAGAAAAATGTATGTGAGTGGCTTGAACATTTTCATGCAACATTCAAACCTGAATTAAAACATTATGTGGGTCGCGACGGGCGCGCCGTTTCTTACAGAACATGGAAATTAATATTGTATATCAACAATCTTAATTTCCAGGCTCTGTATATAAATTCGCGGATTCCAATTCGACGAGAAATTCGTGGTACCGTATATATCGCGCCATTTGATTTCCAGCTTAACATAGCGCCAGGGCAAGTTTTCGTGCGTTTTCAGATTAGGAAAGTCGCCACGTTTGCCATGGAAACCAAAAAGGCGCGCCATTGTGATTTCCTGCAACATGTCAGGGGGCGCGAGGAAGCGCGAAAGCAGTGCGCAGGGCTACGAGGCCTACGAGGGTTACGAGAGTTCGAGGCCTCGGGGGTCTCGGCGCATGTTAGTTATCACCCGCGCACGAGTGAACATTCGGGGTCTCGTCATCGCCGATTCCGCATACGGGGAGCGACCCGGCACTGGGGCCTTCGGTGGAACTCCTTATGGGGCCACGAAGCGCTGCCCTGTGTGAGGGACCCGCATGCGCCCACCCCCACTGGGGCCTTCGGTGGAGCTCCCTATGGGGCCACGGAGCTGAGGGGGAGGAGGGAGGAGGGGGAGGAGGAAGTAAGGAAGGAAGGAGAGGAGAGTAACGCGGGGCCCTGTCTCTTCAAAACGAGGACCCAACACCACAGGATGGTTGGGAAAAAACAGACAAACATAGCCAAACCATACGAAAACAAATCCTCCCTGGACTATTTTGTTACTAGTTTCGAACCTTCCCCCTGCAGGGGGACGCGCCCGACTCAAGCCTGCGACTCTGCGTCCAGCGAGCGCAGCACCTGCCGCTGCAGCGGCGCCCTGGCCGCACGCGCCGCCCCGGCCCCGCGCGGCGAGCCCGCGGCGCACCTCGGCGCCAGCACGGGGCTCCGGCTGCGGCCCTTCGGGGGCGCCGCCGCGGGCCTGGGCCGCACTCGGGGGGCCTCCTGCTGCACGGCCACCGGGCCTCCCGCGTGGCCCGAGCCGTGCAGCGGCTGCGCCACCGGCGCGGCGGCGCCGAGCACCGGCTGCGCCGCCGGTGCCGCCACCTCTGCGGGAGAGAACACGCCATAGACATAGACTTGTGGCGCTCCGCACGGATCTCTTGGATCCGCGCTGGGCCCCCCCCCAGCGGCGCCTCCAGGCGCCGCCCCTGGCGCGCTCTGCGCGCCAGGGAGGGGGGTCCAGCGCGGACCCACGAAATCCGCGCGGGGCGCCAGAAATCTATGTTCATGGCGTTTGCTACTCTTCGAACCTCGCAATGGCCGGGCTGCCTCGCGGCGCCGGCGCTCGCGGAGCTGGACCTGCTCGGGGAGCGGTCGAGGGGCGGCGGCGGCAGGGCGTAGCGGCTGCCCTCGGCGTGCCACCGCGGGACCGCCTGCCGGCTCTTGTCCAACAGCTGCCTGCCGCGGTCCAGGTACTGCTCCTCTCCGACTTCGTGGTTTGTTCAACATGGGGTTCCCCGCTGGGATCGCCGCCGGGGTTGCTACGTGGATAGGGGGTTCCAAGTGGATGCTAAGGCGAGTTCTATCGGGCCTAGCCTGGCTTACAAGTGGGTTACAAGTGCCCCTAGTAGCTTAGGGTGGTTAACGGTCTGGGCTAAGTGGGCTCCGCCCACTTAGCGGAGTTGTCTAAGCCCCCTTCGCCACTCGGGTAATTCGTAACCTACTTGTAAGCCAGATTGAGCCATATATAACCCACCTTAGCATCCACTTGTAACCCACTTATCCACTTAGAACCCCCCACGGTCATTCCAGCGAAATCGCGACCCTTTCCCCAGGGCCGGTTTCTCGTCCCGAGTCGTTTTCGGTCGGTCACGGGGCTCAGCGAGGGCCCCCCGAAAAAGGCAAACACTGCCCGCCGTGTGTTTTCTCTCGACACTGCCTTCGGATCCGCGGTGCTCTGGGCAATTTCGCAAGTAGGGCGGAAATCGCCGCCCTTCGTTTCAAGCTCCTTTGATGCCGATTTCCGCCGTACTTTGCCGCTTCTGCTTCCGCCATACCCTTGCGGAGATATCCGCCGTACTTTTCTTGAGGCGACGCTTTCCGCCATACTTTTCCGCATCGCTCAGGGCGCATCTCCGACACAGCTTCAGGTCGGAAAAGCAACCCGAGTGCGGCGGATCCGCAGTCAGGGGGCGCGAGCATGTCTGGGGCAGCTTCTGGCGCCCATGGATCCTCCGCGCGGTCCACCGGCCGCCAGCCCTCGCTGGGACGCCCGGAAGAGTTAATGAGAAAAACAGGTGCGATCTCCAACATCCAATCCAAAGCTAGGCAGACGGCTCTGTTGGTTAACGGTGGTGTTGGGAACCTGGTTTCTGCGACCCCAGAGTCGCGCGCAACAAAGTTGAGCAAACCGAAGGAAACCACGAACCACACTTCCCAATACATTTTCAAATGCGCGAGGTTACAGCCGAACACGGCATAGTGAATTGTCGGGAAGCTCGAACCACTCTTTCCTACAACTGGTTTGGCCACGCACCAGTCCCACCTACAATACCGAGGCCTACCACACCGTTACGTAGAACACTGTTAGCCCGTCCACGGCACATGTTGCCCAAACCCGACAGCGGCTGCCGTTGCGCAGGCGGCCCTCTGTCTCAAATGGGCAACGCCAGCGGCAACGCCGACAGGGTGCCCTGTTCAAAATGAGCAGGGGCTGCTGTTGGTCTTCGTCAAGAGTGAGGGGGACGAACGGTTATTCATTGTCCCTGGGTGCGTGGCTGAAGTGAGAATATTCGGCGCAGATTATGCTGGTGTGTTGATGTTTGCCGTTTTGGTTGTTCGTGGTGGTCTTGAACTCTTATTTCTAAAAAGTAACTGTTGTTGCTCCCCCTGGTGCACCTTGGCTCGCACCTTCCTTTTTACCGAAAACACGATTGCCCCTCAGATTGGGTCCCTGGCCCCCGGCCTACAACAACAGCGGCTCCCAAAGTGTATTCAAAATCGAGCTCTCGCGCGCGACTTCCTGACAATTAATCCAAGCATCGCGCTCTCGCGTGGCACGTTTTCGCAATTTATTGACACGCCGGGCCCCCAACACTCAGGAATCACGCTCTCGCTTTGGATTCCCCATGATTTACTTAGGAACCGCGCTATAGCTCGAGACTTCTTCGCGGTCCATGCAGGACTGACGCTTCAGCCCCCAGCCCGCTCGACCCCGCCGTCTGGGCCCGCCCGACCCCCGCGCCCGTCTGGTTCTGCTGCTTGCTTTTCTGCTCCTCGCCCCTCTCGTGCTAATCTCTGTCGTGCTCCATCCTTTTCTCTCTCTCCGTTGTGCCTCTCCTCCATTCCGTGTTCTAAGGGCTTCGGCAGCTACGCGTTGCAGGTAAGGGAGATATACCCCCAATGGGGTACGGTCGAAGACAAAGCGGGCGGGTTTCGAGCGCCTCCCGGGGCACGCACCCGGTTCTTTACGCGGGAACGTCCTGATGCTCAGATTGTGCCCCTGGCACCAGGTTTACAATAACAGCGGCTCCCGCAATACACCTCCTGACAACTTATTTCAAAATCGCGCGCTCGTGCGGGACGTCCTCAATGCACGCAGGAATCGCGCTCTAGCGTGGCACCTTCTCGCAATGTATTGAATCGCCGCGCCCCCAACATTCAGGAATCACGCCCTCCCTCTGACCTTTCTCGCGAATTACTTGGGAACCGTACTAAGCGAAAGCTTCCTCGAGGCTTCATGCAGGACCCACGCTTCAGCAACCCGCCTGCTCAACCTGGCCGCCTGGGCCCGCCGCTAGAGTCTACCCGCTCGATCTGCCCGTCTGGTCCGGCCACGTGCCTCCTGCTCCTGGCCCCTGCCTGCCAAATCTCTCTCTCGTGCTCCGTCCTTCTCCCTGCCCCTTGCACCCGTCCTCCCTGCCACCGTTTTAAAGGCTGCGCTGAATACGCGTGACAGGTCAGGAATACATACCCCCAAGATGGGGCAAGTCGAAGACGAAGATAGCGGGTCCCGAGGGTTCGGATTAAACGTGCCCATGGCACGGAACGGAACGGAAACCAGCGCAAGGCTCCGCGAGGGAGCTGCCGGGAGGGCCCAGGCCCGCCCGCATCTTGATGCACTCGTCCCTCGGGTGGCCCCGCGCCTCTCTTGCTCCGCGACCTGTGTCCGATCGTCGTAGCCGATGGTGGTCAGCACATGCTGTTTGATATCGTCCACACCCACCGGGTCTCAGGGCGCCCTGGGCGTCGCTGGGCTGGCGTGCGCAGGTCCAGTC
Source organism: Prorocentrum cordatum (assembly GCA_963575745.1). Taxonomy (NCBI): domain Eukaryota; class Dinophyceae; order Prorocentrales; family Prorocentraceae; genus Prorocentrum; species Prorocentrum cordatum. The sequence continues at coordinate 170,121 of CAUYUJ010013725.1, read as the reverse complement.
GCGGAGCCCAGTTCAGGATTGGAATCGGCCATTCTGATGCCTCCATGAAAACACCTTTTCGTGCCCATTCCCATGTTTATCCGCCTGTAAATCGTGGCCCAACAATACACTCCATATTCACGCACTCGTCGTACTGCCTCGTGGGTGGCACGTTTAATCCATTCCGGCCAAGGGTCCAATAAAGTGTCGTCCTCGGCGATGTCGTTGCCCGGGTTTGGGGGCGGAGCGGCGCCTATGGCACGCGACTGGACAAGGGAGAACAACTTGTTGTGGTTGTTGTTGCTGTTTGTGTGTGTGTGTGTTTTTGGTTGTTGTTGTCGTCGTCGTCGTCGTCGTCCTGCGACCCCCACACGACCCACCCCGCGACCCATCCACGACCCGCCCCGCGACTGACCCCGAGACCCACCCCGCGAATAACCCCGAGACTTATCCGCAACTGTGGGGAGGGACCGGACGGTCATTCATACCCCCTGGATGCGTGGCTGAAGAGGGGTCCGTGGCCCAAATTGCGTGGCTGAAGAGGGGTCCGTGGCCCAAATTTCTTGGATATTGTTTTTGTTTGCTGTTGTTGTCGTCGTCCTGGCCCGCGACCTCCCCGCGACCTACCCCGCGACCCACCCCGCGACCCACCCCGCGACCCGCCAGCGACCCACCCGCGACCCACCTGCGACCCACCACCATTGCTTTGTCGAAAATTCAGCGCCAGCGGCTGGCTCGTTACACAATGTGTCAACAAATCGTCGCCCACAGCGGGTTTCTTCAGAGCCTCGAAGACCTGTAGGTCGGAATGGGGCGTGGCAGAAAGGGGTGTGGTGCCAATCGTGGAGATGGCAATGTCTTCGACGACCGCAGGCATCGCCAGATTCGGCGTCGACACCACACCCCTTTACACCGTACCCCTTTCCCGCCTCCGTGGAAGACTGCCGACGGCCCCGCCGCCCCCCCTTCCTATCCGTCACTGCGGGGGGGCACGCGCGTACCCGTTCTCTCCGTGCCCGCTTCTTCGTGCCGACCTCTGGCCCGCGCCGCGCGGCGGGGAGCTCGACCGGCGGCGCGAAGCCCGCGGACTTCGCGGGGCCCTCGCGCGGGCCGCCCGCCGCCGCGCCGCGCGCCCTCTGCCGCGGCGGTGGCGAAACGTCGCCCAGCAGCGTCTGCAGCGCCACCAGCGCGGCCATCGGCGGCCCCTGCGCGGCGGCGGCGGCGCCGGCTTCGACGAGCCCGCGATGCGCGGCGCGGGCGGCAAGGGCGTCATTATCGTCGTCGTCGTGAGCGGCGGCGGCGGCGGCGGCCAGGGCGTCGTCGTCGTCGTCGTCGTCGTCGTCGTCGTCGTCGTGGTCGGCGACGTCGTCGTCGTCGTCGTCGTGGTCGGCGACGTCGGCGGCGGCGCCGGCGTCGGCGGCGGCTTCGGCGTCAGCGTCAGCGGCGGCGTCGGCGGCGGCGTCGGCGTCGGCGTCGTCGGCTTCGGCGTCGGCGTCGTCGTCGTCGTCGTCGTCGGCGGCGAGGGCGGCGCTGGCGTCGTCGGCGGCGGCACCGGCGTCGGCGCGGCGTCGGCGTCAGCGTCGGCGGCGTCGGCGTCGGCGTCGTCGTCGTCGTCGTCGTCGGCGTCCGTCGTCGTCGTCGTCGTTCATCGTCGTCGTCGTCGTCGCGGTCGTCGTCGTCGTCTGCGTCGTCGTCGTCGTCCGTAGCTGCGGCGGCGGCGGCGGCAGGCGGCGGCGGCGGCGGCGTTTTTTTTCCGTCGTCGTCGTCGTCGTCGTCGTCGTTCGTCGTCGTCGTCGTCGTAGTCGTCGTCGTCAGCGTCGTCGTCGTCGTCGTCGTCATTATCGTTGTCGTCGTCGTGATCGACGGCGGCGGCGGCGGCGGCCAGGGCGTCGTTCGTCGTCGTCGTCGTCGTGGTCGGCGACGTCGTCGGCAGCGGCGTCGACGTCGGCGTCGTCGGCGGCGGCGCCGGCGTCGGCGGCGGCTTCGGCGTCAGCGTCAGCGGCGGCGTCGGCGGCGGCGTCGGCGTCGGCGTCGTCGGCTTCGGCGTCGGCGTCGTCGTCGTCGTCGTCGTCGGCGGCGGCGGCGTCGGCGTCGTCGTTAACGACGTCGTCGTCGTCGGCGGCGAGGGCGGCGCTGGCGTCGTCGGCGGCGGCACCGGCGTCGGCGGCGGCGTCGGCGTCAGCGTCAGCGGCGGCGTCGGCGGCGGCGTCGGCGGCGGCGTCGGAGTCGGCGTCGTCGTCGTCGTCGTCGTCGTCGTTTCCGACGTTATCGTCGTCGTCGACGTTATCGTCGTCGTCGTCGTCGTCGTCGTCGTCGGCGTCGTCGTCGGCGTCGACGTCGTCGTCGACGGCGGCGGCGGCGTTTGTCGTCGTCGTCGACGTTATCGTCGTCGTCGTCGTCGTGGTCGTCGTCGTCGTGGTCGTCGTCGTCGTGGTCGTAAGCGACGGCAGCGGCGGCGTCGTCGGCGTCGGCGGCGTCGTGGGCGTCGTCGTCGTCGGCGTGAGCGGCGGCAGTAGCGTCGGCGTCGGCGTCGGCGTCGGCGTTGGCGACGGCGTCGGCGTCGCCGTCGTCGTCGTCGTCGTCGTCCGCGTCATCGGTCGTCGTCGTCGTCGTCATCGGCGTCGTCGTCGTCGGCGGCGGCTTCGGCGTCGGCGTCGGCGTCGGCATCGAGGTCGTCGTCGGCGTCGGCGTCGTCGTCCTCGTCGTCGTCGTGGTCGGCGTCGGCGTCGGCGTCGCGGTTTTGCGACATCAGCGTCGTCGTCGGCGGCTCCGTTGGTGACGTCGGCATCGACATCGGCGTCGTCGGCGCCGGCGTCGGACGTGATCGTCGTGGTCGTTGTCGTCGTCCGTCGGCGTCGTCCTGGGGGTCGTCGTCGTCGTCGTCGTCGCCGTCGGCGTTCATCGTCGTTGTCGTCGTCGTCGTCGTCGTCGTCGTCGGTGTCGAGGGCGTTGTGGGCGTCGTCGTCGGCGTCGTCGGCGTCGTCGTCGGCGTCGCGCGTCGCGGGCGTCGTGGGCGGCGTCGTCGTCGTCGTCATCGGCGTCGTCGTCGGCGGCGGCATCGGCGTCGGCGTCGGCGTCGGCGTCGGCGTCGGCGTCGGCGTCGGCGTCGGCGTCGCGGCGTCGTCGTCGTCGGCGTCGGCGTCGTCGTCTTCGTCGTGGTCGTCGGCATCGGCGGCGTCGGCGGCGGCTCCGTTGGTGGCGTCGGCGTCGGCATCGGCGTCGTCGTCGGCGGCGTCGTTGGTGGCGTCCTCGTTGCCCCGAAGCGAGGGCGCAGATGGTCGGCAAGGTCGAGGAGGCACACGGCCACGAGGCGCCCGCCCGAGGGCCGGCGGGGTCAGCGGGGCGGCGGCGGAGCGCGCGCGCGGTGGGCAGCTGAGGCCCGCCCGAGCGGTCGGAAGGGAGGGGGGGAGTAGTGTGGACTTCTCGGGCCCTGAGGCCCTGAGGGGCCCCCTAAAGGGCCCCTCCTCTGCAGCCCTGGCTGCCTCCCCTCACGCCTCGCTCCCCATGGCGCGACCCCCCAACCCATGAAGCCCAGACGAGGCCGGAGAACACCTCGCTGGTCGTCGCAGCCGCGCCTCCCGAGCGCCTCCCGCGGCCGCGGCGCGCGCGCGCGCCGGGTGTCGGCGCCACGTGGGCACTCCGGGGACGGGAACTCCGGCCGATGCAGGGGCGGGCCGGCCTTCCTGCGCCGCTGCCCCACACCGACCCGCGCGAGCGTGTTGCTCCCGTGCCGCCTTGAGCCCTGCCGCCTCCCTGCGCGCCGCCAGGGTCGACTGAACGCGGGGGTGGCCCTGGGTAGAGAGGGGCCCTTGGTGCGCGGCCTTGCGGGGGCCGCGGGGGGGCGGCCAAACAGAGGCGCGCAAGGCGCCGCTGCCGCCTCGCGCTCGGCGATCGGGGGGCCCCAGTGGGCCCGCACCAAGGGTCACTCTGGCGAAGGGTCGCTCTCACGTGCCGTCGGCAGAGTGCCAGGGCGGCGGCTCCGCGAGCGCAGAGGTCCCGACGTCGCAGCTCGCTGCACGGCGTGACCCCTAGGGGGGGGGAGCTGGACCTCTGGGGGCCGGCTCTCCACGCCGCGGGGCGTGCTCGCACGGCCCCAGGGCCAGGCAGGGCCCCCCTCTGGAGGGTGGCAACGGGGGGGGGAGAGAGAGAGAGAGGTCCATATTGGGCCAACTCAAGAAGGGGGGGGGGGGAGCAGCGAGCTGGAGTCGGGGGATACGCCGCCGACAGATCGGCGACTGATGGCGACTCTGCACACGCCCGGGCGGGGTGAGCCATCGGGTCCATCTCGGCGGCGGTGTGGGCGATGGGGAGCCGATGCGCCCCCCTGGAGCCCAGCCAAGAATCCCCCTGGCGTTGCCTCGGAGAGCGGTCACCAAATCTTCCGTCGCGACCTCCCTGGACGAGGGAGCGTCACGGCATTGTGGCTTGCGTGCCATATAGAGGGCAGCAAATCCATCCCGATAACAACCACCCCGACACGCGAAGCACCCACAGAAGGAATCAGACAGGGCAGGGCTGTTTAGTAAACGCCAAAGGCCGTTTCATAAACGCCAATTGTCTGGTCCGGGTGGTTTTTCCTCCCTTGATCATAGCTCGGGTCTCTGGCTGCCGTTCGGGACGATCCAGGCAGCCCCAGAACGCTCTCGGCGAGGCCCTGCTGCTGGAGCGCACCTCGAGGCAGGGAAATCCCCAGGAACCGACGACACCTCCAGTCCAGTGAGTGTTGGGGGTCCCAAAACTGTGTGGTGCCAGACCGCGCAATGACCTTGGAGTCCCCGAAGGCCCCGCATCAGGGCTTTTGGCACCCTGGGGGCCCCAGTCGCCCGAGGCATCCTTGGGGGACGCCTCACCTCCCAAAACCGCGCGGTGACCCCGCATCCCCACTGACTCGCCGCGCGGCGCGGTCACCGCACCGTCTGGGGGCCCCCGAAAGTGAACGCCCGGCGCGGCGCCGCGGGGGGCGCGCCGGTCGGGGCCTCCCGCGGCGCCCCGCGCCGACGCCGAGCACACCCTCGCGAGGGCCGCCTGCCTCGCCGGCAGGGGGCGGCGGCGGGGCGCTCCTCTGCCCCAATGTGCGGGTGCATGCTCCGGGCTTCCCTCCCCTCCTCCCCTCCCTCCTGCCCCCCTGCTCTTCTTCCCTCCTGCCCCCCTCCTCCTCCTCCTCCTCCTCCTCCTCCTCTTCCTCCTCCTCCTCCTCCTCCTCCTCCTCCTCCTCCTCCTCCTCCACCCTCCTCAGGCCTCCCTCTCCTTCCCCAACTGCCCGTTTCCCTCTCTGCCCAACTGCTCCTCCTCCCTCCTCCTCCTCCTCCTCCTCCTCCTCCTCCTCCTCCTCGTCCTCCTCCTCCTGCTCTTCCTCTTTCTTTTCCTCCTCATCCTCTTCCTTCTCCTCCTCCTCCTCCTTCTCCTCCTTCACCCTCCTCAACCCTCTTCCTCCTCCTCCTCCACCTCCTCCTCCTCCTCCTCCTCCTCCTCCTCCTCCTCCTCCTCCTCCTCCTCCCCCTCCTCCTCATCCTCCGCCTCATCCTCCTCCTCCACCCTTCTCAACCCTCTTTCTTCTCTTCCCGTGTTTTTCGTTATATGTCGTATGATGGCCCTTCTAGTTAGTATAAGCATTGCTATTCGTATGTGGCTTATTTTCTGTTGTACTATCAATATGTGCAGTTTCATACGCTTTCGCATCAGTGCATGTTTTTATGTATTATCAGTGCTACGAGTCTCATTATCACAATTATTGGTACCCTTGCGATTATTGTTACCCTTGCCACTCTTACTATTCGTAGTCCTACAACCATTCGTATTTTTATTATTCCCAACCCTCCTGCGTTGGGTTCTCGTTTTGAATAGAGCACTGCTCGCGCCTTCCCGCTCCTCTCCCCCCCTGCCTTTTACCTGGCTCATCGCTGCGTTTCGAGCGCTGCTGGGGGCTGCGATCTGTGAAACTGTCGCCAGTTTCGAGGGCTGCTGGGGGGCCCACCACAGTGTGCACCCGCGGCGGATTCAAATGGGACCTCGCCATCCCTGGGGGGCTGCGATATGTGAAACTGTCGCCACTTTCTAGGCCTGCTGGGGGGCCCAGCACAGTGTGCACCCGCGGCGGATTCAAATGGGACCTCGCCATCCCTGGGGGGCTGCGATCTGTGAAACTGTCGCCACTTTCGAGGCCTGCTGGGGGGCCCAGCACAGTGTGCACCCGCGGCGGATTCAAATGGGACCTCGCCATCCCTGGGGGGCTGCGATCTGTGAAACTGTCGCCACTTTCGAGGGCTGCTGGGGGGCCCAGCACAGTGTGCACTCGCGGCGGATTCAAATGGGACCTCGCCATCCCTGGGGGGCTGCGATCTGTGAAACTGTCGCCACTTTCGAGGGCTGCTGGGGGGCCCAGCACAGTGTGCACCCGCGGCGGATTCAAATGGACCTCGCCATCCCTGGGGGGCTGCGATCTGTGAAACTGTCGCCACTTTCGAGGCTGCTGGGGGGCCCAGCACAGTGTGCACCCGCGGCGGATTCAAATGGGACCTCGCCATCCCTGGGGGGCTGCGATCTGTGAAACTGTCGCCACTTTCGAGGGCTGCTGGGGGGCCCACACAGTGTGCACCCGCGGCGGATTCAAATGGGACCTCGCCATCCCTGGGGGGCTGCGATCTGTGAAACTGTCGCCACTTTCGAGGGCTGCTGGGGGGCCCAACACAGTGTGCACCCGCGGCGGATTCAAATGGGACCTCGCCATCCCTGGGGGGCTGCGATCTGTGAAACTGTCGCAACTTTCGAGGGCTGCTGGGGGGCCCAGCACAGTGGGTACCCACGGCGGATTCAAATGGGACCTCGCCATCCCTGGGGGGCTGCGATCTGTGAAACTGTCGCAAATTTCGATGGCTGCTGGGGGGCCCAGCACAGTGGGCTTCCCGCACGTCTTTCTCCTGCTCTTCGCTCCCGACTCCCAATGTCCTATTCGAGCCTGTAGTTGCCGCCGCTCGTTCTTGTATGGTTCTCCTGCGCATCATGCTATTGGCGCGTGTCCCAAGTAGCTTACACATCAAACAACGGATTCTGCAATTTGGTTGTCCGTGCAAGTATCGGCCAACTCCTCGTTTCACATGATCCAAATGGGTTGGGTACGTCACAGGGTAAGTATTAGTATTTGTTATGATGCTTAGTAGTAGTAGTAGTAGCAGCAGCAGCAGCAGCAGCAGCAGTAGTAGTAGTAGTAGTAGTAGTAGCAGCAGCAGCAGCAGCAGTAGTAGTAGTAGTAGTAGTAGTAGTAGTAGTAGTAGTAGCCGTAGTAGTAGTAGTAGTAGTAGTAGTAGTAGTAGTAGTAGTAGTAGTAGTAGTAGTAGTAGTAGTGGTGGTGGTGGTGGTGGTGGTGGTAGTAGTAGTAGTAGTAGTAGTACTAGTAGTAGTAGTAGTAGTCGTAGTAGTAGTAGTAGTAGTAGTAGTGGTAGTGGTAGTGGTGGTAGTAGTAGTAGTAGTAGTAGTAGTCGTCGTCGTCGTAGCCGTAGCCGTAGTCGTAGTAGTAGTAGTAGTAGTAGTAGTAGTAGTAGTAGTAGTAATAGTCGTAGTAGTAGTAGTAGTAGTAGCAGCAGTAGTAGTAATAGTAATTTTGGGGGTAGTCGTAGTAGTCGCAGTACTAGTAGTAGTAGTAGTAGTAGTAGTAGTAGTAGCAGTAGTAGTAGTAGCAGCAGCAGCAGCAGTAGTAGTAGTAGTAGTAGTAGTAGTAGTTGTAGTAGTAGTAGTAGTAGTAGTAGGTAGTAGTAGTAGTAGTAGTTAGTAGTAGTAGTAGTAATAGTAGTAGTAGGTAGTAGTAGTAGGTAGTAGGTAGTAGTTAGTAGTCGTAGGTAGTAGTAGTAGTAGTAGTAGTAGTAGTCGTAGTGTAGCAGTAGTAGTAGTAGTAGTAGTAGTGTAGTAGTAGTAATATAGTAGTAGTAGTAGTAGTTAGTAGTAGTAGTAGTAGTAGTAGTCGTAGTAGTAGTAGTAGTAGTAGTAAGTAGTAGTAGTAGTAGTAGCAGTAGCAGTAGTAGTAGTAGTATTAGTAGTAGTCAGTAGTAGTAGTAGTATAGTAGTAGTAGTAGTAGTAGTAGTAGTAGTAGTAGTAGTAGTAGTAGTAGTAGTAGTAGTAGTAGTAGTAGTAGTAGTAGTAGTAGTAGTAGTAGTAGTAGTAGTAGTAGTAATAGTAGTAGTAGTAGTAGTAGTAGTAGTAGTAGTAGAGTAGTAGTAGTAGTAGTAGTAGTTAGTAGTAGTAGTAGTAGTAGTAGTAGTAGTAGTAGTAGTAGTAGTAGTAGTAGTAGTAGTAGTAGTAGTAGTAGTAGTAGTAGTAGTAGTAGTAGTAGTAGTAGTAGTAGTAGTAGTAGTAGTAGTAGTAGTAGTAGTAGTAGTAGTAGTAGTAGTAGTAGTAGTAGTAGTAGTAGTAGTAGTAGTAGTAGTAGTAGTAGTAGTAGTAGTAGTAGTAGTAGTAGTAGCAGTGCTGTTGTTATCATTCCGAGTATCGTCTATACTGTTCTTTCGTCTCATTATTCCTACTCCCCCTCTTCTCCTCCTCCTCCTTTTCCCCCTCATCCCCTCCTACTCCCCCTGCCCCTCCTCCTCCTCCTCCTCCTCCTCCCCATCCTCCTTTTCCACCTGCCGTGGTTATCTTGTATGCGAGTCTGGCCCGAGTGGGCAGCCTATTGGGGCCGTCAGCATTCCAGCAGGGCGGCGGCGGCGGCGGGAACGCCGCCAGTCCGGCGAGGCTGCTCTGGCAGGCGGCGGCAGCGGGCAGCGGGCTTGCGTCCTCCTACTCCTCCTTCTCCCTACTATATCCTCCTTGTCCTCCTCTATTAGTATTATTGGTGATATTATTCGTCTTATCATTATGATCATTTTTATTATTATTCATCTTCCTCCTCCCCCCTCCTATTCCTCCCCTCCCTCCCTCCCTCTTCTCCTCCCTCGTCTCCCCCTCCTCCTCCTCCTCCTCCTCCTCCTCCTCCTCCTCCTCCTCCTCCTCCTCCTCCTCCTCCTCCTCCTCCTTATCCTCTTTCTCCTCCTTCTCCTCCTCCTCCTCCTTATCCACCTCCTCCTCCTCCTTCTCCCCCATCTTCCCTCCTCTCAAATCTCCCACCTTGTCCCTCCTTCCACCTTTTCCTCCCCAGCCTGCGGCACCCCCTGCGCAAAATATTCTCTCACTCCCTTCCCCCTTCACGGCGATGGCCTGCGGCACGTTGAGGCGTGGAAGAATGCCAAAGGTTGCCTGAGGCGGGGTTTCTGTAGTCGTCAAACTCATGTCGCCTCCCTGGGGCTCTCCAAGGCGTCCGCGACGGCCCAGGAGGCCCCCAAGACGGTCCAAGAGGGCCTTGGGTCGCCGATCGATCGCTCGAAGACGCCCAAGATGGCCTCAATATGGCCTAAGAGGCTCCCAGAACGCCCCAAGAGGCCTCCAAGAAGCCTCCCAAGAGGGCCCCAAGAGGCAAAAATGCTTGACTCCCCCTAGGTTGTTGACGCTCCAGAACAGCCCAAGAGGCCCCCCAAACCACCCCAAAGAGGCACGAGAGGTCTCCAAGAGGGCCCCAAGACGGCCTAAGAGCGCCCCAAGACGGCCCAAGAGGCGCCCAAGACGGCCCAAGAAGGCCCTAAATCGGCGCCAAAAGGGGCCCAAGGGGGGGAACACGAACCGACAATCCGAGCCTTCTGCCCCAAGAAGCCCCCAGGAGGCCCCAAGAGGCCCCCAAGAGGCCCCAAGAGGCCCCAAGAGGTCCCCAAGAGGCCCCAAGGAGGCCCCCAAGAGACCCAAAAGAGGCTCCAAGAGGTCCCAAAAGCCCCCAAACTGGCCTCAAAACTGTTTCCAAGAAGCCCCGAGAGGCCTCCCACGAGGTCCCAACGAACATACAATAGGCTTCACACCCACACCTCAGGCACGGCGACGGGACTTGCCGCAGGCAGCTGGGAATCCTCTCACTCCCTCCCTACTTCACGGCGACGGTCTGCGAGCTAATGCCGCATGGTCTCATCCCACTTTGCTCGCCGCTGCCGTTGATGCTCGAAGGCGGGTCAAGGGGATGCCTTCCACCGTCTCGCTCCTCCTCCTCCGCCTCCTCCTCCGCCTCCTCCTCCTCCTGTAGCCTCCTCCTGCGTCCTCCAGCTGCGCCCTGGGGGGTATACGGCTGCCTCCTCCCCCCCGCCTTCCTCCGGCAGCCACGCCCCACGGGGCACGGCTGCCCCTCCCCCCCTCCGCTCTCCCTCCCCCCCCCCCTCCCTCCTCCGACGCCTCCGCCCACCTCCTCCCCGCGGGCCCACTCCCTCGCCCACCTCCTCCCCGCGGGCCCACTCCCTCGCCCGCGGGCCCCTCCACCAGCCCCGCGGCGCCCTCCGCCAGGCCCTGCGGGCCCCTGCCCTGGCCCGCTGGCTTCTCCCTGGCCCGCGAGCTCCCTGCGCGCCTGCCCGGACCCGCGGGTCGCCCACCTGGCCCTCCCCCCCCCTCCTCCTCTCCGGGCTGCGGCCTGCTCTTCTCCAGGGCCAGCTCCTGAGGGACAGCGCCTCCGCCCCAGCGTCGATGGACCGTAGGCCCTGCGGGGTGTTGGCACAAGGCGCGGGGTGGCCGCCCCCCCGCAGGGTACAACCACTTCTAGATAGATGATGGATCCCTCCCAAACACTCCAACGCATTGGCAAAATCAAAGCGTAAGCCTTTCTCCGCTTTCGGCCTATAGCGCGGGCCTTCTCCGGGACCTTGAGATAGCGACCAAAGAAAAACAACAGGAAGAGGAGCGGGTCCTCAGGCAAACGCCCAGGAACTCCAGAAGCCCCGCATGGGAAAGGTGAAAGCACCCAGCGTCTGGGCTCTCGGCCTTCAGCAGCTCTCTTCATTTGCCCGCTCATGGCTCCTCCCTCCTCCACCTCTGGCCGTCGTCGCACCCGCTCTACACGGGTCCTCCTGCTCCTCCCTCTCCCCGTCCCCCCCTGCTTGGATAAAAAGCCCACGTCAAGGACTCGGAGATCGTTGGGGCAGCCCCCGTCGGTTGGAGGCTGGTGGGGTGATCGGTACCGCCAAATGGGCGAATATCTGTCCCCAAGGACTGGCGCAGGCAGGGCCCTTTTTCGAGCCTTGCCCCCCCCCCCCCCCCCGAGGGGAAGCATTACGCCGTGGCGGGGCTGGACACCTCCCTCGGATCCCAGCCCCGCCGCGGTTCACCCCCTGCTGGCCGAACGTGTGTCGTTTGTTTAGTTGATGGCATCTGGAGCCTCACGTGTGTTTTGCGAGCGTGTATCGCTTGTTTTGTCGGTGGACCCTGAAACCCCTTGTGTGCATTGCGAACGTCTCTCATGTTTTGTGTGGCCTCTGGAACCTCACTTGCCTGTTCGATGTCCTTCCCCTCGGCTGCCCGGGCCTGAACTGAGAATGGGCCCGCTGTAAAGGCGATGTCGGCCGTCGGGCTTCAATTGGCCCGGCGCTCACCTCGCAGAAAAGGCATGAGTGGACGGCTGCCAAATAGGACCGGACCCCCTGCCGGTCCACTCCGCCTCCCAAGTCCCCGTCCCTGCATCTGGACGTACGCCGGATCATCCAGCACGGGGCCTCCCAACATCTCAACGACTTCCCCCAAAACCGCTATGTCATGCAGGACGTTGGCTTGCAATGGCTCAGGAAGCCTGAACCGGCCTCCACGACAACGAAAACAGTGGCAAAACTCCGCCCCAACCTGGTTCGCGACGTCTGGAGGCCTTCCAAGGCATGCCGACCCCCACCCCCGATGGCATACAGTCTTCGACTGGGCACGCACGGCAAACAGTGGTGGGCCCAGCCCGGGGATCTGTGACGGGGAGGGCGCCCGTCCTCAACAAGGGAGGATGCGAACATAATATCGGGGTCGACCCCTTTAGCAGAACACCCGCTAGCGAACATGCCCCAAGGCCCGACCCAGCGGGCGCTGGCCCGCAAACGTTTGGAGCTGGAACGCCCTGTCAAGAACCCGACAAAGGCAGTTCATATCCGCGCCGCATCGCGTAAGCGGGGCGTGGCTCTGTCAACCTCGGGGAAAAACAGGAGCGTATCCCCGAACTGCCCTTCTCCTCTGAGCGGCCAATGTCTTCTCTGGGTGGAGTTTGGAAATGTTCGGAGCCAACAAATCGCCTGCGAGGTATGGGTCCTCGCATGGGGGGCCACCAGGAGCCCAAGGCGTGCCGAAGCACCCACGTGGTCCCCCTTTCTGAGAATGCCACGCCTGCCACGCCGTGGCAAACTGGGGCGGACTGCGCACTGTGTGTAAAGTGCCTGTGTGTGTGTATGCGCGCCGTGTGAGTTATCGTCTGTATGTGGTCTGTATGTGTGTGAATGCGTCTGTGTATGTGTGTATTTGTGTGTGCGTGCGTTGTGCGCGTGTGTGCGAGTCTGTATTGTGTAGTGGTGCCCGTGTGCGTGTGTATGCGTTTGTGTGTATACGTATGTGTGCGTATCGGTTGTCCTTGTGCGCTGGTGATGGGGGAACGTAAATGAAGTGAGGAGACGCGCGTTGGGTGGGGCGAAATCCCAAACGACATTCAATGGCGTTGGGAAGGGGGGCGGCGGCGCCACGCGAACCCTGTCACAGGGGCCCTCGGTGGGGGTTTCTATGGGGCCACGAAACGCGCGAGGGGTGTGCCCGGATGGGCGGGGCGGCACCATGCGAACCCTGCCGCTGAGGATGTCGCTGCGCCCCTCATTTGGGGTACGAGGCGCGCGAGGGGAGCGCCGAAGTGGGAAGGGCGGCGCAATGCAAACCTTGCCATTGGGGCCTTCGGCGGAGCCGGCGGAATTCCATGTGGGAGAGGAGGAGGGGAGAAACAAGTGAAGGAAGGAAGGACGAAGGAGCGACGCGGGGCGCTGTCTCTTCAAAACGAAAACCCCGCACCGCAGGATTGGTGGGAACTTCGCCGGGGAGCACCCAGCAGGCCTTCACGAAACCCCATACCAGCCTCGAAAGGGCCCCCAACACGCTTTCCAAGGGAAGGGGGAAGAGGAGGGGGAGAAAAGGACTCGGAGACAAGCCTTTTGCACTTCTCCGCTGATGGGGCGAGCGGGCGCGCGCTCAGACCCACCGGGCAGGAGGAGAAAGGGAGAGGAGGCAAAACAAACAAATGTGACTCGGCTGCGGGCAGGGTGCATCAATCCTGCCCATCGCGTCAATCACTCTTCTCCTCCGTCGCCCGCCGGGCATCTACCGACAACGCTCTCGCTGACGCAGGCCGTGAAGAAGGCCGTGGGCGCCTGGCATCTCGGGACGCACGTTGGCAACTTCTCCCTTTGCGTCTCTCCCGCGCATGTGTGCTGCACCCTTCGCATGGCGTCCCATAACTTCATAGCTGCCCCAATGAAGCCGCAATCGGAGAGTGACACTGAGCTGGCGCAAGCAGGGGCTAATAGGTCGATGGAAGCCAAGTTTGTCGACGAATGCGGAAGGGGTGCGAAGAGTCTGTGGCGCGTCCCGGACAGATGGAGATGATGCGCATGAGAAGAATGGGCACCCTGAATGGCGAAGGACCGAGTCAAAGGCAGTTGCGAGCAACGCGAGCCAGGTGAGAACAAGGACAACAGGGGGGCGAGGGGGAGACATGGGCGGCGGGCGCATGTGATTCCTGCAACTGTGGTCTTCGGTGTAGTTCCTTATGGGGCAACGAAACGTGTGGCGGGCGTGCCGAAATGGAGGCGGGTACCGCATGCCAGCCGTGTCGCTGGGGCTCTCGGTGGAATTCCCTATGCGTCCACGAAGCGTGTGAGGGGTGTGCCGAACTGGAGGCGGGTACCACATGTGAACCCTGCCACCGGTGCCTTCCGTGAAGTCCCATACGAGGCCACGAAACGTGTGAGGGAGGGGCTTTTCGGTGGAGCTGCCTCTGCATTCATAAAGCGTGTACGGGGGGTGCCGAAGTAGAGGCGGGTACCGCATGTGAACCCTGCCACTGGAACATTCGGTGGAGCTCCATATCGGGCCACGAAACGTGTGAGGGGTGTGCCGAAATAGGCGTGGCGATCGAGGGCCGATGATGAGAACGATGATTTTGACGTTGATGATGACGATGGTGATGGTGATGGCGATGGTAATACTTTTGATGATGATGATGCTGATGATGATGATGATGATGACCATGATGATGATGCTGATGATGCTGATGATGCTGATGATGATGATGTCGACGATGCGGATGCCGATGCCGATGCCGATGCCGACGACGACGGTGATGACGATGACAATGACGATGACAATAACGATGACGACGGTAGTGACGATGATGATGATGATGATGATGATGATGACGATGATGATGCTAATGATGATGCTGATGCTGATGCTGATGCTGATGCTGATGCTGATGATGATGCTGACGATGACGAGGAGGAGGAGGAGGAGGATAAGGAGGAGGATGAGGGTGATAATGATGATGGTGATGAGGAACATGATGACGATGATGATGAGGATAATGATGACGAACATGAGTGTGATGATGATGATGATGCTGATGCTGATGACGACGAGGCCGCTGCTGCTGATGACTGACGATGATACTGGTGATACTGGTGATACTTGTTCTACTGGTGATACAATGACGATGATGATGATACTGGTGATACTGACAATGATGATGATGCTGTTGATGCTGATGATGCTGATGCTGATGATGATGATGATGCTGATGACGATAATGGTACTGATGATGATGATGATGAGGAGGAGGAGGAGGAGGAGGATGAGGATGATGATGACAATGATGATGCTGCTGCTGCTGCTGCTGATGATGATGATGATGATGATGATGATGATGATGATGGTGATGACAATGATGATGATGGTGATGACAATGATGATGACATGTGGGGGGCAGAATCGGGAGGGAGGGAGGAGGGAGGAGGACGGAGAAGGAAGAGCAACGAACGCAGGGCGCTGCGGAGTCAAAACGGGGACCCACCAGCACAAGACGCTTGGGAAGAAGGGAGGCTGCGAGGATGGAGAGGGACACCTCCTCCTCCTCCTCCTCCCCCTCCTCCTCCTCCTCCTCCTCCTCCCCCTCCTCCCCCTCCTCCTCCTCCCCCCGCAGACTAGCAGGAGGTCGTCGATGGGGAAGGGGCCCTGGGATGCCCCAGGGATCGAGCGGGCGAGCCGGCGCGCCGCAGTCGCTTCGAGCGCAGGCGACTGGATGAACGGAGACGGCCGAGGGACTCGAGGCGGCTGCCAGAGGAGCCAAAGAGCAGGAGACGGAGAGAGAGAGAGAGAGAGAACGCTGCGAGCCGCTCTCCTTTTGCGACCCGCCGCCTCCACGACGCCGCATCCTCGCACCCTCTGGCTCGCCCGCGCGCCCTGCCCCCGGCGTCCGGCCGAGCGCTTGGCCGACCTCACCGGCCGCCACGGGACCCGATCACCGGCCTCGAGCTCCTCCATGCCCCTGAGGCTGACGAGCCAGCATGCGATGGCACCCTCAGGGAGAGGGAGATATCTTCTAGGCTTAGGTCGGGCATGTCTTCCTCTAGGCGGATGTTGGAAGTAACATGAACCATAGGCACAACAAATTCAAACGTAGCCCAAGATTTCTGTGTCTTTTTTAACTATGTCTGACTACTCATCCGGTCGAGGGACATGCCCGACCTAAACAGTCCAGGCTGATGCTCACCCGAGGCCTCCGATATCACACGCCCAGCCGACTCCCCTGTCAAGTGTGGTACAACAGAAACTCCGAACAAGTGCGAAACAAAACAAGTGTGATAAAAACAAGTGTGATAAAAAAACAAGTGTGATGTGCGTGTGTTTTATACATTTGAGAAATGCGAAACAAAAACAAGTGTGATGAAAACTTATCATATCAGACTTGTTTGTCACACTTGTTTTTAATGACACTTGTTCGAAGCGCCCCCCACGTTGACGCGGCCGGCAAAGCCCGCACTAAGGACGCGAGATATGAAGGGGCCCTGGGACACACGCACATAAATAGACACGATTCCCAGGATCTCCAATATTTGTTGATATTTTCTTGGTTTTCGTCTTCCCCCCACTTCCCAGATTTTCCAACATTTTCCGGGGGATCGACGATAATTTGTGTCTTGTGTGTCTTCTTCCTCTCCCGGAGGTAAGCATGCACGACCCTTGGAAGCCCCACCTGCCACTGAGGGCTCTTCGGACGTCGGCAGGATGGGCCAACGAAGCAGGGATGCAAGGGGAGCCTTGATGAAGCAGCGCGTCCTTACCATGGATCTTGATTGTCCTCGCATCTGCCCGTCCGCGAGAGCCCCCACACCGCCCCTCCCCCGCTCACGCTGCTGAGGTCGTAACTACATTCCTGTGGCTCCGCGACTCGCGCTGGACCTTCCACGATTTGTCTCGAGGTTTCTCTGGATGTCTCTGGGTACACCTATGCTTTCCTGGGTCTGCGCTGCATTGCGTCGACTTGCACCGATGTGTGTGTGCCTCTACGCCAGCATGTCCGTTGTTGAAGTATCGTCAAGCCGCTGGGGATCTGGTCCACCAGCCTCGCCTTCGTTCAATTCGATGACATCTCCCCTTCAAAAGTCCCGTGTTGCCCACCCTTCCTCCACAGACGTCAGGTCGTGGCATCAAAAGCGTCAAGCAAAACAAAACGACGTCGTGAAAGCATGGGATCAGAACTCTCAGCTTGACCTCTTGTCGCGATCTTTCCGGATCGGTCTGCGAGGGTCTTCGGATCCGGAGGGGAGTAGAGAAGCCAGCTGTGAGCGCTTCCGCGGTAGAAAAGAAAAAATGCATAAACATGAACTGGCGCGAAGAGCGCGCAGACCCCCCTCCCCAGCGCGCAGAGCGCGCCAGTGGCGACGCCGGAGGCGCCGCCGGGGGTGCACAGCGCGGATCAAAAAATCCACGCTGAGCGCCGCAGGTTTATGTTATGTTTTTCTTTTTCAAGTGAAGGCCACTCATCTTCCACCCAGCCGCCCAAAGCTGGTGTTGGCCACTCGCCGTGGTCTCGCTTGGACCAAGCGGCGCGCGCGGGCGGAAGATACAGAACCGCCCTGCTGTACTCGGGCCGCTGCCGGTTGCCTCTTATGAGAGAGGCATCAACCTCGTCCTCTTCCCTACACCGATTTCGGTAGGGTCTATGATGGTTATAATTCGGACGGGCATGTCCTCCTCCAGGCGGATGTTGGAAGAAACATCCAAATAGGCAAATCGATTCAAAACTAGTCACAACTAGTAGAAACATCGCCCAAATACTATTTTTTGTTATCGTTGAATATCCGTCCTGTAGAGGGGCATGCCCGACCTAAGGTGATATAATCGATGCTGGAACTATGAGTTCTGCAGCTGATATGCAAACAAGCAATTACGGGGAAGCTCTCCCCTCGCCCTCGCCGTGGCCCTCCTCTCCCGCCGCCACCTCCGCCATCCGCCCCCCTTTGACCTCAGCAATCCCTCTCGAGGCTCGACCCTGCCCCTCCCCCCCTCCCTGGAGGGGGAGGGCCTCTTCCCAGACGGGCCCGGTGAGCCCTGGGGCCCTTCCAAGGGGAAGGGAACACTTCACCCCTGGCCCTCCTGGCACAAACCCGAGACGACCGCACGACCGGAGCACGGCCAAGGAGGAGGAGGACGAGGAGGAGGAGGAGGAGGAGGAGGAGGACGAGGAGGAGGAGGAGGAGGGAGGAGGAGGGGGGAGGAGGAGAAGGAGGAGGAGGAGGAGGAGGAGGGGGAGGAGGAGGAGGAGGAGGAGGAGGAGGACGAGGAGAAGGAGGAGGAGGAGCCTCAGGCGCCGCGGCCGCCTCATACGGCCCGCCCCTCCCTCGCCGCCCCCCCCTTCCCGCTCCACGCGCGCGGGCCCCCGGAGCTGCTGGCCGCGCCCCTGCGGCCCCGCGCGCCCTGCGCGCCAAGCGGGCGCGCCGCGCGCGTCCGCGCGCGCCCTCGGGGCGGGTCAGTCGCGCTTGCGGTCCTTCTTCTCCTGCCCGGAGGGGGGGCACCAGGCCGCGGGGGCCCCAGTCGCCCGAGGCACCCTCGCAGAACGGCCCGAGTCCCCAGGCCGCGCGGTCACCCCGAACCCCGACTGACTCCCCACACGGTGTGGTCACCCAACCGTTTGGGGGGGCCCAGCGAGGTTCTCTTGGCCCAGATCAAGCCTCGTTTCTGCAGGTCTCAGGAGGGCTCCAGGGCCTTCCAGTGCTTCTCGGCGGTGGGCAGTCTATATATGGAGGGTGGTGCTTCCGAAGGTATTCATTTGGGGGACGCCTGAAGCAAGGACTTCTACAGCCCCGATGTGGCGATGCCAGCGTGCAAGGGGTCTCCACCGACGGAGGGGTGCCGATTCGGATTTTGCACCCTGGGGCCGGGTTGGGCAAGCATCGGGAGCGACCAAGAGGGGGGTGTCCAAGAGGGGGGGGTGCAAATGAATGACCGGCGGCACGTGTGCGGCCCAGCGGGGGGGCCAGGGACGTCATGACAGAAGAAGAGGCGCCCTGAAATCTGAGGAAATATCATGGCCCCCACTATGATATCCACGCCCCCCTATCGGGGAGACGTAAGACCCGGGTACGGGGGACTCGGAAATCCCCGACGAGGTCGTCAAAAAAATGACGAGGCCGAGCCTGCATTTTGACGAGGCCTCCCGCTGCAGACATCCCACGAAACTCCTCCTCGTCAAAATCCGAGGCGCGGTCGTCAAAAAACGATGGCGAACCCGAGTCCTGGCAAACCCGGGTCTTACGCTCCCCCGACCCTAGTCATCACCCCCCCTCTTCTCCGCCCCCGAGGGCAGGGGGGGCGCCGACGGCGGGCGAGGCCGAGGCGGCCGGGCCTCGATGGCGCAGGTCGAGGCCGAGTCCGGGCGGCCACGGGCGGCACGCGGCCTCGAGCGCCCGCGCTGGGGCCGCCGCCGCGCGGGCGCGGCACGGAGCCTCCGGCAGCTGGAAGCACGCGCGGCTGGAACCACACGTGGAGCACGCGGAGGCCATGGCCACAGCGGGGAGGGGCAGACCCCCCTTTCGCAAGGCGTGGCTTCGTGAAAACGGCCCGAGGGGCCCAAAGCTGGAGGGCGCCAGCCTGGAACATGACGCCCAGGGCGCCCTCTCGAGAACCGACAACGGACAATTCACGAATCGACGTGTCATTGTTGGGGGCTCTGTCCAGCCCCGACCACACAGGGGCCGAACGCTGGCAAGACATGCGGCTGCGCCGACGTGCAAAATCATGCAGCCCTCGCCGAAGCCGACCGCGCCAGGTGCCATGCGCATGCCCAACTTTCCTGCAGGGCCCAGACGTCAGAGGTCGTGCTCTCGCTGCACGACGCGCCCCCCCGGAGATCTGGACCTTGTCTGCCGGAGGACGGGCTCCTCATCCTGAGTTGTTCTCGACGGCCCCACGGTCCAACAACGAGTGCCGACCTCCAAGGAAAAAAAAACCTTCCGCTGCGGTTTTTCACCCACGGACCGGACCGACGCCGGGCCAACGACCGGGCCGGCCATCACGAGGGGCGAGCGTACCACCCGTATCCGCGCTCTCGCGGGCTGGCTTCTGCGGCGCGATCCCGCGGATACGCGGTGGCACGGATACGTTCCGCGCGGGGCATCCGCGAAAGCGCGCGCCGTATCCGCGAGGTCCTGGCCTGGGGGCCCAGCCCGCGAAGCCATGGGTAGGGAGATGTGTTTCGCCCACTCGTGCTTCTGATGATCCGGGTCGATGCAAGCCCCGGCCAGTCAGGCTGTGCAAGGCCCTGAAAAACTCCGCAGGAGCCTGCTCGATCCTGCAGGATCCTGCACGCGCTGGCCCGGGTCAGCTGGCTGACCCCCGTTTGCATCGACCCCCGTCTCAAGGCGCCCGACCCACGAGGCCAGGGCTGGTGCCGGTGTTCGGCTACACGCAAGAGTGACCCTGGGTAAGAGTGACCTTTAGTGCGCGGTTTTTTGGGGGCCGCGGGGGACCAAACACAAGCGCGCAAGACGCTACCACCACATCGCGTTCGGCGATGGAGGGACCCCATTGGGCCTGCACCAAAGGTCACTCCGGCGAAGGGTCACTCCTACGTGTAGTCGACCAAGGCGCTCGACCCACGAGGCCGGGGCTGGTGCCGGTGTATGCAGTTGGAACCCGCCGAGGTCTCCTTCTTCTCCTTCGGCCGGCTCCTGCTGCGCGAGCGCTCCTGGGGGGGGGCAGAGGGGGGCGGCCCGCTGGGCGTGCGCGGCTGCGCCGTGACCTCGGCGGCCCCCAGGGGGGGGGGGGCGGCCAGGGAGCGTCGAGACGGCCCCCAGATGTGCAAGAGACGGCCCCGCAAGCAGAAGAGCACGCCTGAACCCAGAGCGGTCCTCATGTTTCAGCGTCCTGGCCGTATCCACGGCTAGGGAGGAGCGCTGGGCATAGGCGCCCTCACGCACGCGGGCGAGGGGGCATACAGTCGGGTCGCTGAAATAAGGAACGCTAAATGAGGAACGAGGCCCCTTTTTGGCTCCAAAAGCGCCTGCGCACACGAGGGCTTGAGGAACAGCCATGGAACCCGAATTTGACCCGAATTTCGGGTTGGGGGGGGTACGGATACCACGTGTTTTTTCAACGTTCCCCGACCCCCCCCCCACTGGAAATCGAGGATAAATTTTGACCTTCGGGTTGGGTTGGGGTGGTTTGGTGGGTGGTGATGTAGACTCGCGCCGACCAGCTCCTCCGGGTCCCGACTATACGGCACGACTCCGGTGGCGGCGGATCCACTCTCTGGCGGCAGTCGGCTATAGGGGGCACCACGTCGGCCCTGGGGCCCGACCCCAGCTGACGCACGACTCCGGACCGGCGGACCTCCGCCGAGCCTCTTGCGGCGAGCGAACTCGAAAAGCTCTTCTCGGGCCCTGCATGGGGTCCGCACGGGATCGGCCCGCAGCAGGAGCCAGAACGCCGCAGGGGCGGCGCCGAAGGCCCCGCGGAGGCCCGCGCCGGGCAGACACACGGCGCCGGAGGTGCGGGCCCGTGCAGCCCGCTCGTGCTCCGCTGCGGGGGGCCGCCCAGCGCGGCGCCGCCGGCCCGTGGCCCCAGGATGGCCCCAGGGCCTGTGGTGCGCGGCCGTGGAAGGCTTTCGTTTCAAGCCCTCCTGGGTGGGGTCCGAGCAGATGGGGTCGGAGGATCGCCCCGCACCGCCGATGCATCGCCGATACATCGGCGATGCATCGGCGATGCGGCGCGATCCTCCGACCCCAACTGCTCCGACCCCTCATGGGAGGCCTGGTGCGCTGGTGGTCGGGGACGGAGGGGGGCAGAGCCTGGCGAGGGGAGGGCGAGGAGGAGGAGGAGGAGGAGGAGGAGGAGGAGGAGGAGGAGGAGGAGAAGGAGGAGGAGGAGGAGGAGGAGTAGGAGGAGGAGGAGGAGGAGGAGGAGGAGGAGGGAGACCCCCCCCTGGCGGCCTAGATTCTCGGGGGTGCCAGATCCACGCGCGCAGGCCACTGCCAGAGGGGCCCCCCGCAGGCCCGCACCAGAGGCTGCTCTGGCCAAGCGCCACTCTTGAGCGAGGCCGAGGGGGGAGGAGGAGGAGGAGGAGGAGGAGGAGGAGGAGGAGGAGGAGGAGGAGGAGGAGGAGGAGGAGGAGGAGGAGGAGGAGGAGGAGGAGAAGGAGGAGGAGGAGGAGCAGGAGGAGGAGGAGAAGGAGGAGGAGGAGAAGGAGGAGGAGGAGGGGGGCGCCCTGGACTGCCGAGGCGCGTCTGGCCGACGGAGGGTGTCGTGCGCGCTGCCAGCCTCGCCGAGGCCACCGCCCGCGGGGGCGGGCAGCAAGCGAGGGCCGCGGAGGCGACTGCGGGCGCCAACCTGGGCGGCCCGGTGCCTGCCGGGGCGTGCCCCCGTGGGCGGTGGGGGCCTGTGGTGCTCATGGAACGCGTCGGGCTGCCAGGCCTCAGCAAGCACTGTGAGGATTTGCTGCTGCTTCTTGGAGAATGAAAAACAAGCATGTCCGAGTGCGCGCGCCACGACGACGCGGGCGCGCGCGGGCACGCGAGCGACGCTGCGTTACGCTTCGCGCGCCTCCCCGGGGGCCCGCCGGGCCCCGACCGCTCACGCGGTGCAGGGCGCCCCTGGCTGGAGGGAGCGGGCCCGGAGTCCCCATGCTTCTCGCGTGGGCTCCTCAAGTCAGCGCGCTTGGTATGGCATGTGTGCCAGAAGGCCAGGGCCAGCAGCGAAATCGTTCGCCCCCCCCCCACCGGGAGAAGAGGAGGCGGA
Organism: Prorocentrum cordatum; assembly: GCA_963575745.1. Lineage (NCBI taxonomy): Eukaryota > Dinophyceae > Prorocentrales > Prorocentraceae > Prorocentrum > Prorocentrum cordatum. The sequence goes on along the minus strand of CAUYUJ010013725.1, from coordinate 148,010 downwards.
AGAAGAGGGCGGGGAAGAACGGATGATCGTGCAGCACTGAAGGAGGAGGACGGAAAGTGAGCGAGGACGGTAAGAGGAAGGGGGTCCTCCATCGGGGGGAGGGAGAGGACGAGGAGCGCTACTGCAGACGGGGAAGGCCAGACAGTGGAAGAAAGGGCAGCGTCGACAGAGCAGAGGGCGGCAGGCAGGCGGCGGCGCTGGGGAAGGGGAGGGGGAGGGGGAGGAAGGGGAGGAGGAAGGTGATGATGATGATGATGATGATGATGATGATGATGATGAGGAGGAGGAGGAGGAGGAGGAGGAATGGAGGAGGAGGAGAGGAGGAGGAGAAGGAGGAGGAGGAGGGAGGGAGGAGGAGGAGACGAGGAGGGGGAGGAGGAGGATGGGGTGGGAGGAGGATGAGGAGAGGAGGAGGAGGAGGAGGAGGAGGAGGAGGAGGAGGAGGAGGAGGAGGAGGAGGAGGAGGAGGAGGAGGAGGCAGGAGGAGGGAGGAGGAGGGGGGAGGAGGAGGAGGGAGAGGAGGAGGGGGAGGGGAGGAGGAGGAGGGAGGAGGAGGAGGAGGAGGAGGAGGAGGAGGAGGAGGAGGAGGAGGAGGAGGACGAGGAGGAGGAGGAGGAGGAGAGAGGAGGAGGAGGAGGAGGAGGAGGAGGGGAGAGGAGGAGGAGGAGGAGGAGGAGGATGGAGGAGGAGGGGGAGGAGGAGGAAGGAGGGAGGAGGAGGAGGAGGAGGGAGGAGGAGGAGGAGAGAAGAGGAGGGGGAGGAGGGGGAGGAGCGGGAGGAGGAGGAGGAGAAGGAGAAGGAGAAGGAGGAGGATGAGGAGGAGGAGGAGGACCAGAATAATCACAAGATGCATCAACGATGCTGGAATACGGTGGGAGGGCAGTGGAGCAGGAACCATTGGATGAGGACCCCAGGGTCCGTAAACCAGTGGAACTCCGATCGTGGATTGGCCGTGGATACCACCGCCGCCCTCATAAGGAACCCTCCAGGGCTCGAGGACGCCTGGGCACATTCCCTCACGAATGCCCACGCTCCCGCCCTCGATCTGGGAAGACCGTGGAGGCTTCTAAGTGGACAGGGGGGTCACAAGTGGATGCTAAGGTAGGTTCTATCTGGCCCGACCTGGCTTACAAGTGGGTTACAGGTGCCCCGAGTGGCTTAGGGGACTTCGACCACTCCGCCAAGTGGGCGCAGCCGCAGCCCACTTCGCCCGGATCGCTGACCCTCCCTGAGCCACTCGGGGCACTTGCAGCCCACTTCTAAGCCAGGCTGGCCCGATATAGCCCACCTTGGCACCCACTTGCAACCCCCCCCTGTCCACTTAGAAACCCGCTATGGTCACCTCCACTCTTCGAGGCCCTGCACGCCTCCTGCCCCACTTCGGGAAGCACACGCTCGGAAAGACCGGCGCACCCCGTGCGCCGGCCGCTCGGGCGAGGACCCCGCCCGCGGGCAGAGAATCTTGGCCTGCGCACTTCTCGCGCGCAGTCGGGGACGCGCATCGGAAGGGTCGTGGAGGTCCAAAACAGAGGACAGAAAATCCACCCCGATACAAAGCACCCCGGCAGGCGAGGCCGCTCAGTAAGCGCACCCAAAGAAGGAATCAAACAGGGCAGGGCTGTTCAGTCAACGCCCAGGGCCGTTTAGTAAACGCCAATTGTCCAGTCCAGGTTTTTCCTCCCTTGACGAGAGGTGCCCAGCGAGATTCCTGTTTTGAAGACGGACCGCCCCCCCCCCCCAATCCGTGGAACTGCTGTACAAGCTTGCGCTTCCGGTCACGATATCGGAGGTCGTCCGAAGCGAGGGCCCCGCTTTGAGCAGGAGCCGCCGTTCGAGCCGAAGCCCAACTTTGGAAGAGAAGCGCCCTCCAGCCCTCCGTGTGCGCGGCGCGCAGGTGGGAGCCCCAGTTTGAAAATTAACGGCCCTGCGTCACTGCAGCTACGGCAAGCATTTGACACGACTGTGCGCGGCGCTCAGGCGAGAGCACGCTTTGAACACGAAAATCCCTCCACCCATCTATCCATCAAAGTCGAATGTCCGCGGCACGATTGCGAGATATCCATTCTGAAGGCGGCATGCCCTCCATCCATGTAGCTGTTGTAAACACTCAATATTAATGCGCGCAGCACTGAGGAGCTAATCCGAAATTGAAAATTAGCAGCTCCAGCCTACAATTGTTACAATATGTTGTAACGAATGCGAACGGATCTTAATTCAGAACTTCCTTCATTCTTGCAACGATATGCGCTCCAACCGTAAAGCCACTGCAAGCTTGTGAGACGAATAGTCGCGGCACTACAATGCGTGCGGCGCTGAAGCGACAGCTCCTCTGTGAAAACGACCTGTGCTCCATCACTGTAACAGGTGCAACCTCTTAAAGTGCATATGCGCGGCGATATGGCGATAGCGGCCCCACTCCCATCCCTGCAACCGCTGCAGGCTTGTGTCACGACTGTGCCCGGCACTAAGGCAGGAACTCCATTTTGAAAACGGCCCATCCCCCCTCCGTCCGTGTAGCTGTTGCGACTTCCACGCTTCGTAGTGATCACAGACGGTGCAGCAGTCTCCGCTGGAAACGCCCGGCCCGCCCTACTAGCACGCCTGGGGGTGCGACAGGAAGACAAGGAACAGGGATGGGTGCGGCCCGATCTCCGATGTCCAGCCACTTCCACCAGCTGGCTAGCTTGCTATTGGACGCATGGACTCCAGCTAGCATGTCCTGCTGGATGGCTATCAGAACAGCCCAAAAGCCAGACGCGGCGGCCCGCGGACGCCGCAGGCTGCGCACCACCTCCGCCCCGACCTCTCCCGACGCGCTGAGAGGCCTCCCGGATGGGGGGTCGGAGCAGCTGGGGTCGGAGGATCGCGCCGCATCGCCGACGCATCGGCGTCGCATCGGCGATGCATCGGGGATGCTCCGGCGACGCATTGTCGACGTCGGCGATGCATCGGTGACGTCGGCGTGAAGCAAATCGGGCGCCACAGCGAGTCGTATCGGCGATGCATCGGCAAGGCGGCGCGACGATCCCCTGACCCCAACTGCTCCGACCCCTCATGGGAGGCCTGGTGCGCTGGTGGTCGGGGACGGAGGGGGGCAGAGCCTGGGCGAGGGGGAGGGAGGAGGAGGAGGAGGAGGAGAAGGAGGAGGAGGAAGAATAGGAGGAGTAGGATGAGTTGGAAGAGGAGGAGGAGGAGGAGGAGGAGGAGGGGAGGAGGAGGAGGAGGAGCAGGAGGAGAGGAGAAGAGGAGGAGGAGGAGGAGGAGGAGGAGGAAGAGGATGGAGGAGACCCCCCCCTGGCGGGCTCCTCGGGCTCGTCGTCCCCTGGCGGGAGCGGGGGCGGGGGGGGCGCGAGGCGGCGCGAGACGGGAGAGGCCCCTGTCCAGGCCGCGTGGCGAGCGCCCCGCGCGCGTGGCCGCCGCCGTCGCCGCCGCCGCCGAGGAACGAGGGAGTCTGGCTTTTGGAGGCCCGGCGTCCGGTGCCTCCCAGGCCTCCAAGGTGCTCCTCCGCCTCCCTCCTCTCCTCACCTCCTCCTCCTCCTGCTCCTCTCCTCCTCCTTCTCCTCTTCCTCCTCCTCCTCCTCCTCCTCCTCCTCTTCCTCCTGGTCCTCCTGGTCCTCCTGCTGCTCCTCCTCCTCATCCTCCTTCTCCTCTTCCACCTCCTCCTCCTCCTCCTCCTCCTCCTCCTCCTCCTGAGGCATCGTTTGTGGATGGGCTGGCGGGGATCTTTGTTCGCGAGCGCAAGCAGAAAAGCCGCGCGCCGTCCGAAGCTACGGCTAACGAGCACAAGCCCAAATTGCACACAGCTGGCGGGGATATTTTTTTGGTCATCAGGCTCGCGAGGCGGGTCGAAAGCCGTCCGAACACTAGTCGGGCCGCGACTAGGCAGCAGGAAAAGAAAGGCAAGCGAAGCGAGCGGCTGGCGGGGATACTTTTTGTCGCAACCGCAGGCGAGGGCGCCAGCGGCGAGGAAGGAAAAGGCTGGCGGGGATATTTTTCGGTCGCGGCCGCGAGCGAAGCGCGCAAGCGGCGAGAGAAATTGTCCGGGCCGACGGGTAAACCTAATTAGCTACAAGACGCACCGCAGGCCGGCCGGCCCACTCGCCAAGCAGCAGCGGGGCTGCGCGGGAGGCAGACAGCTGGGGGCATCCAGGGAAGCTCGGGCACGTGCACTCTGACAACATGCCGAGAAATTCGGTGCATGCCGCGAGGCATAACCCACACAGACGACGGGGGGACGTGCACGAAGAAGTGGTGTCCATCATGCTGGGTGGGCGTTCAGGCGAGAAGAACGATGGGCGAGTCGCCAGTGGGGCGCCAGGCCCAAGGCCGTCCCAGCGGCGTGTGCGGGCTAGGGGATCTGAGCTGCCGAGGGACGTCGAAAACCTGCCTGATGAGGGGGATGAGTCCAGGGTGCTGTTGCGACGGCAGAAGGCTAAACCACCCCGGCGCGACCACAGTACTCAAGGGGCCATCGTCCCGTGCCCGAGGGAGGCCCGGACGTCAGTGGGCCGGCCCCTCCAACAACGGCACAGAGCCGACGCCAGATGGACTGTATGGCGTGGTGAACATCGCCAGCGAGGCAGGGGGATCCAGGGCGGGCGCTGCGTGAGGCCAAGCTGGTGGGAGAGAAAAACGCCAGCAAGGTGGGGCGTCCAGGGTGGATCTGCACGGCAGCTGCAGCCTGATGTACGCCGAAAGCCACCGTGGGACTGCCTCATCCGCCGAATCCGTCATTCCCCGCAAGGAACAAGGGTCTCCGTCGAATCCGTCATTCCACGCGAGCGTCCAGGGTCGCAGCTAACCGCCGCTGAAGGTGAGGTAAAGTTACCGCTGTCAGCGGGGGTTCTGGGCAGCGTGAGGACGATCGACTCCGAGACCAGGATTCTAGCCGTCTAAGAAATCCTGGCCGCTCCAGGTTGCCCTAGGATTTGCAATAGACGCTACCATATGGCCATGAGGGTCCAAGAGGCCTCGAAGAGGGTCCCAGGAGGCTCCGAAGAGGGCTTCTAGAGCTCCCAAGACGGCTGAAGACGGCCCAAGTATGCCACTAGGATGGCCCAGGAGGGCTCCAAGACGCCCCCGAGAGAGCAAAACACATTGAACAAACCACAGCACATTCAATGTTTAATACCTGTGCGATCTTTTGCCCTAAAGATGTCAAAATGTCGTTTCAAGACGGCCCCCAGCTCCCGATATTGTTCACGACGGCTCCAAGGTGGCCCACCAAAGACCCCAAGATGCCGACCAAATCGCCTAGGATGGTCCAAAAGGCCTGCAGCCATACGAGAGACCTCAAGATAGTCGCGATATGAAGCAAACTGGCCCGGATGCTGTTTCAGATTGGAGACGGCTAAAGGTCTCAACTGGATGGGCCCGAGAAAACCGGTCAAGAAGGGGGGACACGGGTAAATCCCATGAAGATATGTCCCCAGGCCGTTCCTGGGGCCCGCCTGGTGCAGCTTTCACCCCAGATCCGTTTCTGACGGCCCCGCCCGAAAAAAGCACCTCTGCGGATGAGAAAAGCGAGCAACTGATCCGAGCACAGAGCCTCGAACCTCGCCCCCCCTTCCCGCTCGCCGGGACCAGTGCTGGGCCGCCTCAGATCCCCAGCCGACCACGAGCCCCAGAGACCTCAAGATGGCCCCGATGTTGCACAACATGGCTTGGATGGTGCTGCAGATGCCCCAGGATATCCCGGGAGTCCCCAAGATGGCCCTGGAGGGTGTTCCATGACAGCCACCAAGTTGTCTCGTCTTCTCGCCAACGAAATGCAGGTTCACAATCGGTGCCGATCCTCTCAACTTTCGTCAGAGAGCTGCACGCGGAGGCCTGGAGCACAGAGTGGAACGCTGCGAATCAGCTCCGAAGCTTATCAAAACCACGAGGGAAGGGAGAAAGGGGAAGAAACCATTATAGCCACAAGATGGCTTAGCCTGGGCGCAGGCGGCAGAGGACGCAGCCCTCCAGCTACAGAGGACAATGATGAGCACATCAGGACAACAGCGACTCGGAGAACACGAGGAGAGGACGGGAGATGAGAGAGAAGGAGGGCGGTGAGAAGGAGAGAACGGAGGGAAGGAGAGGAAACCGTTTCTCCTCCTCCTGCTCCTCCTTCTCATCCGCCTCATCCTCCTGCGCATCATCCTTCTCTTCCTCATTATCCTCCTCCTCCTCCTCCTCCTCCTCCTCCCCCTCCTCCTCCTCCTCCTCATCATGATCATGATCATGATCATCATCGTCATCGTCATCACCATGGCTTTCATCATCGTCATCATCGTGCTCGTCATCATCCTCATCATAATCGTCATCACCAGCATCATCATCATCAACATCATTACCATCCTCATCCTCTTCCCTTCCCTCCACACCCTGCTCCGCATTTTCCTCCGCCGTTCCCTTCCGCCTCCTCCTCCCTTAGCTCACTCCCGTAATCAACGCCCTTCTCCTCCTCCTCCTTCCCCTCCACCTCCTCCTCCTCCTCCTCCTCTTCCTCCTCCTCCCCCTCCTCCTCCTTCTCCTCCTCCTCCATGTTGGTTCTTCAAAAATAGCCCCGAAGCAAGATTTTAGGGCGGGCCGGACGTTTCGCCTGAGACATCCCCATCATTTGTGAGTCTGAATGTTGGCAACCGTTTCACATATGGAGGGCGGGTGGTTTCCAAAGTGTGGCTCTCGCCTTAGCTAGCGCCGCGCGCAGTCGTTATAAACATGTACAAGAGTTTCAAGGACTCAGGGCGGGTGGTTCTCAAAATGTGGCTCTCGCCTGTGCGCCGCGTGCGTTCGCGTTCAAACAATTGCAAGAGTTTCGCGGACTGAGGGCGGTTCCTTCTCCACGTGTGGCTCTCGCTTTAGCGCAGCGCGCATTCGTTTTCAATATCTACAAGAGTTTCGCTGGTCCCATGATCCACGTGCCGGAAATGGGGTAGTTGAAGGATTGAGGATTATGAGGGCGCAACAATTACGGTGGTTCGCGGCGTTGAAGTCCCAAGAATGGCGTTCTGGCACGATTGAGGATCGTCAAGACGTAACAGTAAGGTTGATCCGTGGCGCTGCAATCCCGAGAATAATGTTTTGGCATGCTTCAGAAACTTCCAACGGTTGCCTTTCAACGAGGCCGTCCATCAGTGGAAAAGAACCTGTGTAGGGGCCTGTGAAGAGTGAGCTTGGAGGGAGGGTTTCTTCCAACATCGTTGATGACTCGTGGGTTTACACTCGTCCTCCTCCTCCTCCTCCTCCTCCTCCTCCTCCTCGTCCTCCTCCTCCCCCCCCTCCTCCTCCTCCTCCTCCTCCTCCTCCTCCTCCTCCTCCTCCTCCTCCTCCTCCTCCTCCTCCTCCTCCTCCCCCTCCTCGTCCTCCTCCTCCTCCTCCTCCTCCTCCTCCTCCTCCTGAACATCCTCCTGGGCCCCCGCTGGCGGGCCCGTCGTCTGCGCCCTCCGGCATCGGCGGCCCTTTTCTGCGGCGCCGCACCGGAACAGACAAAACTCAGCAGACGAAACGCGCTGGGCCCCCCGCAGGTGCCGAGGGGGAACGACGTGGGGGACTGCCGAAAGCTGGGCGAGGGCTGCTAAAACCGTGGCTGCTAAAGCGGCCCTCCCGGAAGGAAAACACAGCTTCCCAGAATGAGGCGCGGCACGCGAAACAGTCAACGGGCTTCTTCCCGGAAGGACGAAAACAACTTCCCGGAGGTCGATGTTAGCAGCCACGGATTTAGCAGCTTTTGCCCGGCTTCCGGGACTGGCTCAGGGGTGGGGCATCGACCTGGAATCGGCGATGCATCGCCGATATATCCGCGATGAGACGCCGACAGCAAGGGCCGCACTTCCTGTGCGGGATGGGCTATCGAGCCCCACATCGGCGAGCGACTCACAATCGATGCGTCCCCCACTGCGCCAAGCCCCCCTAGGTTGCTCCCGAGACCAGCTGCACGCAGGGGGGACCACTTTTGCAGTCAAGGGCGGCCCTGTTGTGCGCGGCTTCGAGGGACCGCGGGGGGACCAAACTCGGGCGCGCAAGCCAACGCTGCGGGGGAGACGAACAAGTACCGATACTGCTACTTCCTGGGCCTCTCCCGTGATGCGTTCTGACCAACAGTTCGAAGAGAACCTGGCCGTGGCGACGAGAGCTCTCCAGAACGAGCAGCGGTATTGGTACCGGGTCCTCTCTGAGCTACCGGGGGGCACCCGTGTGACCCCGCAACACCAATGGGATCAAAGGCCATAGCAATGTCACGCCGGCCGGACAGCCCCTTCCTGCTGAGCAGGTACTGTGTGTAGGCCACCAGGGGGCCAGAAGGGGGGATGAGGCCAAGTCCGCCCAACATCGGTCCCCGGACCCCTCCCTGGGATCCGCCTAATGCAATTTCTCGCCCCGCGGATCCGTTGCTGAGAGTCCTGGGGCCCGAAAACGGCCCGCGACGAGGCCCTCCCTTTCACCCAGAACCTCGAACCTGCCCGCCCTTCCTCTCGGGGGCAAACTTCCATTGATCGCCGATAGGGGGCCGACAGCCCCAACCTGCACAGGAAGGTGCGGATTCACAATCGGGGGCATATCGCCGATCTATCGGCGATGTATCCCCGATTCCAGGTCGATACATCCCCGCATATGCCAGTTCCCCCCTATAGTTGCCCCTCATCCTCCTGGCCGGAACCAGTGCTGGGCCACCTCAGACCCCCAGCCAGCTCCAAGGCACCGTGTCGCTGAACAGGAAGTTTGGACGACGTGCGTGCTGCGGATACTCCACACACATGAGCATATTTTCACCGATGCCTATCCCCACCGGCGTAGCCTGGGCCCACTGGCGCCAACTTACCCCCCAAGATGGGGATACAGGCTGTTCCGTTCGGGAGTCGCGAGGCAGATCCCAACCCCAAACCCCCGACGCCATGTTTTTGACATAACGTCGACCTCCAGAAATTTCGACCAATTGCCCGGGACCGGCTTTTTATCCTGAATCGTTCTCTGACGGCCCCGAGGCCCAGTAAGGGCCCCCCGAGGCCGACAATAGCGAGCAGCCCTCCGTCGCGACGCTTCGTGACCCGAGGGGGTCGGGGACTGGGGTGGTGGGATGGTGGGGATCGGGATTATGAGGGATGGGGGTACGGCAGGTTCGTGTCGTGCCGACCCCAGCGTTGATTTTTGACACCGCAGGGATCGTTCAACCTTGAACGATCGGCCGCTGCCGCAACGTCCGATCGTTCAACATCGATCGATTCTGGGTCGCCGGCGGCGTTCAACCTTGAACGTCCGCGCTGGGGTCGCCGCTGGTCGACACGACGCAAACCTACCGTAGCAATCGGTGCAACGGTACAGTACTCCACACGTCCGACGCCCAGGCCTCTCCTCCCAAACGGGGCCCCTTGGGAGCCCGAGGGCCTCCGCGGGGCCTGCTCCTCTGCAGGGCCAGGATCCTCCTCCCGAGCCGCTCTTGACGGCCCTGGGCCCCTGGGGCGTCGCTGAGATGGGGGGGACACCAGGAGGAGGACGGGGGAGGAGGAGGAGGAGGAGGAGGAGGAGGAGGAGGAGGAGGAGGAGGAGGAGGAGGAGGAGGAGGAGGAGGAGGAGGAGGAAGATGAGCAGGAGGAGGAGGAGGAGGAGCAGGAGGAGGAGGAGGAGGAGGAGGAGGAGGAGGAGGAGGAGCAGGAGGAGGAGGAGGAGGAGGAGCATGAGGAGGAACAAGAGGAGGTGGGGGGGCAGGAGATAAGGTGCATTTCTCGGGCGGTGGGGCCATAAGGGGCCTCTCTGCAGCCCTCGCTGCCCCCCAAGCACGGCGGTGGCATTGGAGAAGGAAGCATTGGACAAGGAATCCAGGGCCTGGAAGCCCGTGGAACTCCAATCGCGGACTGGCAGTGGATATCACCGCACCCATCATCAGGTAAGGACCCCTCCAGGGTCTGAAGCCCCCCGGACACATGTCTGAACCAACGCCCAGACCGTATCGCCCACCCACTACGCGACGCCCAAGCCCCGCGAGGGCCCCCCCCAGAGTCCGGCAGCGGGCAAAACTATGTTTCGCGTCGCGCGCATTTCCCCAGACCCCCTCGGGTCATGAAGAACTCGTTGAAGGAAGTCTTTTTCTGTACTCTCAGTCGGGGATCTTCTGACCCGGGTCAATCCAGACCCAGGTAAGTCAGGCCTTGCCGAATCCTGCAAGATCCTGAAGACCCTGCACCCAAACCCGGGTCAGGATCCTGCAGGATCCTGCACCCAAACCCGGGTCAGTGCGGCCCTGGCCATTCAGGATCCTGCAAGAACGGGCGCTCTGGCTGACCCCCGTTTGCATTGACCCCCGTCTCTTGAGCCCCGACTCAGCCTCTGGGGGTCCTTTCGGGGCCTCGGGACCGTCACAAAACGACTCAGAATGGAAAGCTGGCTCCCGGAGGAATGGGTCGAGGCTTCTGGGGATCGACGTCATGAAAAAATGATGACGCACGGGGTATGGGTCTGGGCCTCATGACCCCTCCCGGCCACAGGCCCCTCCAGGCGAAAGGGCCGCCCCCGACGTGCAGCTGGTGGCATCACGCAGCACCGGCGGCCAACGGCGCTCAGCGCCCCCCCCCGGTCTGCTCCATGGCCACGTCGATCAGGTCCTCGTCCTTGAGGACTCCCGGATGGGGTCCGAGTAGATGGGATCGGAAGATCGCGCCGCATCGCCGATGCGTTGACGATGCATCGGCGATGCGGAGCGATCCGTCGACCCCATCTGCTCGGACCCCATCTGGGAGGCCTAGAGCCTAGAGTTTGAGGCTTGCCTCCACCAAGGGAAGATGCTCCTGGATGTTGGTGCTGGTGGTAACATTCTGGCCACGGGAGCCCGAATACTCGATGAAGACACTCCACCAGGATTGGCGTTGGTGTCAACCTTTTGGCCTCCGAAACGGCGTGGGGCGTCCGTTGAGGAATGTGCCCAGGAGGCTGCAGACCCTGGAGGGTTCCTCATCTGATGAGGGCCGCGGTGATATCCATGGCCGATCCACGATGGGAGTTCCACCGGCTTCCACCCCCTGGATTCCTGATCTGAGGTTCCTTATCCGACGCCCCCACCCTCATAAGAATCACCCCGAGAAGCGAAGCCCTTGTAGTACGCACCCAAAGAAAGAATCGAACAGGGCAGGGCTGTTTAATCAACGCCCAGGGCCGTTCAATAAACGTCAACTGTCGGGTCCGAGTGCCGCTTTCCTCCCGTGGGCACCCAGAAATGCGACGTCCTGATGTTTTCAGTGCGCGGCCCCTGGAAGTCCCGAGCCTTTCACGGAGAGAGCGGTTTTTCGTCCCGAGTCGCTTTCTGACGGCCCCGAGGCCCCCAGCGAGGGCCCCCCGAGGCCGAGGATGCCCAAAAACCTCCCGTCCTGCTTTTCTTTTATTACCAGCCTGGAACATATCCCTATCCCTGTGCTGGGCACCTCCTCATCACGATGCCAATCTTAGGGATTTCCTTGTGTTTTGAGGGCGAATCCCTAAGAGTGTCATCGCCTTTTGGCGTGTCAATCTTAGGGATAGGGATACGTTCGAGGCTGGTAATTTAAAGCGACGCGGGGCAAGTCTGGGCAGATCTCCTCCAGCCCCAGCTTCTCCGCGGTGTCGTCCGGGGCGATGCGCTCGCCGTCCACCATGAAGCGGACCTGCGACGCCTGGGCGGGGGCAGGCCTCTCCGCCGGGCGAGCCCGGGACAAGCTTCGGGGGACCCCACAAAGGGGGTCCAGCTGAAAGGCAACTGCATTACAAGAGTATTGCGCCGGAGAGCTGCAGCGCATAGTATTGCGAGTCGTACAAGGGGGCGGTGCCATAGCATTGCGAGTCGTACAAGGGGGTCCAGCGACAAGGGGGCGGTGCCACAGATTCGGGGCCACTGTACAGTCAAAGCGTATATTAAGGACGGGTGGCAAGGACGCAAGACCCTTGGAGGCCGAAGTTGGATTTTTGGGGCGGGGGGCGGCCAGTGAAAACAGCGAAGGACGGGCCGCAGAGGCAAGGACTCAAGGGTACCCTAGATGAAGGCACGCGTCCTTACTAGGCGCGTTGACCGTATTACAAGAGTATTGCGCCGGAGAACTGTAGCGCATCGTATTGCGAGTCGTGTGGTGCACGCGATGATCCAGCAGTGCCTCTGCGCCCTGGAATGTACTGCACGCCCCCAAGTGTACTACAAGAGTATTACAAGAGTATTGCAAGTCGTGCGTTGCACGCGATAATCCAGCAGTGCCTCTGCGCCCTGGAATGTACTGCACGCCCCAAGTGTATGGCGGCCCCACAGATCTATGGCACCGGATCTATGGCACCGCCCCCTTGTCGCTAGCAAAATCCCCACGAACCTGGCACGGCACGTGCAGTGCCAGGGGCGGCGGCCCGTCTTCCCATCTTACCATCACAGGGGGATGCGAAGTCCCTGAAGACGGGACGGGGTGGGCACGAGTGGGCATTATAGCCGGCTCAAACATTAAAAACGGCATCATAGCCTCATCAGTCTAGATTGATCCACTCACGGATCCACTGCAATTTGATTTCCATTGAATTCATTCCATGCGTACCATGCTCTCCCCTTTTGTGGGGCAGTGCAAAGGGGGGTCACCACTAGGGGGGTCGCCACTTCCTCGAGGAAACGCCACTTCCTCGAGACTTCCTCGAGGAACTGGGCCCCCCAGAGCCCCGAAAACGCAAAGAAACGTCCAAGAACATCCTCGACCCCTCGACTCTCCATCCTGGAACCTCGATTTCCAGGAGAAGCTGGTGACCCCCCCAGTGGTGACCCCCCTTGGCACTGCCTGATTTTGGGGTCCACCCGGCAAGCGCTGCCTACACACAGGGACGCTGCCGGGGCCGTGCCCCGCGGCCGAGGGCGCGCTGCCTCTGGGGGAGCTCTGCCTCTCCAGGCGCTGCCTGCCCCGCGAGCGCCCGAGGCCCTGCCTGGGATCGCTGCCCACGCGCCCTGCCCACGCGCCCAGGCGGGCGAGATCACCCAGGAGGAGGAGGAGGAGGAGGAGGAGGAGGAGGAGGAGGAGGAGGAGGAGGAGGAGGAGGAGGAGGAGGAGGAGGAGGAGGGAGGGAAGGGGGGGAGGGAGGAGGGGAGAGGACGGGGAGGGGAGGGGAGGAGAGGGGACGATGAGGAGGAGGAGGAGGAGG
>CAUYUJ010013725.1:110000-134797 GCA_963575745.1 Prorocentrum cordatum | reverse complement strand
AGGAGGAGGGGAGGGTTGGAGGGAGGGGGAGGAGGAGGAGGAGGAGGAGGGAGGAGGAGGAGGAGAGAGGAGGAGGAGGAGGAGGAGGAGAGAGGATGAGAGGAGGAGAGGAGGAGGAGGAGGAGTAGGAGGAAGGAAAGAGAGGAGGAGGAGGAGGAAGAGGAGGGGGAGGAGGACGGGAGGCAGGAGGAGGAGGAGGAGGAGGAGGGAGCGAGGAGGAGGAGGAGGAGGAGGAGGAGGAGGAGGAGGAGGAGGAGGAGGGAGAAGGAGGGAGGAGGAGGAGGAGGAGGAGGAGGAGGAGGAGGAGGAGGAGGAGGAGGAGGTGCGACAAAGGACTCAAGCGGGGCCCACGCGTCGCAGCCGCGGCCGTGCTTGCAGCGGTGGGGCGCGGTGGAACGCTCCTCGGCTGTCTGGTGAGGTCTCCGCAGGGTCTGCAGGGGCCGGCGCCGTCCCCTCCGCGCGCGAGCGCGTCGTCGGAAAGCCGCCCCGCCCACCTTCTTTGGAGCCGAGTCGGGGCCACGTTCCAAATGGACATGACTACTGCTTGCGGAGGCTCTGGCCGAGGCGAGGCTCTGGCCGAGCGGGGCAAACAATTGCCCAAACAGCCAACACACAGCCCAAACAGGAACAACAAACGCCCCCAAACAGCCAAACCACGCCCCGAGACCTCCACGTAAGCTCGCCGCAACACGGCCAACAATGCCTCGAAGGCCGTCCCAAGACTGCCCCAGACTGCCTTCAAACGAAATGATTGTTGTTGTTGAGCTGGCGGCAGGCACGATTCGCTCCTGCGCGCCGCATCGCATTCTGACCCATCCGATGCATTCGACTTCTTAGCAACATATGCTTGGTTCAAAAGCAAGCACCAGACATTGGGTTCTTGATACGAAGGTAAAACAATCAAAACACACCCAAAGGTAGCTAAGCTCGCCGCAAGACGGTCCCAAGGGCCTCGGAAGCAGTCCCAAGACTACCAAGGAATGTGTTCTAGCATTTGGCTTTTTGCGCTGGCGGCGAACACGACTCGTTCCTGCGCGCCGCATCACAGTCTGACCCCTCAGATGCATTCGACTTCTTAGCAACATATGCTTTAGTTCAGTACCAACACCAGGCATACATACATATACATATATACAGAGAGAGAGAGCATGATAGCAAGAAAGCCATGCAAACTAGATCCAGGCAACCTCGGAGCAGATGGAGCAATGCGGGAACGTCCTCTCACTTTCAGCGTGTCTTGCAAATCGTTCTGCGGAGTCAGAATCGGGGCCAGAGGACTGCCGATAGCAAAAGGGGAACACACCCATACACATACAAACACACACACACGCACACACGCACACACACAAACACACATATACGCACACACACATATACACACACGCACACACACACACGCAGGCACGCACGCGCACGCACGCACGCACGCACGCACGCACGCACGCACGCACGTACACACACACACACACACACGCACACACGCACACACGCACACACGCACACGCGCACACACGTCGCAGCACAAGCACCACCTGCAGGGACCAAAGAAGGTCGGGGTGGGGTGTCTTGGATTGTGCAGGCATCTCTGCAACCGTGCTATCTTGCAGATTTGGGCTTTCATCCGCCGCAGAGCGGGAGTACAAGGGGAGTGGAGGGGGACTTGTCCAGGAGGGGGATGAGGGGCAAGAGGGGTGCAATAGTCGCAGAGGAGGGCAGGCGAGGGAAGAGGAGGGAGATGGGAGGACATGAGGGGGGATGTGTGGCGTGTTCGACCCCCCTTGCCGCCTGGAGGCCCAGGCGGCTGCAGTAGGCGTCCATCAGCTTACGGAGGGGCGTGGACTTCTTGATCTTGAACTGAACCTCCGGGTACACGAAAAAGAGTGCGCTCCCCACGCCATCCCTTCCTCCAGCCTCCAGGCCCTCTTCCCCGCCAACTTCCGATGTTCTCGGGGTTGGTGCCAGAGCTCGTCAGGCTCCATTCCTCCTCATCCTCCTTCTCCTTTACCCTGTCCCTCCCCACTTCTTCTTTCCCCCCCCTCCCCATCCGCCTCCCCCTCCTCCTCCTCCCTCCTCTCTCATTATTCCTTGCCCCCCTCCCTTCCTCCTCCTTTTCCTCCTCCCTTTCCTCCCCCTCCTCCTTTCCTTCCTCCCCGATCCACCCTTCTCTTCAGCATCATCTCCCCTCCCCCCGATCCCCCCTCCTCCACCTGATCCTCCTCCTCCTCCTCCTCTTCGTGCTCCGTCTTCCAGCGTTGAACGCTGAGTGTCTGCTGGAGCCGAACGGTGCCATCCTGGGGCCCTCGTGGGCCCTGCCGGGGGGAGTCCTGCCACGCGTCCGCGCATCCTTTGTCCGCGCGTTCTGTGGGGTCTCCTTGGGGCGCAGACAAATCTCGACCTGAGATCAGGATCTTTTGCTCAGAGTCCTCAGCGACACGCCATGCCCTGCGAGCGGATAGCGTATCGCTCCGCTCGGTGGGGCAGGATGCTGAGGAAAGCTCGGGACGTTGACGCTTGGGGACTGGGACGTTGTTAGCGTGTCGCGCCGAAGCGTGGTGGACCAGAACTGGCAACGCGACAAGCTGACCAAACGTGCCCGACCGAAATCCTTCCCGTTCCCTGCTTGCCAGCCCCATGAGCGTCCGAGGATGCGCTTTGGAAGAAACTCTCTGCGCACGCCCCTCAATCGGCAGAGTGTGATGCTTTCGCTTGACCCTCTGAGAGTGCAACCTCGTGCGATATGCTGCACGATCCGCCGCTGCATCCTCCTTTCCCTCCTTCTCCTCCTCCTCCTCCTCCTCCTCCTCCTCCTCCTCCTCCTCCTTCGTCCTCCTCCTCCTCCTCCTCCTCCTCCTCCTCTTCCGCCTCTCCTCCTCCTGCTCCTCCTCCTCCGCCTCCGCCTCCGCCTCCTCCGCCTCCTCCTACGCATTATCCTCATACTCCGACTCCTCTCCGCCTCCTCCCCTCTCTCCTCCTCCTCCTCCCCTCCCTCCTCCTCCTCCTCCTCCTCTTCCTCCTCCCCTCCCTCCTCCTCCTCCTCCTCCTCTCCTCTCCTCCTCTCCTCCTACTCCTCCTCTCCTCTTATCCGCCTCCTCCTCCTATCTCCTCTTCTCCTCCTCCTCCTCCTCCTCCTCCTCCTCCCTCCCAGTCTTCTAAGATCTCACGCACATCCTCCACCGCCTCCGCCGCCCTCGCGCCTGCAGGGCGCCGGGCACACATGCTGGCCACCGGCGCGTGCGCGACAGCACAGGCCAAGGACCTGCGAGACTTGCAAGGCCGGCTTGCCTCTGGCGACTCTCACGCCTCGCGCCGAGCGGGAGCCTGCCCGGGAGCAGCGAGCGAAGCCTGCCCGGGCAGCAACGCCTGCCCGGGCACGGCGAGGAGCTTCTGGTGTCTCTCCGCGGCGGAGAGACACCAGAGAGGCGACAGGCGGAGACTCCGCATGTCTGAGTGCCCTGATGTTGTTCGTGCCAGGCCATCTTGGACCAATCTTGGACCAATTTTTGGATAAGTAACGAGCGCTCGGTTTCGTGATGGGTCGTCGCGCCGATCTGCTTCGAGATGCGCTGCGCCCCTGGGATGCTGTGGGGGGCCGAGCGGCCATCCACGGCAGCGGCTTCTGATGGGCATGCAGCGCCGGGGGAAAAACAAGAACCGAGAGACCCCCGGGCCCAGCGACTCGACGGGATCGACCCGTCGGAGGCCCAGAGACGACGACTACGACCATGACGACGACGACGACGACGACGTCGTCGTCCAGAGACTACACCAGAGACTCCAGACGCCCACACCATGGTAGTAGTCACAGCGAAGCCGGCAATAGTGAAGTTGGACACCCCCGCCCGAAAGATGAGGTGCCCAACGCCGTAAAGCCTGCTGGGGGCCGACGCGAGCCAGACACTTGTGGGAGATGAAGCCGCCAGGGCTGGATAGAACTGGGGGGGAACTGGCCGGCGTCAGAAAGAGTTGAAGGGCAAGGCCTAGCCACACTGCCCAAATCCCCTGCCATTACCATCATCATCATCATCATCATCATCATCATCATCATCATCATCATCATCATCATCATCATCATCATCAGCATCAGCATCAGCATCAGCATCAGCATCAGCATCATCATCATCATCATCATCATCATCATCATCATCATCATCATCATCATCATCATCATCATCATCATCATCATCATCATCATCATCATCATCATCATCATCATCATCATCATCATCATCATCTCTTCCCCTTCTCCTGCTCCTGCTCCGTTCCTTCCCTCCCCCCTCCCTCTCTCCCTCGCTCTCCTCCGTCTCCTCTTCACCTGGAGGCGGAAGGGCCCTCCCCCTCCTCCTCCTCCTCCTCCTCCTCCTCCTCCTCCTCCTCCTCCTCCTCCTCCTCCTCCTCCTCGAGAACGGGGGATTGTGGAGTCGCAGGGGTTCAAAAGCGCGCGCGCGCGCGAGGGTTTCGCGCTGAGTTCGCGACTGTTTCTATGCAAACTCTGCTCTGTGTCGTCCTCCTCATCTCATCCTCCTCCGCCCCCTCCTCCTCCTCCTCCTCCTCCTCCTCCTCCCATCCTCCTCCTCCTCCTCCTCCTCCCTCTCCCCCTCCTGCTACCTCTCTGCCTTTTTTTCTCCAGGCGCCCCCCCCCCAGAAAAAAAAAAAAATCAGTTTCTTTTTGTTTTTTGTTTCTGGGGGGGGCGCCAGGAGAAAACAAAAAGAAAAGGAATGCGACGTGACCACATCTGCCCTCCCCCCTAGAAGGATTCCTATTGGACGCCCCCATAAGAAGGATTCACAGTAAAATCCTCGACAGAAGGGTTCCTATCGAAACCATCCACTGAATGATTCCTACCGAAATCCTCCACATGTGGATTCCTACTGAAACCCTCCACTGAATGATTCCTACTGAAACCCTCGAATGGCAATGGCAATGGCAATGGCAATGGCAATGGTAATGGTAATGGTAATGGTACTGGTAATGGTTACGGTAATGATAGTGGTAACGGGGTAGCGAGGCAATGACAATGGCAATGGCAACGGTAATGGTAATGTTAATGGCAATGGCAATGGCAATGGGAATGGCAATGACAATGGCAATGGCAATGGCAATGGTAATGGCCATGGCAATGGTAATGGTAAGGGTAGAGGTAAAGGTAGAGTTAAAGGTAATGGTAATGGTAATGGTAATGGTAATGGTAATGGTAATGGTACTGGCAATAGCAGTGGTAATTGTAATGGTAATGGGAATGGAAGTGGGAATGGGAACGGGAACGGGAATGGAAATGATAGTGGTAGTGGTAATGGTAATGGCACTGGTAATGGTAATGGTAATGGTTCTGGAAATTGTAATAGTATTGGGAATGGGAATGAGAATGGGAATTCTAATGGTAATGGCAGCGGTAGCATCATGGTAATGGGAATGGGAGTGGAAATGGTACTGGCAAGGGTAATGGTAGTGACGAATGGCAATGGCAATGGTGATGGTAATGGTAATGGTAATGACAGAGGTAATGGTAATGGTACTGGTGATGGTAACGGTAATGGTAATGGTAAGGGGGTAGCGATTGGCAATGGCAATGACAATGGCAACGGTAATGGTAATGACAATGGCAATGAGATTGGCAATGGCAATGACAATGATAATGGCCATGGCAATGGCAACGGCAATGGTAAGTGTAATGATAATGGCAATGGTAATGGGAATGGGAACGGGAACGGGAATGTGAATGGGAATAGGAACGGGAACGGGAATGGAAATGGTAGTGGTAGTGGTAACGGAAATGGGAATGATAAGGGTAAGGGTAAAGGTAAAGGTAGAGGTAAAGGTAATGGTAATGGAAATGATAGTGATAATGGTAATGGTAATGGTAATGGTAATGGTCATGAGAATGGGAATGGCAATGGAAATGGTACTGGCAATGGTAATGGTAGTGGCTAATGGCAATGGCAATGCGAATGGTAATGGCAATGACAGAGGTAATGGTAATATTACTGGTAATGGTAACGGTAATGATAGTGGTAACGGGGTGGCGACTGGCAATGGCAATGACAATGACAGCGGCAACGGTAATGGCAATGGCAATGGCAATGGCAATCGGAATGGCAATGGCAATGGTAATGGCCATGGCAATGGCAATGGCAATGGTAATGGTAATGGCAATGGTAATGTGAATGGGAATGGGAAAGGGAATGTGAATGAGAATGGGAATGGGAACGGGCATGGAAATGGCAGTGGTAGTGGTAACGGACATGGGAATGGTAAGGGTAAGGGTAAATGTAAAGGTAGAGGTGAAGGTAATGGTAATGGCAATGGCAGTTGTAATGGTAATGGTAATGGTAATGGTATTGGGAATGGGAATGTTAATCGGAATGGTAATGGTACTGGCAACGGTAATGGTATTGGCGAAGGGCAATGGCAATGGCAATGGTAATGGTAATGGTAGTGGCGAATGGCAATGGTAATGGTAGTGGCGAATGGCAATGGCAATGGCATTGGTAATGGTAATGGCAATGACAGTGGTAATGATAATGGTACTGGGAATGGTAATGGTGACGATAACGGTAATGGTAATGGTTTTGGCAATGGTAACGGGGTAGCGATTGGCAATGGTAATGGGAATGGCAACGGCAACGGCAATGGCAATAGCAATGGCCATGGCAATGGTAATGGTCATGGTCATGGTCATGGTCATGGTCATGGTAATGGTAATGGTAATGGTAATGGTAATGGTAATGGTAATGGTAATGGTAATCGTAGTAGTAATTGGAACGGGAACGGGAATGGAAATTGTAGTGGTAGTGGGAAAGATAATGGCAATGGTAATGAAAATGGTACTGGTAACGGTAATGGTAATGGCAATGATGATGGGAATGGGAATTGTAATGGTGATGGCAGCGGTAATGGTAATGGTAATGGCAATTGTGTTGGTAATGCTAATGATAATGGCAATGGTAATGGTGGTGGCGAATGGTAATGGTAATGGGAATGGTAATGGTAACGGTAATGGTAACGGGGTGGCTACTGGCAATGGCAATACCATGGCAATGGCAACGGCACTGGCAATGACGGTGGCAATGATAATGGCAATTGTAATGGCAATGGTAATGGCACTGGCAATTGTAATGGCAATGGTAATGGTAATGGTAATAGTACAGGTAAAGGTAAAGATAAAGGTAAAGGTAATGGTAATGGTAACGGTAATGTGAATGGGAATGGGAATTGGGATGGGAATGGTAATGGTAATGGTATTGGGAATGGGAATGGAATGGGAATGGGAGTGGGAGAGATTGAGAGAGAGAGAGAGAGAAAACAAAAAAAAAAAAAAAACGAGAAAGGAAACATCAGCATAATGATGAGGAACAAACTGGAATATCGTAAATTTTGGTCTAAAACCCACAGCGAGGGACTCCACAAATCCCCGGCCTCTCCTCCTCCTCCTCCTCCTCCTCCTCCTCCTCCTCCTCCTCCTCCTCCTCCTCCTCCTCCTCCTCCCTCCTTCCCTCCCTCCCTCCCTCCCTCCCTCCCTCCCTCCCTCCCACCCTTCACCTCCCGCTCCTGCCCACCCCTCCCGGCCCCCCACAGTGTTTCAGAGGACTCGGGGCCTCGCTGCCCTGCTGGTCCTTCACCTTCAGCTGGATGTGGCCGGCCGCGCCCTCGGCGCCGGCGTCCGCCATGCGGCGCTCGCTGGCGGGCGGCCGGGCGCGTCGCGCCCGGGCCGCGTCCCGGACCCGCCGGGGGCCTCTGGGGCACACTGAGCCGGCGGCGGCCCCTCGGCTCTTCGAGAGGGGGTCGGACGGCGAAGGATGGGGGAGGGAGGGAGGGGAAGCAAGGCAGGGGAGGAGGAGGAGGAGGAGGAGGAGGAGGAGGAGGAGGAAGGACGGAGGAGGAGGAGGAGGAGGAGGAGGAGGAGGGGTGGGAGGAGGAGGAGGAGGAGGAGGCGGAGGCGGAGGCGGAGGAGGAGGAGGAGGAGGAGGAGGAGGAGGAGGAGGGTAAGGAGGAGGAGGAGGAGAGTGGTGAGAAGAAGGGGAAGGCTGAGGAGTGGGAAGGACGACAACTGGAGGACGTGGAGGAGCAAGGAGGAAGGAAGCGGGGCGATGAGGAGGCAGGAAAGGAGGAGGAGAGCGAGTGGCAAAGGAAGGGGTAGGATAAACCCAGACATCCACGACGGACAATGCTCGGCAATCTTCGGCCTCCAGGGGCCATCGCCGGGCCCGAGAAAGAGGCCCCGACCTCTGGCGAGCCTCGCTGTCACAAACAATGGCGACGTGGGATGCCTGAGGATATAGCAAGAACAATAAGACATACTGCTATAACCATCTATGGGCACATGTTCCGTCGACTCTGACCTGTCCAAGGGATCCGCGAGCTCAGCGGGGGATAAAGAATCTCCAGTGGGGCACCCGTTGGCAGGTCGGTTCCTAATCTCACGTGCCTACTACATGTGAGTGGGAAGACAGGATAATGATGGGAAGGACGTTCACGGGGAGACGAGGAGGAGAAGGATGATAATAAGCGCTGTGATGCGCCGTCCCGTCCCAAGCCTCCCCCCCCTGGGTCATTCCTTCGGTGTTCTCTTTATCTGCGCGAAACGCTACTTTGAAAGACAGACCCCCTTCGGCGCGTAATCCTGGCCGAAGCTCCTTTTTGAAAAGGAACTGCCGTCCATCCTTCGAGCTATGGAGAATTCGGTCAAGTGGGGCGCCCAGCGTGAGTCACATCTGACAAGGAGCCCGCCCTACATCCGTGCACGTAGTTGCTCAACAACGTGAGACTGATGGTGCTACAATGCGAAACAGAAACCAAGTTCAACAAACAGTGCGCGCCCTTGAGGGCTCTTACGTCGGGAAAAACAGTGCGAGCCACGGCCGGGCCGCTATTCCGAGGAATTTCTGAAATTTCTGGATTTTCTTTGAATTTCTGGAGTTTCCGGAATTTCTGGAATTTCTGGATTTTCTGGATTTCCTAAGAATTTCTGGAATGTCTGGAATTTCTGGATTTTCTGGAATTTCTGGACTTTCTGGACTTTCTGGAATTTCTGGGTTTCCTGGGAATATATTGATTTTCTGGATTTTCTGGAATTTGCAAGTTTCTTTTAAATTTCTGGAATTTTTTGATTTCCGCGGAATTTCTGGAATTTCTGGTATTTCTGGTATTTTTGGAATTTCTGGAATCCTCTGTTGATGATCTGGAACTTCTGAATTTCTGGAATTTTTTGAATTCCTGGAGTTTCGTGGAATGTGTTAAAATTGTAACATGTCTGAGCAGTATTCTCAACGCACACTTCAAATAAAAAGAAATCCCAGAAATTCCAAAAATCCAGAAGTTCCAGAAATTCCAGAAATTCCAGAAAAAATCCCCAGGATAGCGGCGCCGGCCCTGGCCTACCATGGGGAAAAAAGCAGCTCGGCTGGCGGCTAGATAGTCGCCGTCGCCGCCCCGTCGCCGCCTCCGGCCGGACCGCTATTCCAAGGAATTTCTGGAATTTCTGGATTTTTTTTGAAATTCTGGAATTTCTGGAATTTCTGGATTTCCTACGAATTTCTGGAATGTCTGGAATTTCTGGCGTGGGGGTCGGTCTGGCGGCGATGTCGTCGCCGTCGCCCCGTCGCCACCCCGTCGCCGCCCCGTCTCCGCCCGTGGTCTGGGCTTGTTTCGCCCTGCTTTGTATTGCGATGGCATGCTTTGCTTTGCCGTGTTGTGTATTCTTCGACCGTGCTCTGCATTGCTTTGCAGTGCCTGGCATCGTTTAGTATCACGCTGCATTGCTTATGCGACGTAGCGTTGCAACGCATGGCTTTGCGCAATATAAATTGCACCGCAGCCATTGCACACCATCTATTGCGCAACATCTATAACACCATATAGACTGCCCATTATATACACATATAATTATATATGAGCTGGCCACGTATACTGCACAACACACAGATTGAACAACCGGTATTTCACCACATTGTGTTCACCAAATAGGTTGCACCACATAGAGTGCGCAACCTGGTCTGCACCACCTACATTGAACAGCATAGGTTGCTCGAAATAGACTTTGCCACATTGATTGCACCACATCGATTGCACCATATAGTCTGTATAACATAGAATGCACCACAAAGAGTGCACAACTGGGATGCACCACCTATATTGCACAACGCAGAATGCACATCAAAGACTGAGACACATGTATTGCACCACAGAGGTTGCACCACATACTTTGCGCAATAAAAGTTGCATCACGTAGATTGAACAACAGAGATTGCTAGACACACACGGGTTGACCTCCACACTGGCTCGTACTTTTTTTTGCCACGGAGAAGTACATATCAACCGATGGGATCGTCTTGAAAAAGAATCGCCTTCCGTCAGTGCCACGGCTGTGCTCTTGCACCATGCGAAGACGACTTGCTCGATCAGGCTTCGGGCGAGAGCTCCGAGTTGTGCCCTCCGTCCGTAGAACTGACCCCTCCGCGCACCCCGCGGGGCGACCGAGAGGCCGTGCAGCGCGGCCAGCGGAGCGCCCGAGGCCTCCCTTCCCCCCAGGAGGAGGAGGAGGAGGAGGAGGAGGAGGAGGAGGAGGAGGAGGAGGAGGAGGAGGAGGAGGAGGAGGAGGAGGTGCGCGGCGCGAGATCCCCGCTTTGAAACCGGCATGGTTTCGGCGCCAGGGCGAGAACCCCACTTTGGAAACGACCCGCCCTCCGACCGTTGAGCTGCTCACAGCTCAAGCTCCGAGGTCGCGGCCGGAGATGAAATGCCCGAACAACGTCTGGAAAGTGTGAAGAATAAGGGAATAGTTAAGTGTGAAGAATAAGGGAGAAGTTAAGGGAAAGACTGAATAATAAGTGTGAATAAGGGAGAATCAGGGAGAATAAGGGAATGGTTAAGTGTGAAGAATAAATGTAGAACGTCTGGAAAGGGCGAAGGGAGAAGTCAAGTGTGAAGAATAAGGGAAGGACTGGGGGGCTACCAGGAAGAGGTAGAAAAAGAGGGCCACGAGAGGAGCCAGGAGGAAGAGCACCACGTACCGGATGGGTTCGTCATCCAGGCCACGCCCTCATGTGAGGGAGACAGGCGACGGACCTGCCTCTGCATTGGCCGCGAAGCCTGTAGTGGAGCCCAGGCCCTCCACACTGCGAGGGACAAACGCCTCTTTCGACGTGGCTCGTCTCACACTCGTCTTAACCTGAGGGGAGGAAGCAAGCGAGACAGCAGAGGCCATCAACAGCGGGCACTCAACAGAGAAGCGAAACGGAGAGAGGAGAGACAGACAGGTTCGCTCGGAGCATCAGGATGCGCCGCACATACTGGCGTAGTCCTGTCTCCGTGCAGAATGGTACGTGTCGTAGGCGACCACCATCTCTTCAATTCGCATCAACGACGGGGCGGAAAAGGTCCATTATTTCAGCAAGCAGTCTGGGAATCGATCTTTCCAGCGGCAGGGCTACCGCTTTCAACAGAGGCTGGCAGCGAACGTAGTGAGCGAGCCGATCAGGACAGCCACGACGATTGAACATGCAGAACCACTTCCCTGCCATGTAATTGTTTCGACTGGTAGATAGCCATCCAGATGCATGTCGTGATCCCAGTCTTCGCTCAGCTGCAAGGTATCAATGAGAGACATGCTCGAACAGACTCCCAATGATCATAATACAAGAAAGGCTGCCAGTTGTTGAGGTACTTGGATAGACAGAACTGGAAGCACGCTGCGGGGTCACTCTCCATACAGTCGGCGCGAAGAACACGACGTGTAACCCGTTGTGAAAGAGCTCGCCGATCCTGTGCCTCCCGTACCTCAACCATCGCATCCACGCACGAAAGGATGGCACCCTCAGCGTAAGTATCGTGAGCAAGCCCGGCAGCGGCCCTCGCAAATCCACAATGAAGCGGAGGGTGGGACCAGTGTGGGATATCTCCCAGGCGTGAGGGGGTACAGAGGAAAAAGGGGGATGAGGAAGTACAGAGGAGGTGGAGAAGGAGGAGGAGGATTGAGCGGAGGAGGTGAAGGAGAAACGAAGGAGCGACGGCAGGAGGACTGAGGAGAGGGAAGGAATGGGAGAAGGAGGACGAGAAAGACGTGGAGAAGGGGGAGGAGGATGCAGAGGAGAATCACGTGCTGGGTGCCGTGGCCGTGGCCGTGGCCGTCGCCGCCGGCGCCATCGCCGCCGCCGCCATCGCCATCGCCGTCGTCGTCGTCGTCGTCGTCGTCGACGTTGCCGCCGCCGCCGCAGCCGTCGTCGACGTCGCCCTCGGCTGCTCGCAGATGGGGGCGCCCGGGCCTAGCACGGAGCGTCCCGCGTCCCGCTGGCCCCCGCGCCAGGAGGGGACGTCGGCAAGGAAGCCGTCCAGGGCCTCCTCCAGCCTGGCCCTGAGGGGGCGCGGAAGGGGGTCAGGGACATCGCAGTCGTGCGCAACTTGCGCACGATGACCTCAACCTCGCTCACAGGCAGGAGGCCCGAAAAAGGAGGCCTGGTCACTGAGCCGGGGAGGCAACACTATGGTCGAGACAGGTGTGCCTTGAGTGGGTTGGAGACCTTTTGCGAAAGGTGTTTCTTTAGAGCTGAATGTCACTGTTTCTTCCTGCGCCGTTCGGAAGAAAAACGAGGTTCATCCCCCCCCGCCGTCTCATCTCCCGATTCATCCGAACGGCCCGTTTTGCGAGCCGCCAAACATAAACGGCTCATGTTCTCACGACCCCCTGGCAAAATGAGCGGAGTGAAACATGACACATTAATTGTTGTGAGGCCCTAGCGTGAGTCAGCATGCCCCGAGCTCGAGGTTCATTTTCTTCAGGGAGAAGATGAGCGGTTATTTTCTACATGGCTGGGTGGGAACATGAGCCGTATGCGTTTTTTTTCTGGGCTTGGGGACTGGGCAATTTGGGCAAAATATACTTTGTAAAGGGTTGAGAAAAGAAGCGCTTCTTCTTTCGGAGTGGGGGCATGAAACACCAAATGTTCCAAGGGTTTGAAAAATGGACCGTTCATTTGTTGCGGCCGTAGACTGAGTTAGCATGCCCCAAACTCGTGGTTCATTGTTTGGTGGGAAAATGAACCGTTCATGTTTTACGGCCGTAGCGTGAGTTAGCATGCCCATAACTCCCAGGTCATTTACAAAAGGGGGTGGGAATATGAACCGTTCATGTTTTCGAGGGTTGGGGAAATGAGCCTTTCGTGTTCAACTTCCCCAGGGGTTGACAACATGAACTATTTATTTTTCGGGGTCGGGGGAAATGACCCGTTCAATTCTCCAAGGGATGAGAACACGAACCGTTCATTTTTCGGGTCGGGACATGAAATCAATTTTCCGTGGGGTTGAGGACATGAGTTCAATTGTTCCGTAGGGTCGGAGGAGTGAACCTTGCGCAGTGGGGGCCCAGGAAACAAACTGGTTCATATGAATCGGCTGTGTCGGTGGCTGGGAAACGAACTGGTTCAGACGAATCAGCTGTGCCGGGGGCTGGGGAAACGAATCGGCTCAGGTGGATCGGCTGTGTCGGGGGGGTGGGAAACGAACCGAGTTCAAATGAGCCTGGTTCCTGGGGCCTACAGGCTACAAGGTCTCCAGTCCAATCACAGTATGCCTGCTGCGTCCAAGCGGACGCTGGCTTCACCAGGGTAAAAAGGGCGGGGGGGGGCCGAATAGGACACAACCTGCGGCACTGCGACCCCATTGCCCGACGGTGTCGTGCTGGCGGCCAGAGAAGAGAGACGGGGGCCCAGCTCGGGGATATTCGGTTGGGAGGCGCCCATCCTCGATAGAGCCCCTCCTCCTCCTCCTCTTCCTCCTCCTCTTCCTCCTCCTCCCCCTCCTCCTCTTCCTCCTCCTCTTCCTCCTCCTCCTCCTCCTCCTCCTCCTCCTCCTCCCCCTCCTCCTCCTCCTCCTCCTCCTCCTCCTCCTCCTCCTCATCCTCCTCCTCCTCCGTCCAGATAGCACCCTTCATGGTGGCTTGTACACCGCCACTCTTCCCTGAGACCTGGGAACAATCAACTGGAGGGTGTCATTTTTTGTGTGTGGCCAAGATAGCAGTGTGTACAACGGTAGTCACCATCAGGCGGGACGTGCCGGCCAGATTGCGTTCGAGCGTGTTCCGGAGGCGCTCTGGCCATGGCCATGGAAGCCCCGGCGGGGGAGACAAGCTGGGGAGGGCATGCATGAAAGGGGCTAAGAGAATGCGCAGGACTGGGTGGAGACCTCCTGGGCCCGCGTGTTGGAAGGACCAGGACGCCAGAGGTCTTCCCTTGTCAGGGGGCCGAATGGTCACTCCCCGTCCCTGGGTGCGTGGCTCAAGTGAGGTAGCGTGGTGCGGATGGTTGTTGCGTTGCTTCTGCAGTTGAAGACTAAATATAGATATTGTGTGTTCCCCCCTATGGTGGCCATTCTATGTTTTCACTGAAGGTGCCCCTCCTGGGGCTCGCACCCTGTTTTTTCAAGGGAAAGCTGGGTGTCACCAAGCTGGGCCCCTGGCCCCCGAGTTACAACAACAACGGTTCCAGCCGGATTCTTCCTCCCAAATTATTCCAAACTCGCGCTCTCGCGCGGGAATGCCTCACACTTGAAGCAGGAATCGCGCTCTCGCGTGGGACGTCCCCGCAATTTACTAAGACGCCGCGCCCTCGGCACTCAGGAATCACAATTTCGCTTTGTCCTTGCTCACGATTTCCTTGTGCATCGCGCTATCGCTTGAGACTTCGCGATTCATGCGGGACTCACGCTTCAACAACCCGCCTGCTCGACCTGGCCGCTTTGGCCCGCCTTCCCGATCCGCCCGCCCGACCTACCCGCCCGATCTGCCCGTCTGGTTCTCCTGCTAGCCTCCCTCTTGCGAGTTGTGGCAGGTAAACAACATGTACCCCAAAGGGCGTACGATCGAACACGAAGAGGGCGGGTACAGACGGTTTTGGATATACGTGTTGGATGGCAGGCAAGCAGATTGGAGCAAACAGTCTTAAACTCACTGTTGATATGACTGGTTGTGTTGTTATTGTTGGTGGTGATGGTGTTGAAGTGATTGCTGTTGATGTTGGTAATGCTGTTGGTGTTGTTGGCGGTGTATGTGATGTTGATGGTGATGGTTTTGTTGTGGCTGTCGTTGGTGGTGGTGGCGTGGTTGCTGTGTTTGGTTGTCGTTGTTGTTGACACTGTTGATGTCGTTGTTGTTGTTGTGGTTGTTGTTGTTGCTGGCTGTGGTTTTGCTGTCGGTGTTGTTGTTGTTGTTGGCTGTGGTTTCATTGTTGCCGTTCGTTCATTCGTTCGTTCTTGCTTGTTGTGGTTGTTGTCGTCGTCCCACCCGCGACCCAGCCCGCGCCCCACTCGCGACCCGCCCGCGACCCACCCGCGACCCACTCGCGACCCGCCAAAGACCCACTCAGGACCCACTCAGGACCCACTCGCAATCCACCTGCGACCCAGCCCGCGACTTACCCGCGACTCGCCCGCGACCCCACCCGCGACCCACTCCGCGCCCGCCCCCTCACTCGTATCCTCAACTGCGGGGTGCTACATAGCTGTAGCTGTTTCATCGGGCAGCACCGTCACCAGCGACGAACGCATCCATATCCATGCACTCGCGGTCTGGATGCCAAGGCGCGCTCCCATGGATACGTGATCCCATGGATATGTCCGTGACGCGCGGGGCACCCGCCCAAAGCCGCCCCTGTATACGTGTGGTCGCGGCCGAAGAGGCCGACCGGACCGCAAGGCCGTGGACATGGGTTCGCATCCCGCCGAGAGAATCCAGCGGGCCCGAAACGGGGCTGGACAGCCCGTCGTGCTTGTCCTGTCCACGTTGCCCGTTCTTGTGCACAGAAGGTCTCCTCCTCCTCCTCCTCCTCCTCCGCCTCCTTCCCTCCTCCTCCCCCTCCCCCTCCGCCTCCTCCTCCTCCTCCTCCTCCTCCTCCTCCTCCTCCTCGTCCTCCTCCTCCCCCTCCCGGTAGCACTCTCGCAGAAAGGATGACAGAGAGGACCATGGTAATGACTGCGCAGAGAACAAAACAAAAAACCTGCGGCTTTTCTGTGGACAGGTCTGTCACAGACCCGGGCACGTCACGCTCTCCACGGCAAAACCATCGAAACCCAAGAAACCCAGGGCACCCTGGAGGCAATCAGGGTGTTTCGTGGCATGGGTCTCTGTTGTAAGGCATTTTGTCGCAACGACTGGCGCGCTGGCTTCGGACGCCGCGCGGATCGCTCAGCCTTGAAAGATCGCGGCTCTCCGATCGCAGAAGCTCGTGCGGAACACTGGCCGACCCTGGACCGATGGCGGCGCCCAGCCAGGAACGCCCGCGCTGGGTCCGCCGCCGCGGCTTCTGAGTCAGGAGAATCTACACCAGGCGTGTGATTGAACGATGCTGTGTGATCTCGGGCGGCGCCAGATGAATAGGGCGCTATGCCGGCACCCAGCTGCCAGAAGGAGGCCGTCAGGCGAGACATCAGCGGCGCCGACGGTCCCTGAAGGAAGGGAGGGAGAAGGGTCCTTGGTTTTTGTCACTGTTTTCGACCCCCCCGGGCCCCTGCCGGCCCTGGGATCGTAACAAACGGCCCAGGATGAAGAGCCCGTCCTGGGGAACACCATGGGGCCAAGGACACATTGCCTTCAGGACTCCCGTCCTTCGGAGCCTTACTGGCCAAATCCAGCCGTGGAGACGAGGAGACCTCCTCTCCCCGGGAGGCCCAACGAAGGACCAGATCTCACGAGCCTCGATCCTCGAAGGCTCCCGCACCCCCGACGCCCCGCCGCTCCCACGTGGCGTCCACACGCCTGCAGACCACCGCCCTTCAACCCAGGCCGTCTCCTCCTCCTTCTCCTCCTTCTCCTCCTTCTCCTCCTCCTCCTCCTTCTCCTCCTCGCTCCTCGTTTTCCTCCTCCTTCTCCTCCTCCTCCTCCCCTCCTCCTTCGCCCGTCCTCCCCCTCCCCCTCCCCCCTCCCCCTCGACCCTCCCCCTCCCCCTCCCCCTCCCCCTCCCCCTCCCCCCCCAACCCCCCCCCTCCGCCTCCGCCTCCTCCTCCTCCCCTCCTCCTCCTCCCCCTTCCTCTCCTCCTCCCCTTCCTCCTACCTCCCCTCCGCCGCCTCCTCCCTCTGGCTCCGCCTCCGTCTCCGCCTCCTCCTCCTCCGCCGCCTCGCTCCTCCGACTCCTCGTCCTCGTCCCTCAGTCCTCTCCTCCTCCACCTCCTCCTCTCAGCCCCTCCGCCTCCACCCCCTCCTCCTCCGCCGCCTCCGCCCTCCTCCTCCTCCTCCTCGCACCACCGCCTCCCCTCCTCCTCGCTCCTCCTCGCTCCTTCCTCAGCGCCTCCTCGCTCCCTCCTGCGCTCCTCCTCCTACCGCCTCCCCGCCCCCTCCTCCGCCGCCCCGCCTCCTCCTCCTCCGCCTCCTCCTCTTCTACTCGCCCCGCGCCTCACTCCTCCTCATCCGTCCTCCTCCGCCTCCTCCGCCTCCGCCTCCTCCTCCTCGCGCCTCGCGGCTGTCCTCCTCGCTCCTCCCTCCTCCGCCTCCGCCTCCGCCTCCTCCTCCTCCTCCGCCTCCCGCCTCCGCCTCCGCCTCCTCCTCGTCCTCCTCCTCCCCTCCTCCGCCTCCGTCCACCTCCTCCTCCTCCCGCCCTCCTCCTCCTCCTCCTCCTCCTCCTCCTCCTCCTCCTACGCTTCCGTCGCTCCGCGCTCCTCGCGCCTCCTCCTCCTCCTCTCCTCCGCCTCCTCCGCCTCCTCCCTCCTCCCCCTCCTCCTCCGCCTCCTCCGCCGCCGTCCTCCTCCCCTCCTCCTCCGCCTCCCCTCCCCTCGCCGCCTCCCAAAGGAACCCCCAACGCCGCGCTGCTCCCACGTGACACCCACACGCCTGTAGAGCTACTTCCCCAGTCGGGACCCGCCCGTCAGCCCTGGCCGTCTTCTGGCGCTGCCCCCAGGGCCCGACACTCGGCCTCACCCCCCCCAAGAGGTGGCGGCGCACTCCCCAGTCGGGACCCGCCCGTCAGCCCTGGCCGTCTTCTGGCGCTGCCCCCAGGGCCCGACACTCGGCCTCACCCCCCCCAAGAGGTGGCGGCGCACTCCCCAGTCGGGACCCGCCCGTCAGCCCTGGCCGTCTTCTGGCGCTGCCCCCAGGGCCCGACACTCGGCCTCAACCCCCCCCCAAGAGGCGGCGGCGCGATCAAGGGGGGTGTGGGGGAGGGGGGAATGCTTCTTAGAAGGAGGCTGCTTCTCAGAGGGCCCCGGCCCTCCATCTACAGATGAGGCCCGCGCCGTCAAGGAGGCAGGGGTGCTTCTGAGAAGCCCTCCCCCCTCCCTCCACCCCTGTCTGCGCGTGGCTAAGAGAGGCCGAGGGTGGCGACGAGAAGCAGCCAGCCATCGGAGCATCCCTGCAAAGGAGGGGGCAATCGCAATCGCAACGCCCAGAACCGAATCGCTGCAAATCGCCGGCGAATCGGACTGGGAACCACGGCCAAGTCGGTCCTGAACCGGCTCGCGCTGTGGTCGAATCGAATCGCGACCCAGGCCGAGCGGGCGGGCCACCGCGAATCGAATCGCGAACCGCATCGCGGGAGCGGAGCGATGGATCAGGAGCAGGATCAGAGCTCCGAAAGAACCTCCTATCTTGGTCAGCTACGGGCTCGAAACCAGGCTCGGAGGAAACACCAAATAGAGTTAGGTCGGGCATGTCCTCATAGAGGCGGATCTCGGAAGAACAATGGGAAAGATCTAGAAATACGCAAAATTAGTCGAACAATAATCCCCAGAGTATTGTTTGGCCTATTTTTGAATGCTCCTGTAAATGCTCCCTTTTTCCAGCTCAGGCAGGCCAGGTGGCGAGGCTTCGAGACGCTGCAGGCGCAAGAGGCTGCCGCCAGGGGATCTCCGATCCGCGGGCGGCCACGGACATCAACTGAAATTTCGGACTCATGCAGAGAAGGAGGGAAAGCGAGGGGGGGAGGGAGGGAGCTTGAGCGAAACGTCAACGGAAGATCGCAGACGGGCGGCCAGCAACGCTTCCCAAGGAGCAACCCAGTTCAGAGAACAATTTATGCTCCCTTTTTCCAGCTCAGGCAGGCCAGGTGGCGAGGCTTCGAGACGCTGCAGGCGCAAGAGGCTGCCGCCAGGGGATCTCCGATCCGCGGGCGGCCACGGACATCAACTGAAATTTCGGACTCATGCAAAATGCTGCAAATTGCACAGCTGAACTGGCAACGCCGAGAACGCATTTATTAAATAGCAAGAGCATTAGCAACCGGCAGTGACGTGATAGGAACGAGCACGGGCACATCACCATCACAAATTGTGCCCAAGGCCCCTCCCTTGGGTGGTCCAAAAAGGGGAAGCTCGTTTGAGGGGGGCCTGGCACGGGCAATTATTATTCACGGGCCGGAAGGCGCTCGAGCAGCACGGCCAATCAGAGCGGAGAACTGCCCAGCCCGGGACCTGGCCTTCTCGTCTGCGCACGCTCTGGCGAGGATGTTGCAGAGCTTTCGAGGATATGCTTCCGCCAACTTGGTGCGGAACCTGCTCCTGATGCCTCTGCCCTGTGAGGACACAGACGGGCCCCACACACCTGAACTTGGCCAAGGGCGCCAGGTCGAGGAGAAACGCCACGATCTTGGTGCTCTTCCCCCAGGGCGCCCCGAACCGGCAGTACTCGAACCTGCAGGTCACGTCCCATGGGACGTGACCTGCCGGCGTTGGAGCAGGGACAGCATCGGCGGCAGCTGCCACGCGTAGCTCAGCGCGGGGTTCTCGAGGGACCAGGGGACGAAACACTGGCAGCACAGCACGCAGAAGGATATCGTGAGCCGCGCGTACAAGTTGCCCCACTTCACTTTCTGGAAGTCGGCGCCCTCGACGGGGAGACTGGGCAGGCCCCAGACGTGCTCCTGCGACCGGAGCCGCGGGGGGCCGTCGGGGCGGCCTCGTGCCCGCGAGAAGGTCTCGCAGGGAAAGCCAGCATGCAGGCCGCAGACGAGCCCCGCCCGAATCCAGCCCCGAATGAGGCGGGCGTTCCTGGGGTCGCGCAGGTCGTAGGCGGGGCCGTACAAGATGTCCCAGCGCAAACCAAAAGAAAAAAAAAAAAAAAAAAAAAAAAAACAAAAAAAAAAAAAAAAAAAAAAATAAAAAAACAAAAAAACAAAAAAATAAAAAAAAAAAGAAAAAAAATAAAAAAAAAAAAAAAAAAAAAATAAAAAAAAAAAAAAAAATACTAAAAAAAAAAAAAAAAAAAAAAAATAAAAAAAATAAAAAAAAAAAAAAAAAAAAAAAAAAAAAAAAAAAAAAACAAAAAAAGGTGGGGACATTCCCCCGTTCCACGGCGTCGGACAGGTGGCCCGAGCCCGCGAACAACTCGAGGAACACGGCGATGGTCGGCGCCCTCAGCGGGAGCTCCTGAGCGGCCGCCGCGGCCGCCCGCTGCACGTCGGGCGGCAGGCGGCGCAGGAGGTCGGCCAGGCGCCCCCCGTGCTCGTAGCGCCGGAGGCTCCGAGCGGGCCGCCACCGCCCGCGGCGCTGGATCTCCTCCAGCCGCCGGGCGCCGGTCGCGAAGTCGACGCTCGCCCCCGTGTGCCGGAAGCGGTAGGCGTCGAGCGGCCCGAGGGGCCCCAGGCGCCAGGCTGCCGCGGCCTCGTCCAGGGCCCGGCGCAGGGCGCTGGGCGACAGATCCAGCAAGGGCCCCTCGCTGCGCTCCAGCCCCAGCTGCACCAGGGCGTCCGCGAGCGCCGCCTGCCGGTCGAGGTCGAGGACGATCGTCTGGTCGAACTCCTGGCTTTTGGACGGGGTCCGCATCTCGAACGGGTGGAGCAGGACCGATGTGGGGGTCCACTCGCGGGCTCCGCTGAAGGCCCCCGCCACCACGTCGCGGCCCCGTAGCAGGAATGGCTCTCCCGGGCGCAAGTACAGCTCCATCATCATGAGGATCGCCAGCGCGTGGGGTCTCAGCCCCCGGCAGATCATCCAGCACGCCAGCAGCGCTACCACGTCGTAGGGCAGGGGCAGGCGGCCCCCCGCCGGGGCAGCACGGCGCCAGCCTCGCAGGCACTGCCGACAGATGGGCATCCGCCCGCCCCCCAGCCTGCCGAGGCGGGGCTCGGCCCACTGCGCCGACGCCAGAAGCTTCTCGCCCGCGCTCAACGAGCCGCCCTCCACGAACATGATCTCCATCAAGCCCGCGGTGGCGTTGTCCCACTCCTCCTCGGTGATCGGGTGGTCCCCGCGGGAGTTGCAGAACCTGCGCAGGGCGGCCAGGTAGAGAGAGTGCTGGGCCTGAGTCTTCGCCGATACCGAGGCCCTCCGAAGCAAACTCATCTGGGCCTCTGGGGCCCGCGCAGCAGCCAGCTCGGCAGCGCGCTCCGCCCGCGCCCGCGCCGCTGCCGCCCGCGGGCCCCCAGCTTCCAGGGGGGCCAAGGCCGGGCGGGAGGCCGACCCCGAGCTGGGCGGCGGCGGCAGGCGCCCCGCGGGGGTCCTCGACCTGTCGGACCTGCCGCGCGCCAGCATCGCGGCCCTCGTCGGCGGCGGCCGCGAGCTCGCGCCGCAGGCCGGCAAGCGGGTCGCTCGGCGCCGGACGGCCGCGCGACGGCCCGTCCGCAGGGTTGAGCTCCGACGCGATCCAGCGCGACCGCAGGAGGCTGCCGGTCCCCAACAGCAGGGCGCCCAGCCGGCGGGTCACCGAGAGCGTGCCATCGGAGGAGGACCGCCCCTTCGTGGCGGCCAGGGAGGCGGAGATCGAGTCCCCTATCACGAGCAGCCTCGAGCCCAAGTTGGCGACGGACCTCAGGAGGTGGCGAACCCCGTACAAAAGCGCCTCCGCTTCCAGGGCCGGCATAGACGCCGAGGGCCGTTTCCACTTCTGCCTCCCGCACACCCTCCAGGGGGCCCTCAAGAGGTCCAAGGGGGCGTCCTCGAACGGCTTCCGGTGCCGGCGGTCGAACTCGCTTTCGGGTCGGTCGTGTCGAGACTGGGGCCGCACGAGCTCCATCAGGATCCGCCTGTCGGCCTCCCCTTCACCCCCGTGCAGCTGCGCAGCGGCCGCGGCGAAAGCGCGCTCTCGGGGTGGCCGCCTCTCCCGGGCCGCCTCCCGAGCCCCAGCTCGCTCCGAGTGACGGCAGGCCTCCTTGACCAGGGCCACCGGCGGTCGTCCCCGAACGGCCCCAAGGCCCCACGGCGATGCGTCCACCACGACGACGTCCGGACAGGTACCTGCTGAAGTGTTGACCCAGATGAGCGGGGCGATACGGTCCCAGATGTCGAGCTCCTTTCGCGCTGAGGCCCAGAGGGCCCGAGGCCCCCGGGCTGGGCATCTCCGCGCGGCCTCACAGAACCTGTAACAATATTTGAAGACGCTGAGCGACTCTCGCCTACACAGGCCGATGAAACACAAATGGCCCAGGAGGCGCTCCAAGTCCCCTCCAGAGACCGAGGCCCGCGCCAAAATACCCCGAATGGCGAGACGAGCCTTCCAGACGCGCTCGGGGGTCGGGCGGAAGGTGCGCCGAAGGCAATCGATTTCCCACCCCAGCACGACGGCCCGATCGCATGAGACAGACTCTTTAGAGGCAGCCCGCGAGACTCGAGGGCACGAGACACCCCTGCCAAGCGCTCGCGGACAACCGCTTCGCTCGTCGAAATCACAACATAGTTATCAACGTACTGCGCGTGAGGGGAGGAGGCGAGGGGAGGCGGAGGGGAGCCGTCCGCGAGCCGGGCTGCAGCAGGGGATCCTCCCTCCTCGGCCGCCCGCTCGTGGATCGCCTGGCACCACCAGAGGGCCCAGGACCAGCCCATGGGCAGGGCACGCATCCGAGGGATGACCCAGGTCCCCGGGGACACCCGGACGCCCTGGACATGAGAGATGCCCGCCCACGAGGCCCGAATTTTACGCAGCCCGAAAAACTGGCGGAGCCCCTCCGGGAGCTCCATGTGATAGAAAGCGTCTTTTATATCGACCTGGCCGATAAAAACGGGCTGACCGAAAGATTCGTCGTCATGCACCTGGGCGAGGGTATCGCCAGACACTAAGCTGACAGGGGCGGGCGGCTCAAAATGCTGATTAGACCGACGACAGTCGACGACCAGGCGCTGCTTGCCGCTCCCCTTCTTTACAAAGAAGCAATCCACCACCTCGGTAGCTCGCTCGAGCGTCAACTCGACTACGCCAGCCTCGACCAATCGCTGAATGAATTCGCCGTATAGAGAGGGGGAGTGGAGGCGAGGGTCACCGTAGGGCCGAAGGGGGCCCGAGTCCTTTAATTTCGTTCGAGCCACGTCGATGGGCAAAACTTGCGACTCAACAAAGCGTGCAACAGTGCTTTCCCCGCCGGATCCCCAGAGCCGAGCGAGCGGAGTCGGGACAGACCCAGCTGCCGGAAGGGACACGCGGGAGGCTTCATAGCCCACGGGGCCCCCCCCTGCGTCGTAGGGGAGGCCGAGGCGCAGCGCCTGGAGGGCTGCCGCCTGCGAAAGATCATCTGGGGGAGGCCCCAGGAAGGAGACAGAGGATTCAACATGCTCGAGCATACGCTGCTGCCCGCGGCACAGATCAGCTGGTACAGGTACCCCATCACGGCGGCCGTGGAGCGTGTTGAGACCCTCCAAGCACCGAAGAACGTCGGCGTGACGACGCTGCCGACGGCCGACTCTCTGCCGGCAACCTCGCGAGAGCCCAGGTGCAGGTGGCCCCGACGAGGTGAGCAGCTCCGTGGGGAAAGGCAGCAGATCCCTCCCCACGTTCCTGCCAAAATCTCCCGGCGGCGCGACAGCGTGCCGAGCATCCCCAGTCATGTTGGGATCCCCCCCACCAGACCTGAGGGACGTCTGGGGGGGGCGGTCGAGCATCACCCCTGGCCCTGCCCCTGGCCCTGCCTCCGCCGGCCCAGCGACTCCCGGGCCTCGCGCGCCTTCAGGAGGCTCTTGGCCAGCGAGGCGTCGCGCTCCAGCTCCTGCTTGGCGCTCTCGAGGAGCGCGGGCGACACCATGAGCCTCGACTCGGCCCGGGCGGTGGCGCCGAAGGCGGCCTGCTCGTCGGCGGTGAGCCTCCCCCCGGAAGAGCCCGCCGTCCTCTCGCGCAACTTGTCGCTGTAGCAATACTCGATCGTCTGCAGCCGGCGGAACATCATCTCCACCGAGAGGATGTTGGACGCGTCCACCTGATCATGCTGGAGCAACGCCTTCAAATAGCTGATCACGCTGGCGTACTCCTCCATGCCCCACTGGGTGTCCTGCAGGCCGCACAGCTTCTTACAGTGCTCGAAGTGGGACTCGAGCGAGCGCCCTTCGCCCGCAAGGTGCTCGAGGCACCACATGGTCGTCCTCGGCGCGATGAAGTCGGGGAGGTGCTCCTGGCGGCAGCTCTCGACGAGGTTCTCGAGCGTCCGGAAGGGCCTGCCAGCGCGGTCGAGGCGGACCGGCAGTAGGCGACAGTCGGGCGCCACCGCCCGGTCGGCGAAGTCCGACTCGTCACCGATGGCCACCCACTCGACGAAGAGAGACGACCCGTCTGCGAGCAAGACGACTCCGCGGGCGGGGGTGCCCGCCCCAGCGAAGCCCGCTGGAGGGATGATCACATCGCCGTAGTGGTACCCCCTCCACTCCTGGGCGACGCGCCAGTTCCCCACGGGGGCGGGGGCGGCGTCGCCAGCGCCTCCCGCCAGCACCAGGGGTCGGGCCCCCCCGACCACGGCCGCCGCGAGCGCCGCTCCCGCGGGCGCCGGCGCTCCGCCCGCCTCCCCGCCGCCCGCGGCCGGCGCAGCCCCCGCGGCCGCACCTCCTCGGCGCATCACCCCGCCCGGCAGGGGCGCGGGTGCCGGGGCGACGGGCGCCGCGGCGGGCGGCGGGCCCCCCGCCGGCACCACGACCC
>CAUYUJ010013725.1:57500-105000 GCA_963575745.1 Prorocentrum cordatum | reverse complement strand
GATGAGGCCAGAAAATCCACCCCGATACTATCGGCTAGACGTAAGAGTGACCCTGGATAAGAGTGACCTTTGGTGCGCAGCTTTTGGGGGCGCGAGGGAGCCCAACCCAAGGGCGTGCGCCGCTTATATCGCATCGTGCTCGGCGTTCGGGGGGAGCCCGATGAGCCTGCACCAAAGGTCACTCCGGCGAAGGGTCACTCTCATGTGTAGTCGATAATAAGCACCCCGACACGCGAAGTCGTTTAGTAGACGCGCCCAAAGAAGGAATCGAACAGGGCAGGGCAGTAAACGCCCAGGGGCCGTTTAGTGAACGCCAATTGTCCGGTCCGGGTGGGCTTTCCTTCCTTGCGAGTTCACGCTGGGGAAAGCTCCTGGGTCCACGGTCGGGAACTGCTGCTCCGCGTGTCGCCGCGGCGGCCCCGGCGATACGCTGTGCCATGCGAGCGGACAGCGTGTCGCATCGCTCCGCGGGGGGGCGGGAGGCCGGGACGAGCTCGGGACGTTGACGCCCGGGGAACCCGCGGCAAGTGGATAGCGCGCCGCGTCGAAGCGCGGTGGGCCAGAAGCGGCGGAGCGACGCGCTGAGCCAGAGATCCTGGCCGCTCTCCCTCCTGTCGATCACCCCGCGGCGCCGGGGCAGGTTTTGTCAGGCGGCGGACGTTTTCGGAGCCCCTGCAGGGGGCCCAAAGGTAATCATCCATGTCCGCTGCCTCCTGGGACCCTGGGACATCGGATTCCCCAGGCGGTCGATATGTACAAGTTGCGGCCTCGGACGGGAGGGACAAAAACGTACGCCAAGGGGAATCGCAGACGTCTCTGTTCCAGCCACCATGTCCGCCGAAATCTGGCCTGTTGGCGTTCCGAAGTGGCCTTGATGCTACCTACCCGAGGTACTAGGGACAGGCGGTTTTCGAAACCTCCCACTTCTTCGCGTAATCCTCCTCCCCAGGGGTCCAAGAAGGGGGTGTTTCTTTGTTGTGTGTCAGTGTGAGTTCCTGATCCTTTTCGAAAGCCTGGCAGCGGATGGATTCGCCGGTCGACGCCAGAGTTGTTTGACGAGGGGCAGGCGGAAACCTTCAAAGTGCGAAGGCTTTGCCCACGGCGGTCCACGACCGAGGACTTTGCGACGCCTCTGGCAACTTGCTGACAAACCTCCGGGAGCCGCCGGGGACCTCTGGGGACCTCAGGGGGCAAGATCTAGGGCGGCACTAACACTTGCAAGGAGTACGTGTTGGAACACTTGAGGTGGATCGGAGAACTTCGGAGGCTGCCAGGTGAGCTGAAATTGTTGTGGGCTGTCGTTGCCCCGATTACTCTTTAACAAAAACGAATTTGCTCGGCGGCCCCATGACCCTTGGCAGGAGGAGGATTGTGCATCGCCGCAGACGGGACCAACGTTCTAGACTTGTGCGAGCAGCTCGTTCGGCGCCCCTTGGGCGGTCCCGAACGCTTTGAAGACTGGTCAGCCGAATGCCCCACCCAACAAAAACAAAACATCTAAGGTATATGTTATGCGTTCTGACGGCATCTTGGAGCTGCTCCTTGGGACGTCATCCGGCGTCTGGTGGGCGTCGGGGCCGCTAGGGGCTCTCGCGAGGCCGCTTGGCGACCCTGCGGACCGCTTTGGGCCCGCTGGCGAGGCCCGGCAGAGAAGTCCAGGAGGCCCGAAAGGCCTGGAGAACCCCCTGCAAGAGCGTCCGAGGGGGCCCCCGGGCCAGCGATCCGCAAGGTCCGTTTGCCTTCGGGGGTTCTACCGTTTCGTATCTGAACATTGTATGATTCGCGAGATATGCGGGCACATGCCTACATACATACATATATATATATATATATGTGTATATATATATGTATACATATGTAAAACACATAAGTTATACATTAATATATAATGTATGTAAACATGCATGTGTATGTACATCTGTGTGTAGTGTGTATATATATACACATGTGTAACGCGCATGTGCAGGGAGGGAGAGAGAGAGAGAGACAGGGAGATACGGTACATATCTACATGTGTATCTAAACATGTCTTCATATAAATGGAGAGGAGCAACAGAGAGAGAGAGAGAAAGGACATAACAACAACATAAAGAGAGAGAGAGAGAGAGACAGGGAGGGAGAACGAGACAGATGGAGAGAACAACAGAGAGGGAGAGAGAGAGAGAGAGATAACCACAAAAACGGAGCGAGAGAGAGAGGGAGAGGGAGAGAGAGAGAGAGAGAGAGAGAAAGAGATACAGAGAGGGAGAGGGAGCAAACGGGGCACAGAGAGAAAGAGAGAGCGACGCCCCGACGGCTGGCTGGCGGGCGGCGGCGGGCGGCGCCGACAGCGGCGGCGTGCGCGGCGCCGCGCGCGGGCGGCGGCGCGCAGAGGGCGCGGCGGCCTCCGCGGCCGAGCCCCAGGCCGTCCTCTGCGAGGCCGCCTCGGTGTCGCCGCCGTCGCCCGCCGCCGCTGCTCGTCGCCGTCGCCGCCGCCGTCGGGGGTCGGCGTCGGCGTCGGCGTCGCCGTCGGCGTCGCCCTCGCCGTCGTCGCCGCCGTCGGGGGTCGGCGTCGGCCATGTCGTCGGCGTCGGCGTCGGCGTCGGCTTCGGCATCGTCGTCGTCGTGGTCGTCGTCGTCGTCGTCGGCGTCGGCGGCGTCGTCGTTGTGCTTGTCGTGGTCGTCGCCGTCGTGGTCATCGTGATGGTGGTCGTTGTCAACTCTGCCGTCGTGGTCGTCTGGCGGGGAGGTGGAGGAGTGGGACAAGGGGGGGATGAGTGGGAGGAGGAAGGGGAGGTGGAGGAGGTGTAGGGAGGGGGAGGGGGAGGAATGGTGGGCA
Organism: Prorocentrum cordatum; assembly: GCA_963575745.1. Classification (NCBI taxonomy): domain Eukaryota; class Dinophyceae; order Prorocentrales; family Prorocentraceae; genus Prorocentrum; species Prorocentrum cordatum. Next base: position 102,182 of record CAUYUJ010013725.1, on the reverse strand, counting down.
GGAGCAGGGGGCCGGGGGAATGGAGAAGTGGAAGGAGGGGAAGGAGCTCGCTCGCTCAACGTCGGTATCAGACAGCTCCGCTCGCATGGGGAGGCGGAGGGTCGGGTGTTGCTAGAAGTGTCCCTGGCCCAAGGTGCCCCAAAGATTTCCAAGGAGGCCCTCACGGCCTCCAGATCACCCCTCACGAGGCCCAGAGGGCCCCCAAAGGCTCCAAAATGGAGCGGAAAGCTGGGGGCACCTTGGGCCTGGGGCACCTTTGAGAACCCCCAAGAGGGGGGATGAAGAGAAACACACCAAACTCCCAGCATACGCCCTTGGCGCTGCAATGCGCACTGCCCCGTCGCGAAGCCTTCTCCTCACAGGCAATACAGATACCTATACGACCGCCCTTTGGGTGATAAGACGGTTGGGGGATGCGGGGGAGAACCAATTGCTGGCAAATGCGATGGGTGTGATGATGACGATGCTGGTGACGCGCTCTCGAGTTAGCGACGACGCGTGATGACGATGTTGCGCAGCGATGTAAGGCCACCATCGTCCCCGCATTCGATCTCACTCGATCGATCCCAGTATCGACCTCATGGCCAGGCTGAGTACCATCAGATTCAGCGATCGATCCCATAGTGTTTGCCCCAAGGGGGATCGCCGATCCCCGCGAGATCTGCACGACCCAGGAGACGTCGCGTCCCTGCTCATCCGAGAATGGAGCACGACCAATGTCACAATCAAGCTCACTGCCGGTTTCGCTTTTGATATCACCATCCATCCCGTCCTAGCGATCTGATGATCGATCTCACTATCGACTCCACCGTCGATACCAAGGCGGGGCACCTTCCCCGCCGCCCACCAGCCGCCGACGGAACGCCGACGGGACACCAACGGAGCACAACAGGACTCCACGGCAGGACACCCCCCTGGGCCACCGCGCTCCCACCGGGGGCGAAGAAGAGGCGGTCCACTGCATCCGAATCGCCGTAGCGACAGCGGGGTCACTCCTCTCGCGCGCCCACGCACCGTCGCCTCGCCCGCACGCACGACACGAACACGAAACGGAAACCGATGTCCCGGTGGGGGGCTCTCCGTTCCACTGCGGTCTGACCCCCCAGCCTCCGATCAAGTTTTTTGCCACGGCGAGCGCCCGGTGGAATGGTGACCGTCACGTCGGCCTGCGTCGCCAGAGACCGGCATAGGCTTGAGGCGTGCATCAAGACAGCAGCACCGAGTCTGATAGGGAGCCGCCCTCTACGGTCGGGAACACGTGCTAATCGTTTTTTTGTTTAAGAAAATTGAAAAAAAGTTATTTGAACAATAAAAATAAACTAAAAAAGTAAACATAATATATATATATACAGATTTTAAGGAACATGTGCTCATCGTGTGGCGGCGGCGGCCCTGGTGGCACGCCATGCGCTGCGAGCTGATAGCGCGTCGCCCCGCTCCGCGGGGTGGAAGGCCGGAAACAGAGCTCGGGACGTTGCTGCCCGGAAATGGGGTTGGCTCAGCGCGAGAACTCGATGTCAAAAAGTGTCCGAGCATTCTGCATTAAATCGTGTGCAATGTCCAGGGTCGATGCCCGAAAGCCCCTGCGACTCCATGTGCGAGAGCCAAATCTGGAACACGAGTCGTGTGTCATGTGCGCCACTGTTGGAAGATCTCAACGACCTGCTGGGACATAATATGCAAGGAGATCCATCCTCCATGTGGCAACTCGATATTTGGAGCTTCGGGGGCAGAATGTTTGAGGGACCCTCATGCGAAATTGCACTGTTGAAGCAAATGCCGCCGAACTATCAAAACGAATGTGCACGGCGCCAAGGCGAGAACGACACATGGAACCAGGCTACCCGGCTTTCATGCAGATCCTAGACACGGAGGCGGCGCCATAGCTTGAGCCCTCATGCGGAACCTCTCGTACTCAATGTCTGTCGACTCAGCGGCAGCTGCGATGCTGAAAGGCCGAAGCAATAATCCATAGATAAGCCCTTCGACGTATGAATGCCGAAGCGTGATCCCCTGGATATGCGATGACCCCATGGATGCGCCTGGTGCGGGGCATCCGCTCTAAGCTGCCATGCATCAAGTGGAGTCGGCGCCGACAGATCCCAAAACACCGAGGCATGGGCGCTGGATGCGACCGCCTCCCAATCCCTGAATCCAAACATGTCGACCTCTCGCTTTTACTTCCACCGCCTTCCGCTGGATGCCGCTGGCGCACCTGCCGCCACTTGCTCCTTCCTCCGCCTGCAGCCGAGGGCGAGGATGCGCTGGAAGTGAGGCCCCGGCTGGAGCCCACAATACGTTCCGCCCACGGCTGCAGCAGAGAACCAGTCCCGACTTCACATGATCTCCGCCGGGGCCAGAAGTATGTACAGTATGGCCCAACTCGATGATATCGTATGGGAAGCCGTCAATCTTGAATTGTGGTGCGTCCGAAGGTGTGGCCCCTGGCCCCTGGAGGTGTACCTGGGCCTTCCGTTGCCTTTCGAGACGGCCAACGGTTTGCCGGGCGATCTCGGAGACTGCAGGGCGCGACCTCGCCTGCGCTCAGGCTCGGCCCCCGCCGACACCGCGGAAATCCAGACCTCCTCCAGTATGCTGTTGTTTCGCCCCGCGGTCCCAGAGATCCCCAACCCTTCCCCGGGGGGAAGTCTTTAGAAGCCTCTTAGATGGGGTGCAAGTAGATGGGGTCGGAGCATCTCGCCGCATCGCCGATGCATCGCCGATGCATCGGAGATGCACTGGCGACTTCGGCGATGCATCGACAACCTCGGCGGGGAGAAAATTCGGCCCCACATCCAGCCGCATCGCCGACGCATCGTTGATGCACCGGCGACGCGGCGCGATCCTCGGACCCCATCTGCTCCGACACCGTCCAAGAGGCCTGGAGGCTTTCGTCCCGAATCCACGTTTCGGGTCGGGTGAAAGGGGGGGATAGCAAAGGGGGGGTCAGAGAATCAGCTCACGTAGCTGATTTTCCCGGCGCCGGAGGCGGCATATGTATCGAGGAACGGGCCCCTCGGTGAGGCCGACACCAGCTGCCTGCAGCAAATTTCGTACCCCCCCCCTTTCCCATTCTGCCCCCCCTTTCGTCCCGAATCCACGCTTGGCGGCCCCAGGCCCCGACAGCGAACCCGCGGAGCAGCACCCCGGTCGAAAGAAAAACGCCTCGCCAGAGGTCCGGATCCGCCCAGGAGAGAGGGGGCCGCAGCTCGTGGCCAGAGGCGCGCGCGCGAACGAGGGGGGGATCAGGAGACGTGTCGAACGAAGAGGGCGGGGCCAGGAAGTCCAGGGAGACAGCATGGCCATGCTATCCCCCCCCTCACGCCCTGGACATCAGCCCCCTCTCGTCGGGGGTTGCCAAAAAGGTGCCCCTCGTGGGAGCCCCTGGGGGCCCTCTGGGCCCCGTCAGGGGTGCTCTGGATGAGCATCATTTATCCGACCTCCACCCCCAGCGGCGTGGCCTGGGCCCCACTGGTCGATTTACCCCCCTAGATGGGGATATATGCCGTCCCTTCCGGGTTTCGAAGGGTGTATCCCCAACTGGGGGGTGACTTGGTGGGGGTCTCGAAGGATGGGGATGGGGACCGGTATTCAACGATACTGACTCTGACTGGAGGCACCCTGGGCCAGGTGCATTCTTAGCGGCATCCGATCCTGGCCCGCGAAAGCAGCCGAACGCCTGGCACGCGCCGCCAGGCGACCAGAGGCCCGGCGGCCGCTATGGGCGATCGCGCATGCCGCCGCTGCTGGGCGACCGAGGGCGGCGCGGTCGGAGGGCCGCCGCGGAGCTCGGCACGGAGGAAGCCCAGACATGATCGCGTCGTGGCAAAATCTGGACGGCGAATGTTTCGTTATTTTCGATCCCTGGGAGCCCTCGCCGGCCCCCGGGACCGTCAAGGAACGGCTCCAGGACGAGAAGCAAGTCCCAGGCTGATATCGGTCGGCGCTCTTGCGCCATATACAGTTATACAAATATACGTGTATTCGCTTAACGGCTGATCAGGTAGCGTTGTACACCCGCAAGTAGCGTCGCACTCGCTCAGATGATGATGTAATCGCATAGGTTGGAGAGCTTAGTCGCAGGCGGCCCAACTAACCTAGCGCGCATCTTGGGCGCATTCTGCACTTCGGCTATTTGTAACTTCTGACGCTGCCGATATTTATCGGAATTACCATCTCACTTATGCACGACTTATCCTACTTATGGGACTTACTATGTAGCCCCAAAAATGCTCAGCGGGGGTTGCCTCACCCCCATATTCCAATCTCCCGTCGTCCTCGTCGTCGTCCTCGTCGTCGTCGTCGTCGTCGCCGTCCTCGTCGTCGTCGTCTTCGTTGTCGTCGTCGTTGTCGTCGTCGGTTTCAGAGGCGCCGCTTCTGGTCGTCGGCGTCGTCGTCGTCGCTTTGTTTCAGCGGAAGCGCCGCTTCTGGTCGTCGGCGTTCGCTTCAGCGGAAGCGCCGCTGACCTGGTCGTCGTCGTCGTCGTCGTCGCGTTCGTCGTTCGCATCCCCGCTTGACGTTTTCAAAGCTCGGGCTGGGGAGGGGGGGAGGAGGAGGTGGAGGGGGGGGGCAAGGAAGGAGGAGGAGGGGGAGGAGGAGGTGGAGGGCACGCTCAACGAGGAGGAGGAGGAGGAGGAGGAGGAGGACGAGGAGGTAAATTCTGAGCGTGTAGCTCTGCTCCAGCACCTGCGCTTCGCGCTCGAGGTCCTAGAAGTGGCCCGCGTATTCGCGCGGCCTCACGGCGCAGCGAACGCTGTAGCGATGCGCTCAGCGCAACGTGTGCAGGGCCCGCCCGCGGCCGTCGTCCCACGGGTTCCCCGCGTCGAGCCAGCCCGCCTGGTCGTCCCACGCGTGAGACTGCACCCACGACTGAGCCTCCCACTTGTACTTCTTATTCGGCACCATGCGGATCGACCTGCCCTTGTAGTCATGGCCGTGCCACTCCTCGCCGTTCTTGAACAGCACCGTGGTCTTGAGCGGAACGTCCGTGAGCTTGGGGCCGCCGTCCTGGCTCGTGCCGCTGAGGCAATTGAACCGCGCGACCATCATGTTGTTCGGCCCGTAGCCCACGTAGCCGTGCCAGTCTGTCAAATTCGAACGAGACATGAACATGACGTAGTTGTGCTGATCGTCGATGTGCATCAGAGTCTCTCGATGCGGCGACGTGTCTGGCAATGACTCGTTGATGTAGTCGTGCACCGTCATGGTGCGCCGCATAAACTCTGGCAGCGGCACCGCCATGGCGACAGCTGGAGAGCCCACTGCAGGACCATTCGCAAACAGAGAGCGGCGGTCCCGCTGCTTGTGCCCACACTTGACTACGGATGTATCCCTATACATAGGGGCACGCCCACCAACAGCTCAATGGTCAGAGGATGATGGTGGGAGGAAGGAGGAGGGGAGAGAGGAGGAGGAAGGATAGCGTTCGTTTCAGCGGAAGCGCCGCTGACCTGGTCGTCGTCGTCGTCGTTTTCGTCGCTCGCATCCCCGTTTGATGTTTTCAATGCTCGGGCTGGGGAGGGAGGGAGGAGGAGGTGGGGGGGGGGGGGAGGCAAGGAAGGGGGAGGAGGGGGGGGAGGAGGCGGAGGACACGCTCAAAAAGGAGGAGGAGGAGGAGGAGGAGGTGGAGGATGAGGAGGACGATGAGGTTGAGGCTGAGCGTGTCGCTCTGCTCGAGCACCTGCGCCTCGCGCTCGAGGTCCTAGAAATGGCCCGCGTGGTCGCGCGGCCTCACGGCGCAGCGAACGCTGCAGCGATGCTCAGCGCATCTGCAGGGCCCGCCCGCGTCCGTCGTCCCACGGGTTCTCCGCGTCGAGCCAGCCCGCCTGATCGTCCCACGCGTGAGACTGCACCCGCGACTGCGCCTCCCACCTGTACTTCTCCTTCGGCACCATGCGGATCGACCTGCCCTTGTAGTCGTGGCCGTGCCACTCGCCGCCGTTCGGTTTGCACGGCACCGTGGTCTTGAGCACCGCGCCCGTCAGCTTGGGGCCGCCGACGTCCTTGCTGGTGCCGCCGAGGCAATTGAACTGCACGATCATCATGTTGTTCGGCCAGTAGCTCACGTTGCCGCGCCAGTCTGCCACGTGCCACTCGTTCGAATTCGAACGAGACATGCACATGACGTAGTTGCGCTGCTCCTCGATGTGCATCAAGGTCTCGAGATACGGCGACGTGTCTGGCAATGACTCGTTGATGTAGTCGCACACCGTCATGGTGCGCCGCGTAGACTCTGGCAGCGGCACCGCCATGGCGACGGCTGGAGAGCCCACTGCAGGACAATCCGCAAACAGAGTGCGGCGGTCCCGCTGCTTGAGCCCACACTTGGCTACGGATGTATCCCTACACATAGGGGCACGTCCACCAACAGCTCAATGGTCAGAGGGGCGAGAGGAAGAAGGACGAGGGGAGGGGGGGCGAGGAGAAAGAGGGATGAGAGGAGGAGCAAGTTTTTATTATTATTATTATATATACACATATTTCCTTTACAAAAGCGTCTCGGGCCAAAAAGGCCGGGAGCCCAGGAGAGAGAGCCCAGGAGGAGGCGGAGTTGCCGACAGGCTCAGCGATTAGCAACGCGCTCACTCACAGAGACCAGCCGACGATAGGGTGATAGACCGAGCCTGGGAGATCCATCATTTTTGGCACGTGCGCTCGACCCACCCCGAGCGGTACAGTTCATGAAATCAGCTCGCCTGATAATGCTGTCGGCCCAGCCGCGGCTGAGACTCCACCAGAAAATCGACATGGCCACTGCCTATGGATCCACGCTGGCACAGGGGATGGCAGGGCGGGAACACCAGAACTACGGATCCACATGTATTGCAGATCCCCTCGACTCGCGCAAGGAAAAAGGGAAGCAGAGCTACTGGGCATTTCCTTTACAAAAGCGTCTCGGGCCAAAAAGGCCGGGAGCCCAGGAGAGAGAGCCCAGGAGGAGGCGGAGGTGCCGACAGGCTCAGCGATTAGCAACGCGCTCACTCACAGAGACCAGCCGACGATAGGGTGATAGACCGCGCCTGGGAGATCCATCATTTTTGGCACGTGCGCTCGACCCACCCCGAGCGGTACAGTTCATGAAATCAGCTCGCCTGATAATGCTGTCGGCCCAGCCGCGGCTGAGACTCCACCAGAAAATCGACATGGCCAACTTACCAAAGTAGAGTCTGGTCCACAATACTTCTGGCTATGGATCATGAGGGACAGGGCGGGAGGGTTGCAACTTTCAGCTTGCCCGACAGGTTGGTTTCGAAGGTGCATCATGGCGGCATTTGAATTTCGAACTTCGAAAAGGACTTGATTTAGACAATGTAGGTATCTTCCGAGCTTGCTGTAGCGAACCGAAACGACGGCGCCGAACACCAGGTACTGGGGCGGCATGGCGTGCACGGCGGACGGGCTGGGCACGGGGCGGTCCACCCCCGCTACCCACTGTGCCGGCCACCTGACCGGCATCCCGACGAACGGCACGTGCTCGCTGGCGGGGTTGACGAAGCTGACCTTGACCAGGTTGATGCCGTCGGAGTGGCGCCACACGAACCGGAAGCGCGCGGGGCTCTCCACCAGCATTTGCAGGAGCACGCCGCGCCCGTGAGCTGGGCGGTGGTGCTGTGTCGCAGGGGTCGGCCGGCGACCGAACGACCACTGCAGGCGTGCTGGTTGAAGGGGCCGTTGACGCTTGAGAGCGGGCAGCCAGTGCTCGATGCCGCCGTGCCCGCGAGTCTCCACAGCCCCAACTTTCACAGAGATCTCCCCACGGTAATGTGAATCTTCTTGGACAGGTTGGGATTGGCGGTGGTTCCACTCCGCGCCCGCCGAGCGAGGCCGCCAGATCACGACACCATCGGATATGAAGTACCGGTTCGCGAGGATTACGAAAAGCAGTAAGTGGAGCATGACGCTCAACCACTCGAGCCAATTCACGACATAGAGCTGGAGGATACGCAGCAGCAAGAGACGTTTTCCATTTCAGGGCGTGCTTGCCGGGAACCACTTCAACTTTAACTTTCCCTTGGAGGATCTCGTGGGGCACCTGACACCGACAAAGTCTTCCTACTTCTTGGAGGCCTTCAAGAGTTCCCATTCGACGAGTTCGCTTACGATAGGGGGTGCCATACCTGCAGTAGTCCACGATGACCTCTTGGGCTCCCTGGGTCTTGAAGAGATCCTTGAGGGGCGTCCACTTGAAGAGCTTAGAGCTAATGGGGTTCTCCAGAATCCACCTCGCTCCATACCGATGAGCCGCACGGAGAATACGTAGAGTGGCCACAGCGGTGGGGTCCTGGATGTCGTCGGGAGCCTCTGGGGAACTGCGAGCGCTCGTCCAGTTAGTACACGGAGTACCTAGCCAAAGCAACCAAATCTTCCTCGACTTAATCCAGTTCAGGATCTTCCGAAGTACCCGAGGATCAGTAATATCATAGTCCCGAGACGTGCCTACGTCGAAGGGCGGTGCGATGCGCAATCCTTTTTGTTGACAAGCTCCTGAGAAACGAGCGCATCCCGCGAACAGCTCCAAAATGGCCAGCTCGCGCCGCGCAGGGGCAATCGGCTTGGAGAGCGAGCTCCCTCCTCGGCGCTCAGCCGCGCCAGCCCGAGGCGGAGGTCTCGCCCCTCCCTTCGACGTGGCTCTCACTGGAGCCGGCCCACTTGTGGAAAATGTGATCGTAGTGTCTGATGAAGAACAGGAAGCTGGCCGCTCAGCCCGATCATCCATGGCGGCTGTAACGGCTATTGGCGAAGTGGCGGTCTCCGACGAAGGCTCAGCTCGAACTCGGTCTCTATCTGCCAGCTCATGTTGGCCCCGGCCTCGGAGACGTGCCCACAGCGCGCCTCCACCCAGGGCTTCCCCTGCGGCGAGAAGTCCGCGGTCGGCCAACCTCGAGCCCTCGTCCGAGCAGTTCCTCTCGCTCACGATGTGACGGCGGCGCCACCGCAGTCCAGTGACCCCTTGGAGCGCACCAGCTCGACGGCACAGCGCGTTGAGCTCGCGATCCTCGGCGCGCCCGCGCTCGGTTGCCAGGATCTCGGACAGGTTATCCCCGACTGACAGAATCTCAGCATCCCACTTGCGAGAGGACCTCGTATAGCGACGGAGTCCCAGCAGAGCGGCGCGAGCCTCCTTGTTGTGAATGGCGCCCGCACGACACCAGGCCCCCACCACCACGCGTCGACACTGAAGACGGTCAGAGTAGACCGCCGCGAGCTCCGGCAGGGCGTGAGTATCGGCACCCAGCGTAGCCCGCCGCGATGCCACGGCCGACGAGCCCGCACTCCACGTAGAGGTCGTTAACTCCGCTGGCCCCACCTCGCCGAAGCCCAGCTCCTCCTCGAAGGCCGGGGCGAGCGAGGCCGAGTCCGCGGCGATGGAGCTGGGGAAGAGGACGGAGTCCGTGGTGTCGTCCTGCGCGTACTCCTCGATGGTCTTGAATCGCCAGCGCTCCCGCCACCTGATCGTGTCCAGCACCTCCCGCTCTGAAAACCGGCCGACGTGCAGCGCGTAGCCCGCCCCGCTGGAGTCAGAACAAAACACCGTAGTCGCCGTCTTCAGGCGAACGTGATGTCGGGTGATGAGCACAAGGCCCGCCGCCGTCTGCAACTCGCCAATCGCCGCCGGGGTCAGCTCTGCGACCCGATCCGTGTGCTCGGTGAGCCAGCGCCAAACCTCGTGCAAGACAGACATGAAGGGCGGGAACAACATAAAATGATTGACCAGGTGGCCCACTAGGCGTCGTACCTGCCGATCCCAAAAGCGGCGACACCGAATGGCCGAATGAAGAGCGTAGTACAACCGCCACGTGCGCTCCGTCTTGCGCAGGATGAAGGGCTGAGATCCGCCCAACAGCCGAAGCCCCACCTGCACGACGTCCCGCTCGGCGCAGATCTCGTCCCGCCACACGAAACCCCGTCGCTTCAGCTCCTCCAGCAGGTATCGGAAGCACTCTGAAGCGTCCTCGCGGTTCCAGCAGATCAGGAAGGCGTTGTCCACGTACGGCGCGAGGATGGGAAGGCCTGGCTGGAGAACGGGAGGCGGTCGACGATCGCGAAGCACCCGCGAGTCCACCGCCTCCCTATCCTCGATGCCAAGCCGCCTCATCTCCGCACAAACCTGAATGTCGGTCAGCGCGGAGTGGCAGAAGAAGAGTGACCACGTCCAGCCCATCGGAATGACCTTCACGCACGTCCACAGCATCTCGTCGGAGCCGACCGAGTCCCAGCACCGACGATCGTCATCGAAGACCCTCGTGACGCCGAAGTCGCTTGCCCGCACCTTGTGGGCCAGGCAGAAGTAGCCGGCGACCTCCTCAAACTCGAACTGGAAGTAGCCGTCGGTCAAGTCCGCGCCCGAGAAGTGCATGTCCAACGGACGGCCCGCGGCGTCGTGCTCAGCAGCCAAGGTTTCGCCGTCCCTCAACACGAGACCCGCCAAGGCCGATGCCGTCGCTAGCTGACTGACCGGAGGATCGCGGTGCAAAACGTTCGCGGGCCTGCAGTCCAGAACGAGCCTCAAGTGGTGCCCGTCCTTCTTGATCACCGTAAAGGCGCCCACGAAGCAGCGCGCTCGGCGGCGAAAGGGCAGCATGCCCGCGTCGTTCAGCTTATTCACGAGAGCGCTCATGTGACGCGGGTCGCGCAGCACGGGGTCGAGGTAGGGCTTCACCGTTGCCTGGGCTGCGATCCTGTTCTCATCAGTTGGAGTCCTGAAGATCCAACTCCAGGGATCAGCCGCCATCGGCCGAGCGTCAGGCCCGACCACTGCGCCGACTGGCTTGGGGTGAACGCCGCCGTCACGAACGACCCGAACGCGAGAGGCCTCAAACGGCCTGCGGGTGGCGTCGTCCGTGGAAAAGTCGTAGACGTTCAGAGCTCGAAGAACGCTTTTGAGGGCGCCCCTCCTGTCAGGCCCAGAGGGAGGACACCCCAACTCCTGGAGCGACTCCCTCAGCCGAACACCCACAGCACGTTGAAGTCCAGTAGGTGCCGAAGCCGATGTGCACCGCCGAAGACGATGCCCCGCGCGAGCCACCGCCAGCGCGTTCAGAGAGCTGGCAACTTCTGCAAACCTCCGATCACAAGCGGCAGCGTGACGCGGTAAGATGCCCGCATAGGGCGCATCACGCCGATCTCCAACACAAGGAAGGGGAAAGACGTCCCGGCTCACCGAGTCCAGCACGAGCGCGCCGTCGTCGACGTCCAGGCGCAACCCACGGCCCGCCCTGCCACCAGCCGAAGAAGTCGCTGAGGCAAGTAGAGCGTCCAGGTCGCCGGCCGTTCCCTCACAGGGATCATGATGCGGGGTGTCGCCACGGCGAACAACGCCACCCCGGGACCGTAGAGCCATCGTCCGCCCTGCGACCCTTTCGGGTCGCTGTTCTTGTCCTTGTTTTTGTCCTTGTTGTTGCCGTCCTTCTGGCGCTGCGAGTCGGCCTCTGACTCCTCCTTCAACAAACGATCGCTCTTCATGATAATGGCCTGAGTCTTGCGCATCTCGGCGGCCATCTCCTGATCGAACTGCGTCGTGACCACTCCTCCGCTGGCGTCGAAGGCGTGAGCCATGAACGAGTCGAAGCCTTCAAAATCAGGGTTCCGAGGATTGCGGCGCACTGCTCGCTGGATCGTCAGCACCCGGCGCGACGCGAACTCCGCCGCGGCCATGTTAGGCAAGTTCAACTGATCATAACACACCACCATGTGCAGCAGCATCAGCAGGTGGAAATGCTCGATGGCAACCGCCGTGCGCTCTCCCACCGTGCTGCTTCTCACCCAGAAAGTATGGTACGTGCCGAACTCGTGCCCCGACGCCGCCACGCCCTTGGCTAACTCCAAGATCGAACGACTCTTCTGGAAGGGGAAACCGTCGGCCTGCATCGACTGCTTCAGCAACTTGACGGCCTCCCTCAAGGTCGTCGAGCGCGTCTGCGTGTTTGGGTCCAGCTGCAAGGGTAGCAATCTCGAATCTCTGCTCTCGCCGCGCAACTTCTCCTGCATCCAGCGTAACTTGTCTCTCGGAGGGACTCGCTCCGCCGTCGTCCACTCGTCGCCGCGCTTCGCAAGCGCGACCGGGCCCCTCGCCACGGTCGTCGCCTCCGAGCCCAGCAAACTGTCGTCAAACTCCTCCGCGAAGAAGTTACATGACGGGTCCGAGTACATGCACACGGCGCCGTCGGGCGCAGCCGCACCTGCCGCGGCGGCGGGCGCCGCTCCGAGGATCTCCGCGAGAGCCCGACCCTCCGCTCTGATCCTCGCCAGGTCCTGAGCGTCGATCGGGTTGTCGAATCCGTGCACATGCAAGTTGGGAGGGTACGGCGAGTTGCGCTGCAGCGGGATCATCGGCACCACTGCCGCCCGATCTGACAAGTCGACCTGCCGCACCGAGAAGTCGGGAGTAGACCAGATCCACCTCGCACCATCCAATTTGACCAACAGTACTCGGTGATGGTGAGGAATTCCATCATCAGGATAATGAACCAAGATCTGTCTCTCTGGTATGCCCAGACTCATCGCGACAGCTCAGCCCGCAGCTTCCGGCTTTCCGGCGTCTCCACGTCCGCCAGCGCGAGGCCGGCCGAAGGCGAGGGCCGTCGGAAGGAGCGCCGACACTGGCTGCAGGCACACCCAAGCGACAGAGTCAGCAGCACGCCGAAGAGCAGCCCGACCCAGAACAACTGGAAGGCGAGCGTCCACCGATCGCACGGCTCGGGCTCCCCGGCGGGGAGCGGACAAAGGGTAGGTGTCGACGACGATGCTGATAGCGGGCCGACCCGAGCGATGACCTCCTCCAGCTGCCTCAGCCAGTCGGGCGCCGCTCCGCCCGTCTCGCAAGGGACCGCCGCGGGGCGCTGCGGCGACGGGCAGGCAGGGCGCGGCGGAATGACCGGCGCGGCCGGGCACTCCAGGCTGGGGCAGACGGGGCCTCTTTGGCGACCCCACTCGAAGTAGTGACCGAGATGCAGGATCGCGTTAAACACAGGGGGTTACTGCCTGTGCCGCGCGGTCCATGCTCGAGCCAACACCAAAACTACGGATCCACATGTATTGCAGATCCCCTCGACTCGCGCAAGGAATAAGGGAAGCAGAGCTACTTGGCATAAATAGGCAAGGTCGTGCGCTCTTTAAACCAGCACCACATAGGCGCCCCCATCGCGGTGCCACGCGAAGGCCGCGTGAGCATCGCGCATGCTAACTGCCATCAACTCCCGCGAAAGCGAAAACCATCTGCTTGAGCGGGTGCGCCTGCCAGTGGGCAGCAATTTCCTGACGACAACGTACAGCGTCCCACGTTCACAGACGCAAGCCGACACGAGGCCAGCACCATCCCCGACCAATACCACGTCGTGAACGTGCAACTCGTGACCATCCTCCCAGGCGCCATGACCCAACTCCACATTTGGATAGCCTGGCAATTCCTTTCTAGACCCGCAAAGGCCCTCGCGGAGGGATTGCACACCACCGGTCAAATCATTATGGTGCCTCGTCAGCAAGTTCGAGAGGACAGAGTACTCGTACCGCTCTGTGTTCCTGACGCTGTTCTCTGCGGACTGCTTGACGCGAATATTTAAGCGCTCAACAACGAACATGTCGACTACAAACTTGTCTTTCCAAATTTGATCTGGAATATGCATCATGGCGTGGTGTTTCGGACGTAAATACCTCTTGCCGCATGCGGCTGCAAGCCTATCCATGTGTACACGAAGAGCGGCCCTGAGCTCATTGAGAATGGCTGCGAGCCCAGTCTGCGGGGCCCTCTTAGCCTCGAGGACGAGGTCCAAGACAGCACATGCTGCGCTGATAGACTCGTTCCCCCTCTCAAGGCCAGGGATGTCGAGCAGTCTGCATTCGACCAAATGCCGCATGATAACATACAAGGATATGCAATCACCTGCCTTGCACCGAATCTTCGACTCCTCCTCGGAGGACGCGGAAAATGCGTCGTAGACTTGGCTGATCTTGACGCCCATTGATAAGGGGAATGTCAAATCAGCCTTCACCAACTCACCCCACATCTCGAACATAATTCCCAGCTTGCTCTCGCACGCCCTCACGTAAGCCGTGCACTCCCAAGAAAATGCGCCATGTTGTTGATAATGGTGTACCCAGCCTGTGCGGATGATGTCAGAGATGTCGAGGATGCCGCACAAAGCCTCATCTGCTAGAAGGCCCAGTGGGTTTGGGTTGAAGCCGACGCCCTGAATGAGCTCCTTGAAATCCCCAACGCCCATGGCCCCAGCGTCACGTCTCGCTTTCGCCGCCAAAACGACAGCCAGATTTGCAACCATGTCCTCGTGATCACGCAACCGAAATTTAGAGAAAAGTGAACAAGATATATCGTAGCACCCTGGAATGAGATGTGAATCCTTCTTCCAACAATTGCAGCAAAAAGTGCATGGCTTGTGGGAGCTTGCGCCCGTCCAGTCGAACGTCATCCTGTGGCCGTCGAGGTCGGTTAAAACACCTTTCACCGTTGCGAACAGCAGGCGCGTTTGGCCGAGCACATTCAACGCCGCGCCCGCGTCTCTGAAGAACAGGGGGCCAAGCGGGATCTCACGCAGAAGTATTGCGAACAATCTGGACCACTTGCCCTCGACCTTGCCTATGATGTGATCCCGAATCACAGCGAAGGTCATCCAGGTTGCCTCGTGGCTCAAAGCTGATCCCCCGAGCTCTAAAACATTGAAAGAAACAACCATGGTTTTTTCGTTGGTTTTTCTGCTTTTTTTTGTCGCTAACCGCGTACTCGTCTCAGCCGATGACCATGCTCCAAGGTCTGTCAATCGAGCACGGGCGCCTCGAGAAAGCATTCGAGAAACACGTCTGCAACTCGCCCGAAGCAGCCACCATCTCCTGGAGAACGAGCGCGGGCTGGCAAACCCCCCATCGCCATGGTTCGCCAGTTGTCAAACGCAGATCGACGTCGAACCTTGCCCTCTCGAAGAACTCGTGGCTTATAGCGCGAAGCTTCTTATCGCCGACAGGCTCGCAACCGAGTTTCGCGGCAATCCGCGCTAACCCATCCAGCGATATCCCGCCCGTGTGCAGCGCGGACTGCAGTCTCAAACGCTTCTGCGCTGCGTCGTGGGCCATGGAGCGGAAAATGCCGCTGCTACGGATGGGGGAGAGGGGGGGGGGGGGGGCATGCCAATTGGGGGGGTGGGGGGGGGGGGGGGGGCGGGCGGAGGATGTGCCATAGGAGAGGGGGGGACATGCCAATTTGGGGGGAGGACAGAGGATATGCGCACCCATATGATTCAGTCAACCCCACCAGCCCTCTGGACGTAGGCGGCCTAGATCGCTTCCTCTCCCGACCCCCGTTCCTGGGGCGGCCGGTGTGTGTGTGTGTGTGTGTGTGTGTGTGTGTGCGTGTGTGTGTTTGTGCGTTTGTGTGTTTGTGCGTGTGCGCGTGCGTCGCTCAAGGTGGCTTCCAAGATGGTCCAAGAGGGCCCGAGACCGCCCAAGGACGGCTCCAAGTGGCCAAAGGGCTCTCCATGGAGCCATATATATATATATATATATATATATATATATATACACATACACATATGTATATACATATATATATATATATATATATACCCTGGCGAAGAACCCAACCGTATGCAGTGAAGGGTGCCGCGTGGTGGGTACCGCCTTCGGTGGAGCTCCCTATGCTGCCGCGACCCGTGTGAGGAGCGTGCCGGCATGGGGCGGGGCCGCCATGCGAACCCTGCCACTGGGGACTTCGGTGGAACTCCCTCTGAAGCCACGAACCTCGTGAGGGGTGTGCCGAAATGGCCCGAGGCCGCCACGCGAACCCTGCCACTGGGGCCTCCGGTGGAGCTCCCTATGGGGCCACGGTCCTCGTGAGGGGTGTGCCGAAATGGCACGAGGCCGCCATGCGAACCCTGCCGCTGGGGCCTTCGGTGGAGCTCCCTATGGGGCCACGGTCCTCGTGAGAAGTGTGCCGAAATGGCCCGAGGCCGCCATGCGAACCCTGCCGCTGGGGCCTTCGGTGGAGCTCCCTATGGGGCCACGGTCCTCGTGAGGGGTGTGCCGAAATGGCCCGAGGCCGCCATGCGAACCCTGCCGCTGGGGCCTTCGGTGGAGCTCCCTATGGGGCCGCGATCCTCGTGAGGGGTGTGCCGAAATGGCCCGGGGCCACCATGCGAACCCTGCCACTGGGGCCTTCGGTGGAGCTCCCTATGGGGCCACGATCCTCGTGAGGGGTGTGCCGAAATGGCCCGAGCGAACCCTGCCACTGGGGCCTTCGGTGGAGCTCCCTATGGGGCCACGATCCTCGTGAGGGGTGTGCCGAAATGGCTCGAGGCCGCCATGTGAACCCTGCCACTGGGGCCTTCGGTGGAGCTCCCTATGGGGCCACGGTCCTCGTGAGGGGTGTGCCGAAATGGCCCGAGGCCGCCATGCGAACCCTGCTACTGGGGCCTTCGGTGGAGCTCCCTCTGGGGACACGAAGCGTGTGAGGGGTGTGCCGAAATGGGTGATGATGATGATGACGATGGTGATGGTGGTGATGACGTCGATGATGACGATGATGATGATGACGATGATGACGATGATGATGATAAGAGGAGGATGGAGGGGGCAGCGGGAGGAGGAGGTGAACGCGGGCGCTGTCTCTTCAAAACGAAGACCCAACACCACAGGATGGTTGGGAACAAAACCCAACAGCAAATCGGCATGGCGCGCGTTCTCGCCATTTCGCTTCCGACGCCCCCCCGAGGCATCAAGATGGCTCCAAGATTGCCTGGATGGGGCTCAGGGCTCCAGCATGGCCCCAGGAGCGCCCGCCCACCGCCGCCCCACCCTCCCCATCGAGGGGCATCCGCAGCGAGGGCTTCAGCACAGTGCGCCACCGCCCCATCGCTCTCGCCCTCGGCCCTCGGACCCCCCCCCCAAAAAAAAAAAACAGCGATGCCCGGGGGAGACGGTGACATGCCGCCTGGAGCGGCTGCCATCGGCGGTGTTAGCGTCGCTAGCCGCACCCCAGCTGGTCAAAGGCCAGTTGTAGCTCCTCCAACTTCTCCCCCCTTCTCCTCCTCCTCCTCCCCCTCCCTCCTCCTCCTCCTCCTCCTCATCCTATTCGCCAGCCTTGTCCCTCCTCCCTCATCAGCTCGCCTGGGCGTCGTTTCTGGATGGGCTGGCGGGGGCGCGCGAAGCGTCGGGAATGTTGGTGGAGGGGCGCGGTGGCCGACGAGGAAGACTACGAGGAGGACTGCGAGGAGGACGACGGGGGGATGGAGAGGGCGACGAGGAGGATGTGGGCCGCTCGCTCCGTTTCCGACGAGGGAGAAGGCGAGGTCGGCGCGCCGCCTGCCCTTGTTCCGACGGCAACCTCGGCCCTCGGTCGAAGAATTACTCCTCGACGGGGTCGCGCAAGGTATGCTGATGCACAAAAAGCTCGAGGCCCTGAGGAAGTCGTACACCCCAACCTCCGATGGCCCTTCAGTCGTCGACGATCATCTCGCACGTGACCATCAGGCTGACCTTCACGCCGCGCCGAAGCGGCCGTTCAGATCCAACAAGGTCTGGGCCGTGCGAAGCCTGCGGCCCACGTCGGTCAGGAAGGCCTCGGGAGGCACGAGGCCCAGACCCTCAGAAGGCCCCGAGAGGGCGCACATGTGGCCCCGAGAGGTGGGGCGTCTTGGAGACCACGTTGCGCTCTCTCAGGCCCTCTAGGGGCCATGATGAGATGTCTTGGGCACTCCAGGGTATCTACCCTGGCTTAAGCCGCCTCGCTCGCTCCCGCCCGTCCTCCCAACGCACAAGTAGCACCTGTGCCAATGGTCCCCAGGGCCATGGAATCTCATGCAAGGGCCGAGGGCCCTGGAGTCTAAGAGCCCTAAGAGCCCTAAAAGCCCGACGCGCCCTGGGAACCCCGAGACTCTCAAGGGCCCTAAGTGCCATAAGAGACCTATAGGAACCCTGAGAGCCGTAAGTGCACAAAGAGCCCTGGGCGCCCAAAGAGTCCTTAGAGCCCCATGAGCTCTGCGAGCACCAAGAGCCCCGAGGGCACCGAATGATCATAAGGGGCCCCAATAGCCCGAAGAGTCGCAAGGCCCTCAGAGCCCGAAATGCCCCAAGAGCAATCCACAGAGCTCTATGATACAATTGAGTCATCGAGGCCCTAAGAGCTCCAAGAAGAGCCGCGCGAGCCATACGAGCCCTAAGAGCCCCCAGAGCCCCGCGCGCCCTCGGTGCCCCAAGGGCCATAAGAGCCCTGAGAACTCTGATAGCCCTGGGGGGCCCTAAGAGCCCCAAGGCTCCTAAGCGCCCTAGGAGCCCTAAGATCCCTGAGAGCCCTAATGGCAAACGGAACTCTAAGAGCCCGAAGAGGCCTCAGGGGCCCTGTGATCCGTCGGAGCCCGATGAGCCCTAGGAGCCCCATGAGCCCTACGGGCCCTAAGGGCCCTCAGATCCCGAAGAGCCCCAAGATGCCGAACGCGACCACGACCACGACGACGGCGACGACGAGAGCCCATAAGGAGGAAGAGGGGGGCGGAGGAGGAGGAGGGATGGGGGAGGATTGCCAAATGCGTTATAGGCTCAAAGGGGCTTTCAGTAGCCGCGGAGGCCTTGGCCTCGGCGGTCGTGCTCGCGTAGCGGATGGAGCTGCCGACGCCGTTCTGGGCCTTCTCGATGTCCTGCGACATGCGATGCGGCTTGGCCTGGAACGCGTTCATGTCATCCTTGATGCCCTGGCGGAACCCAGGGAACAAGCGATGGCCCACCACCCTGTTGATGGCCGTCAACGTCTCCGTCGCCTTTTTCCCGATGCAGTCGGCCAACTTGCCATTCGCCGCTGCCACCTTGCGGCTCTCGGCGGCGGCCTTCCTCTCCTGCTTGGCCCTCTCCTTCTCCTCCAGCGCCTTCTTGCGCTCCTTCTCCTTCCTCGCCCGTTCCTTCTTCGCTGCCTTCTTGTTCTGCTTATTCGCCTTCTTCGCCTTCTTATTTGTCCTGTTCTTCTCGTCGTCCGAGCTGCTGCTCGAGTCCGAGCTGGGGTCCGAGTCGTCGTCGCCCGAAGGCCCCTCATCAGGCTCCTCGTCGGCGTCAGCGACCGTCGTCTTCTTGATCTTCTTGGAGGGGTGCGAGGCCTCGGCGACGTGGAACCGCTCGGTGCCCCTGGCTCCACGACGGCCTCCAGACAGGATCGGGGCGCGGTACGTTGCGCCCAAGACCCTGCGCTGCCTCTTGTCCTTCTCCAGGCTGTTGGCGTCGATGAGCGTGGCATCGAAGCCGCGCGTGCCCCACGCGCCTAGGGGGGGGGCGGGGGGGAACTCCCCTCCCTCGGCGTAGTAGTCATCGTGATTCTCGTAGCTCCGCATGAGCTCCTTGACTTTGGCGACTGCCATCTTCCCGCTGGAGACGTCGCGCACGTCCTTGAAGAAGGCCTGCTGCGTCTCCTCGCCCAGGCGCATGAAGTCGCTGCTCGGGAACTCGCCGAACTCGCGGCTAAGCTGCGTGATGTGGACATTGCAACGGTCGCGCCTGCACTTCTGCTGCGACTTGCCCCTCAACCGAGCCCTGTCTGCAGTTACCTCTTCGTTGCACCACCCGCGTCGCAACCGAACGTCATGCATGAACGTGGGGCGCGTGATCACCGTCGGCTCTGGGCGCATCTGGGCGGGCGGCTGCGGCGGCAACTCTGGGAAAGGCGCCCCAGGCGGGGGCTCCTCGGCGGCGGCGTCGCCACCAAACGGCGGCGCGTCCTCGGGCGCCTCGGGAGGGGCGCCCGCTGCGTCGGGCGGGTCGTCGGCGCCCCGCGGCGCCACCATGCTCAAGACGGAGGCGACCGCCACCCTCGCCTCGGCTTCTCCGTCGCCTTTGGCTTCGGCTTTGGCTTCGCCTTTGGCCGCGCCCCAGCCTTCGCCGCCGCCGCGGGCATCGCCTCCGCCCTCGGCGGCGGCGCTGGGCTTGGCGGTGGCACCGAGCCCGCCCCGCCCACCGCCTCAGCGGGCACAACCTGCGTCCCCTGGGGCGGCCGCGGCACACGCCGCAACTGCGGGCTGCTGGGCGGCGCCATGTCGGTGATGATGGTGTCGACCTCGTCGGCGTCGTCGGCGGCGTCGGGCGGGCTGCCTGTCAGCGCCGCCTCCGCCCTCCCCAGGGCCCGCTCAGTCGTTCGACATTGCGGGCAGGGGAAATCGTCGAACTGCATGTTGTGGACGTCGAGGTGCATGTCCACGCAGCAAGCGTGGTATTTGCGAAGGCAGCCGAGCGTCCGAACCTCCGTGCCGTCCAACAACGCTTGCAGGCAGATCGAGCACGTGGTGTTGTCGGCATCGCTAGCAGTGGCCATCTCGGTCTCCTGTCGCGCCGAGCGCGGGCGCGAGCCGCTCCCGCGTAGGTGGCAACAGGCAAAGCGGAGGCGCCGCTCGAGCCAACGGAAGACCGCTGGGGAGGAGGAACATGATTCGGAGGAGGGGGAGATGGGGGGGAAGAGGATGCCAGAAGGACGTATCGGGCCGTTACCAACCCGTTATCACACTGTTATCATGGCCGTTATCACCGTTATCAGGCGCGTTATCAAGGGCTGTGATAACAACCTGATAACATCTGATAACCGTTATCAAGGATGTCTGATAACGCGAATGTTTCGCACTTCGTGTTATCAGCGTTATCAAGCGGCGTGATAACATGTTATCATCGTTATCACGCGCGTTATCAACATCTGATAACTGTTATCACGGTGTTATCTGATAACATTGATAACAATGATAACGAGCGTGATAACACTGATAACAAGGCTGATAACGGGATGATAACATGATCATGCTGGCGATGCGGCAGGAAAGGGCACCCAAGTGTTCGCCCGCGGGCGACAGCCCCCCCCCCCACCCACCGCCTCTTCCTCTGGGCTTTCCTGGGGGCTCTTTGATTGGGCACGCATTATGTTGTGCCCCGAACGCGGCTGGCTCTGCATGCATAGGCCCAGGCGCGATGCACACAGCCCCGACGGTGCGGGGCTCGCGTGCATCTTAGACTCGGTGCTTGCTCCTCCTCCTCACCCTCCTCCTTGTCCCCCTCATCCTCCTCACCCTCCCAGATCCTATCCAGTGCAAAGGCAGGCTGGGCGCGCAGCTCAACGCGCCCGCGATCAGCTGCACTTGGCATCCCACATCGCGGCTGCCGCGCCTAGGCCTTCTTCGCCACCTCGACCGATGCATCATGCGAGTAGCCGTCGTCAGCTGCCCGCTTCTTGGCCCTGGAGTACATCCTCGATGCGAACGTGTTCTTGTTGACGCTCCCGTCCGAGCCCGTCCACACAACGATGTCGGAAATGAGCGCCTGGACCTTGGGCTTGGACATGGGCGTCGTCGTCGCCGCGTCCTTGGGCTTGGCTTTCGGCTTCGCCGCCGTCTTCGCCTTTGGCCGTCCTCTGGCCTTCGGCGACGAACGCTGGTCCTCCACCTCCTCCTGCTCACCGTCCTCGTTCTCCTGCTCGCGCTCGTCGGCCGCCTGGCATGCCGCTGGGCGCCTCTTCGCCTGCTTCGTATTCTTCTAATGCAGCATCATGTTCATGGCCTCCTCGACCTGTGTCTTGATGTCCATCCTCAAGGGCCGCGCGAGCTCGACGGCTGGCTCAGCGGCTGGCGGCGCGCTCGCCGCTGCCGACGCCACGATCGGCTGCGACTGGGTCGGGGGCGCCGCTGCCGACACCACGACCGGCTGCGACTGGGTCGGGGGCGCCGCTGCCGACGCCGCGATCTGCTGCGACCCCTCTGCTGACGATGTCACGTTGGGCGGGCCAGCGTGCTGCGATCCCGCGGTCGGCGCCGCGGCCTGTGGAAGGCTCGCCAACGCATCGCTCGAGCCCGCGCGAGCCGCACCCGTCATGGCGAGAGCAGGGTGTCTACCAGGCCGCCGATTCGCGCCGAACACCGTCAGGTTGCCCAAGAGATCGCCGCCCCCTGTCGGCGCCGCGCTATGGCCCCCTCGCATGCTTCCCGCCACCGCGCCGAAAGCCATCTGCATCATCTGCGTCATCTGCGTCATCTGCTGCATCTGCTGTTGCATGTACTGCTCCATCTGGTTCGGAGGCGCCCTGGTGGCCAGCTCCTGCGACGCCGCGCCGCTGGCGCGGTCCGAGCAGGCGGGCGCGGCACCGCGGCACCGATAGGATGCCTCCAAGTCTCGAAGGAGTCGCATGTCCAGGGGGCACGCGGCTGGGCCGCCCCCAGGCTTTGCCGAGAACGCGGCATGGTATACCGTCGGGAACGACGCCAGGAGGTCCTGAGGCGTCTGCGGGAGCTCCAGCATATAGGCGCTGGGCCGCGGCGACTTCTCCGCCGCGCGGTGGTACGCCGTCTTGAAGTTGTCGTGGTACTTCTTCTTGTCGTAGTAGGACATGGTCTCGACCCGATCGGGCATGGCGATGAGCATGAAGGCCGCGTTAGCAAGCTTCAGCGAATACTCGTCCGCACGCACGCCCCCCAGGCGAATGATGCGCTGCACCAGCATGCTCTGAACTGCGCTCGGTGGAACCCCTTCCTCGAGCAGGCGGTCCCATCCTACCGCTGTGACGTGGTTCATCAGGGCCAAGAAGTTCTGTTTTTTCGCGCGCTGCCGCGCGGGGCCCATCGGCCCATGTGCACTGGGCGCCAGGGCCTGCAAGACGTTCAGGTCGCGGTGGCCGTGCCAGTTCACCTGGGAGACGAGGGCCGCTGCACTCGCCTTCTGGTCGCCAGAAAGACCTGCTTGCTCCCTCGCAACCAGGGTCTCCAAGGCGTTCGCCTGCACCTGCGATATGGACTCGTGGCGAGGCGAGCCAGTCATGTCATGCCGGAGAAGTCGCACGGCGCCAATGCGCGCCATCAGTGTCTGCGACATGGTCGCTGCTCTTGGGCCAGCGGAAAAGCCGCTGCAGCGGTGGTACCGCTAGGGGAGGAGGGCGATGAGGATGGGGTCGGGAGAGGGGCGAGGGGGGGAAGGTGCGGATGGGGAAGGAGGACGAGACGGATAGGGGGCGGGGAGGAGGGCCAACGACCAGAGAGAACCCAGGATGCATCAGCGATGCTGCTATACACCCTTCCGTCACATGCCCCCTCCTCATAAGTCAATATAAGCATCCCCTGTCGCACCTGGCGATGCGGCGATGCCGCCCCGTGCGCGCAATATGTTCTGTTTCGCCATAGCAGCGCACCATCATCGTCGTCATCCTCATTATCCTCATCAACATCCTCACCATCCTTCTCATCATCCACATCGCCACCACCCCAATCATAATAAGTATCATATTCTCCCTCGTCCTCCTCCGCATGTCTTTGACTCACGAGCGCTCGCTTTCTAATTTGCTGCGCCGAATCCCACTCGGTTGCATGGCCATGGAGCCTGAGCGGGCGACCATGGAGGAGCCCGCGCGATCGGCCGCTAACAGTGGCAGAAGCCGATCGAGAAGCCGATCGAGGAGCCGATCGAGTGCGCTGCCCGACCCGATCGATGAGCCGATCGAAAAGCCTGCGCCCGAGAAGCCGACGAACAAGCTGTAGCAGATGTTCGACTGCATCGATGCAGTCGAACATCTGCTACAGCTTTTTCGTACACGAATCGAGCTTCGCACGACGTTCGAGAAACTGGTGCGCCCGATCATGCCAGACCACCCGCCCGTCGGTTTGCGCCTGAAGAAGGTCAGCCTGATCAGATGATCTCGTATGTGACCATCGATGGTCACATACGAGATCGTCGAGGACTGGGAGTGATCGGGCCACTCTGATCTGTGCGATATCGGCCCGCAGCTCGGCCCTGCTAAACCCAACCACAGTGATCGGCCTGCAGTGCAAGCGCTGTTTGGGGGTCGGTGCAACCGTTGCCGTCGTCGTCGTCGAGTCGTCGTCGTCGTCGTCGTCGTCGTCGTCGTCGTCTGCCTGCCTCTTCTCCTATACATCCCCCTCGCCTCCTGCGCGTCCCCCTCCCCCCTCCCCCTGGCCTGGTAGCAGGGGAATTGGTGGCAGCAGAGCAGGGCGTTTTCGGGCGAATGGCTTGAGACATCCTCGCAATCGGAATATTCGCACGTTTCGAATTGAACTCGCAATCGCAATACCCGTAGTTTCGAATATGGCACCCTCGCGGAATATAAACTCAGCTGAAACACGACATAGCGGGGAACCCGCTGAAACAACACGCGGGAGCGGGGAAGCCGCGAAGTTTGCGGCGGGGGGGGGCGGGGGCCGACGAGGACGACGACGGCGACGACGACGACGGGGACAACGACAAGGACGAGGACGAGGACGCCGAGGACAACGACGACGACGACGACGACAAGGACGACGACGACGACGAGGACGGGGATGCGAGGGCTATTTCCCAACCATCCTGTGGTGTTGGGACCTCGTTTTGAAGAGACGGCGCCCCGCGTTCCTCCTCCTCTCCTCTCCTCCCCTTCCTCCTCCTCTCTCCCCTCCTCCTTCCTCCCACCATCATCTTCACCTCTCACGCGTTTCGTGGCCCCATGCGGAGCTCGGGAGCTCCACCTATGGTCCCAGTGGCGCAGCCCGCATGCGGTACGCGCCCAATTTTGGCACACCCCTCACACGCTTCGTGGCCCCATAGGGAGCTCCACCTTAGGCCGCAGTGGCGAAGCCCGCATGCGGCACGCGCCAAATTTTGGCACACCTCTCACACGCTTCGTGGCCCCATACGGAACTCCACCTTAGGCCGCAGTGGCGCAGCCCGCATGCGGCACGCGCCCAATTTTGGCACACCCCTCACACGTTTCGTGGCCCCACAGGGAGCTCCACCTATGGTCCCAGTGGCGCAGCACGCATGCGGTACGCGCCCAATTTTGGCACACCCCTCACACGTTTCGTGGCCCCACAGGGAGCTCCACCTATGGTCCCAGTGGCGCCGCCCGCATGCGGCACGCGCCCGATTTTGGCACACCCCTCGCACGTTTTGTGGCCCCATACGGAGCTCCAGCGTAGGCTCCAGTGGCGCAGCCCGCATGCGGTACGCGCCCAATTTTGGCACACCCCTTACACGCTTCGTGGCCTCATAGGAGGCTCCACCTTAGGCCCCAGTGGCGCAGCCCGCATGCGGTACGCGCCCAATCTTGGCACACCCCTCACACGCTTCGTGGCCCCATAGGGAGCTCCACCCAAGACCCCAGTGGCGCAGCCCGCATGCGGCACGCGCCCCATTTTGGCACACCCCTCACACGCTTCGTGGCCCCATAGGGAGCGCGGGCGAAGGTGGCATCACAATTGCGGTATTCACAACTGCATATGGTCGGGTCATTCGCCAGGCTATTTTTTGTATTTGATGCAGCTAGTGCTGAAGCAGCACCGAAGTCTAATTGAAGTAAAAGTAACGCCTACTTCTGAGCCGCACTGGGCGGCTTCTTGTAAAGCCTCCTGCACTCGGCTTCCCGGCCCTCTCGCCGAGCCTTGTGCAGACACGAATGCCACTGCACGTTGGCAGACGTCGTCCCGCCCCTACCGCCCCAGCGAGGCCCCTTTGGGTTGCCCGCCCTCTCGCGAAACCAGCCGCTGCCCTGTCGGTGCTGCCCTGTGTGCGATGCGGAAGACGAGGGCGCGGCCGAAGGTCTTGCTGGTACGCTGAACAACCGTGCTGAGGACGAGGGCGCGGCCGAAGGTCCTGCTGGTGCGCGGGGCTGGCCGTCGGAGATGCCGTCGGGCTTGCTGTCGGAGTTGCCGTCGAGGATGCCGTCGTACTTGTTGTAGTCGGGCTTGTCGTCGGAGACGCCGTCGGGCTTGTTGGCGGCCGCTGGCAGCTGCTTCATGCTCGCATCGATGTCGGCGAAGATCCAGCAGTAGTGGGCGCGGGCCTGCTCGGACGGCTCGAACCCGCACTCTGACGCCGTGACAGCGAAGTGGCCGAAGTCGCCCCAGACGGTGCGCGGGTCGAGACGCAGCCTCATGCATGCATCGAGGGCGGCTGGATAGCACTCAGCTTCGAACAGAAAGGTCGCCAACGTTGCATCTGCCCACGTGCCGTTGTAGTTGTATGTGTCGGCAGCGTACGTGGCGTCCATCATCGCGCGGATCGCGCGTCGCAGGATGCCGCTCGCGCCCTCGCGCAGTAAAGGGCGCCGTTCGATCCAGTGCCAAAACGGCATCGGGGTGGGGGGGGTGGGGCGCGGAGAAGGCTCGGGCTCCGAGCAGGCCCCCCCCCTGGGGCCTCGGCGTCGCTCCCCCCGATGGGCGCTCGACGGGGCCGCGCCCGACGCCAAACACTCTGGGGCGTCGCGGGCGACAGGCCCCGATTGGGGCCCATGGGGGAGCGACGGGGGGGGGCCACGAAACCAGCAGGATTGGCCCCGAGCGTTTCCCAAGATGGCCCCTGATGATTCAAGACGGCCCTCAAGGTGGCCTGGTGCATCGCGAGAAAGGCATCCTTCAACCACGCGTGATTGAAGGATGCCCTTCTCACGATGTACGCGCTGGCATTTCCACTCGTGACACCGAGGGCAGGATCTGGAATAAGGTCACTTTCACCGTGACCCTTCATATTGTTGAGGATTGGGTTCGGCCCTCGCCGTCGTCCATGGACGAAAGGCCGCGTGGTGGGCACCGCGTGGTGGGTACCGCTTTCGGTAGAGCTCCCTATGGTGCTATGAACCGTGTGAGGGGTGTGCCGAAATGGCCCGAGGCCGCCATGCTAACCCTGCCGCTGGGGCCTTCGGTGGAGCTACCTATGGGGCCACGATCCTCGTGAGCGGTGTGCCGAAATGGCCCGAGGCCGCCATGCTAACCCTGCCACTGGGGCCTTCGGTGGAGCTCCCCACAGGGCCACGATCCTCGTGAGTGGTGTGCCGAAATGGCCCGAGGCCGCCATGCGAACCCTGCCACTGGGGCCTTCGGTGGAGCCCCCCGCAGGGCCACGATCCGCGTGAGGGGTGTGCCGAAATGGCCCGAGGCCGCCATGCGAACCCTGCCACTGGGGCCATCGGTGGAGCTCCCCACAGGGCCACGATCCTCGTGGCGGGTGTGCCGAAATGGCCCGAGGCCGCCATGCGAACCCTGCCACTGGGGCCTTCGGTGGAGCTCCCTATGGGGGCCACGATCCTCGTGAGCGGTGTGCCGAAATGGCCCGAGGCGGCCATGCGAACCCTGCCGCTGGGGCCTTCGGTGGAGCTCCCTATGGGGCCACGGTCCTCGTGAGGGGTGTGCCGAAATGGCCCGAGGCCGCCACGCGAACCCTGCCACTGGCGCCTTCGGTGGAGCTCCCCACAGGGCATCGATCCTCGTGGCGGGTGTGCCGAAATGGCCCGATGCCGCCATGCGAACCCTGCCACTGGGGCCTTCGGTGGAGCTCCCTATGGGGCCACGGTCCTAGTGAGGGGTGCGCCGAAATCGCCCGAGGCCGCCATGCGAACCCTGCCACTGAGGCCTTCGGTGGGGCTCCCTATGGGGCATCGGTCCTCGTGGCGGGTGTGCCGAAATGGCCCGAGGCAGCCATGCGAACCCTGCCACTGGGGCCTTCGGTGGAGCTCCCTATGTGGCTACGACCCTCGTGAGGGGTGTGCCGAAGTGGCCCGAGGCCGCCATGCGAACCCTGCCACTGGGGCCTTCGGTGGAGCTCCCTATGGGGACACGATCCTTGTGAGGGGCGTGCCGAAATGGCACGAGGCCGCCATGCGAACCCGGCCACTGGGGCCTTCGGTAGAGCTCCCTATGGGGCCACGGACCTCGTGAAGGGGTGTGCCGAAATGGCCCGAGGCAGCCATGCGAACCCTGCCGCTGGGGCCTTCGGTGGGGCCCTCTATGGGGCCACGATCCTAATAAGTGGTGTGCCGAAATGGCCCGAGGCCGCCATGCGAACCCTGCCACTGGGGCCTTCGGTGGAGCTCCCCAGAGGGCCACGATCCTCGTGGCGGGTGTGCCGAAATGGCCCGAGGCCGCCATGCGAACCCTGCCACTGGCGCCTTCGGTGGAGCTCCCCACAGGGCCACGAACCTCGTGGCGGGTGTGCCGAAATGGCCCGAGGCTGCCGTGCGAACCCTGCCACTGGGGCCTTCGGTGGAGCTCCCTATGGGGCCACGACCCTCGTGAAGGGTGTGCCGAAATGGCCTGAGGCGGCCATGCGAACCCTGCCACTGGCGCCTTCGGTGGAGCTCCCCACAGGGCCACGATCCTCGTGAGGGGTGTGCCGAAATGGCCCGAGGCCGCCATGCGAACCCTGCCACTGGGGCCTTCGGTGGAGCCCCCTATGGGGCCACGATCCGCGTGAGGGGTGTGCCGAAATGGCCCGAGGCCGCCATGCGAACCCTGCCACTGGGGCCTTCGGTGGAGCTCCCCACAGGGCCACGATCCTCGTGATGGGTGTGCCGAAATGGCCCGAGGCCGCCATGCGAACCCTGCCACTGGCGCCTTCGGTGGAGCTCCCCACAGGGCCACGAACCTCGTGAGGGGTGCGCCGAAATGGCCCGAGGCAGCCATGCGAACCCTGCCACTGAGGCCTTCGGTGGGGCTCCCTATGGGGCATCGATCCTCGTGGCGGGTGTGCCGAAATGGCCCGAGGCCGCCATGCGAACCCTGCCACTGGGGCCTTCGGTGGAGCTCCCTGTGCGGCCACGACTCTCGTCAGGGGGGTGTGCCGAAATGGCCCGAGGCCGCCATGCGAACCTTGCCACTGGGGCCTTCGGTGGAGCTCCCTATGGGGCCACGATCCTCGTGCGGGGTGTGCCGAAATGGCCCGAGCGAGCCCTGCCACTGGGGCCTTTCGCCGTCGTCGTCGTCGTCGTCGTCGTCGTCGTCGTCGTCGTCGTCGTCGTCGTCGTCGTCGTCGTCCCATCGGCCCCCCACCCCCCTCCTTTTAAGCGCACATAAGTAAGGAAACATGTCCGAAACGGCCGCGCTCTCTTACGCACCGTTGCCATGTCCTCGACCTCGAGAACGAAGGCTTCCCCCTTGAAAGGCGGGGGCGCAGGGGTGGGGCCCTGGTGAAACATGGGGGTGGGGCCCTGTCTCCGACCGCGGTGAAACATGAATAGGGCGCGGCCCTCCCCGCCCTCGCGGGGCGGCCTTGCTCCCTGGGGCGTGGTCGAAAACAGGGGCGGAGGGGATTCAGGGACTTCTGAATTATAACTAGAAGGTGGGGAGGAGGAGAAGGAGGAGGAGGAGAAGGAGGAGGAGGAGGAGGAGGACGACGACGAGGGCCCAACACCACAGGATGGTTGGGCAAAAAATGTCCTTCCTCCTTCATACACCCGCATCGACATCATCACAATCACAGACATCCGCCTTTTTGGCATCGTCATTTTGGTTTCGCCACAGCGGCTCACCCGCTGAAGCGGTGCTGACCCCGCATAAGTGATATGTGCGCATACCTTTGCCAGTGGCCCAAAGCTGCGGTCTGATGTCAAGCCCGCGTTCCCGCGCCCCGCGCACTCCCCCGCTCTCGAGAGCCATGACAGAGGCCGAGGCCACGACGAGTCGCGCCCCGCGCACTCCCCCGCTCCTGCCGACGAGAGCCATGGCAGAGGCCGAGGCCCTTCGCGCCATGGCAGAAGCCGAGGCCGAGACGCCCGCCCCGTGGACTCCCGAGGGGCCGCCTCCGAGCCCGCCGAGAGCCATGGCAGAGGCCGCGCGCGCCGAACCCGACAAGAAGCCCGAGCGCGGCGGCGACCACCTGATCGAGATGCTCCAGCCGCCCGAGAAGCGGGTCAAGAAGGTCGAGCAGCAGTGGAAGTGCATCGAGGACGTGACCAACCCATGGTTGAAGGCCGCCTTCCTGCAGATGTATGGTTCAGGAGGGCCCCCATCTCCAGACGTCGAGCAGTACGACTACAGGCACCCGAAGAGGGCCACGTTCAAGGTGACCCTCGAGGTGGAGACCGAGTGGGTGGACCCACGCTCGGAGTCTAATTGAGGGCGGGAAAAAGCATCGTCAATCATCAACATCACCATCACCATCACCATCACCGTCATCATCACCGTCATCATCGTCATCATCATCATGATCATCATCATCATCAGCATTATCATCCTCATCCGTCTCATCATCATCAACATCATCATCATCAGCATCATCATCACTCTCACTCTCTTGATCCTCCCACTCCGCCTCCTATTCCTCCTCCCTCCTCCATTGCACAACCCATTCAAGGACGAGCCCGAGGGGCCGCGGCGGGTAGGGGCTTCAGGGGGGCTCGGGGACTTACGGAACTTATGTGGGACTTATTTTTTTCGGAAAAGATAACTTATTGGGAACATTTGTCCATAAATAGTTGCAGCGATAAGTTCCCTAAGTCCACTTGTGTGCTCGAGTACTCGATTTGTTCAGCTATATCTGACACAAGAGCCCCGACTGGTATCAGGGAGAAGGGTTGGGACTTCCAGGGGCCGCGCATTGAAAAAATCAAGACGTCGGGGGTCTGGGGAAGCGGGTCCTGAGGGAAATGGGCCCTGGACCCGGTGGGCCTCCCTTTTCCCAGACATCCAGCGTCTCGAGCGACAGCAGGACGCAGGTGTCTCTCCTCGTTTCTGGCTTCTCGCGAATCTAAATCCTGTCCAGGGGAAACAGTCGAGAGGCAGTGGGCCCGTGATTCAGAAAGAACGGCGCGCCGGATGTCTGGGGCACCTACCTCTCAGGACCAATTCATCCTGAGTCGCTCTCTGACGCTCCTGGGGCCCGTGGGAAGCCCTGAAGCAGCGAACCCCCCCGGAACTGTTCCCTTCGGGGCCCGCCCCCGCCCTGGCCAGCATCGGCGCGCGGCCCGGCCGGCCCCAAAGGCGGGCCGAGGCCGCCGCCGCCGCCTGCTTCCTCGACGAGGTGGCCGGCGGCGGCGCGGACCGGACGCTGGGCACGGCGGTGAGCGGCTGCAGCGGCGCCGCCGCCTCGGGCCGCACGGCGGGGGGGGCCCGAGGCCGACCGGCGGAGGGGCCGCGCCCGAGGTCGCACGCGGGAGGGCCCGAGGTCGCCCGAGGCCGCGCGCGGGAGGGCCCGAGGTCGAACGGCGGGAAGGGAGGAGGAGGAGGAGGAGGAGGAGGAGGAGGAGGAGGAGGAGGAGGAGGAGGAGGAGGAGGAGGAGGAGGAGGAGGACTGTCCAAGGACCAGCGCTCGAGGCTCGACGATCGCTGCAGAGGATTGCGGGCGACTCCCAGCTCTCCTCCGGCCCCCCTGGGCCTCTGGAGGCATGTCCGCGGAGGCCTCCACCGGGGACACTCGGGAACCTCTGAAAACCTGCGGGCGTCTGGGACGTGCTGCCCGATGGGAACGCTTCGGGGTGTTGTTTTACGACAGTTCCTGCTCCAACGTCGAAAAGCTGACGTGCTCTCGCCCCCTTCTCGCTATCACCGCCTCGTCTGCTGCGGATCCTTCGGCACGACTGTGCGCATCGCGAGCTCAGCGAGAGCGCCCGACGCCGCAGAGAAGGCAACTTGAGAGCGCCCCCTATCCGCGAACGGGCAACGGCGACGGAAGCGGTGGAACAAGGAGTGACGGAACAATCCGCAACGGAGATCCCCTTACGGTCGAAGACTTTTGCTTGTCGCGTCGCGCAGGCTACCCCTGCGACAAGTTGTGCCTTGCAAGCTGACGGCGCGACGAAAAGCCTGGAAGAACTGGGGACAATGATGCTCCAAGACTGGGATGCGATTGACGTGCCGTTCCGAAGCGTGATGGGCCAGAACCAATGGCGCGGCAAACTGAGCAAATATTCCTGGCAGTGCCCCGAGGAGACCTGGAGCTTCCAAGCGACCTAGGCCACAGGCCGCAGCTTCGCGCCACCTCCTCCTCGTCCTCCATATCCTCCTCCCTTGAGGTAGCGCTCTGCCCTTTGGAACAGCAAGTATCGACTGGAGGCAGAGCGATGAGAGACAGGGCAACGCTGGCACTAACAATTGATCGGCCTTGCTGGCGATGGCTCGTAACTAAAGAGAAGAGCGAGGCCGGCACGACTTGCAAATATCGGAGAGGGACGCTACATGCGCGTGCTTAACATCTAAGAGGCGACGCGCTTAAATCGCATGAACAAGCGTTTTTTCGAGGGAACTGGACAACTCTGGTGAGCTGCGCAACCTTTAGAAAGCAAGCCATGACCAATTGGAAAAGACGCGTTCCTGCCCAGCTAGATCACCGCCGCGACCCATGTTTTCCCAAAGCAAATCTCAACAAACCTGGTGGCCAGATCGACCCCTGTTTTCCAATTTTGAAACAAGCACGCATCGCATCGTCCGTCTGCACGCCAGGGTGGAAAGGCATTCATTGTGTCTGGTGGCCCGACTGCGCCCCTGAATCCGCAACGGCAACGACGTATCGTTGCGGCCCGCACAGAATGCAGTTGTTGAATAGATTTGTTATTTGCCATCTTTCGTCGTTCCGCGCAACGCGCATGCGAGTGGCACACGGGCGAAGGCGACACCAGGACAGAGGGGTCAACTCTGCCTCCCGCCTCCGTCAGAAATACAAAGAAAAGCTCGTGAGAAGCCGGGAACGCTGAGCGCTGAAACGAAGTTCTCATCTGGATAGCTCGTTCACCCAATTGCCCCGCCTCGGCGGCATCTTTGAACTCGAGGAAAGCGCCGTGCGCCTTGCTGGCGTCCGCGCGGTCGACGCCGAACGCCAAATTTCTAGGCGCCTCCAGCTGGATGACGCCGGCAAAGCAAAGTCATTGTACGCTTAGGTTGGGCGTGTCCCCCTACGAGGGGATTTTGGGCGAAAAATGAAAAATACGGAAACATGCTCCCAAAATGCTCAAAAATAGTCCCAAAAAAAACGTCCCAGACTATTTGATTACTATTTTTGCATATTCCACCAGTAGAAGGACACGCCCAACTTAATTGCACGCGCCCATCACCATCGATGTCGGCGCAGAGACAATCATGCGCCCAGTGGACGCGTTGACAGCAGCGCTGTCTTCTGAATGAAGATGCTGCGCCGCGGGCATCCGTGCCCCCAAACGCCTTGGCGTGCGCCTCGGCGCCAGAGCCTTGGCCTCCACGGCGCCCACATTGCAGCCCATGGCGATGGCTTCGTCCACAGCCTTGAGGGCCTCCTTCGTGTAGCCCCTGGGAGCGACTGGAAGTACAGGTCCGACTCCCAATCGATCTCCTCCAGGAAAGTGTACGTGGCCTCGGACAGCTCCTTCGCAGCGCCGACCGCGTCCCCCGACCGCGTCCCCCGTGGCCACAATGGAGCCAAAGGCCTAGCCGGTCTGGCTGGCTTGGGCGACGTCCTTGACGTCGAACAAGCCAGCGCACGCCGCGCACGCCGCGGAACCCTTGGCCATGGACTTCAGATGCGCCGGCACCGCTGGATCAGTAATGTCGGCGACAGCGCTGTACACGTTTATTACGGTTTCCTCGGGCACCGAGACGATCGCGCGGCCGAGGGCGGCGTTGAACTCGCCCCAGGCCTCGCGCGAGGCCACGCCGTTCTTGCTGGCGCCGATGCTGCGGATGGCCTTGTGGTGGGCCTCCGCCGCCTTCTTAACCAGAGCCGCGTCGGCCTTCACGCCCATCGCGGTTGTCATCTTCTCGACGGCTTTTGACGCCCAGTTCGCCTGGAACGACCCATGAGGCTCAAAGTACACAGGTTTTCTATCAGTCCACGGACATGGCGAAGTCGTGAGAGGCGTCGCCGAACTTCTTCGCTGCGTCGCCGATGGCGGATGAACAACAAAATGCATGCTCGTAGACTTTCGGCCCGGAATTCTTGGATCGACGCGGGGCCCCCCTCCCCGGGCGCGCGGAGCGCGCCGGGGGCGGCGCCAAGGAGGCCAAGCGCCGATCCAAGCAATGCGCGCTGAGCTCCGAAACTCCATGTTCATGCTGCGTTGGTTTCTCGAGATGGGGTCTGCCAGCGCCGCGGCCGACGCCCGCCGCCGCAGCCGCAGCGGCGGCGGCCAGGCGCGCGCTGGGCTGGGCACGAAGGCCTCCCGGCGCGGGAGCTGGGCGCCCGCGAGGGCGGCGGCAGCGGCCGCGAGCGTCCTGCCAGAGCGACCCACGGCGAGGTCGGATGCTCTCTTGGCACGGGCTGCAGCTGTTGAGCCACAACCATTTCAGCCAGAACGGCTCACGTTGGGCATGCCCGCCTCGCTGTGTCGGCCCAGTTCGTCGTCGTCGGCCTCGCCGCCGCGCCCCTGGACCTCGTGGATCGGGGGCATGGGGCGGTGTGCTGGGAGACCCCAGGCAGCGCGCAGCCTCGCCCCCCTGACCCAAGGTTTCTGAGGTCATGTTCGCAACGTGGGCGGCCCTGGCGGTATACTCTCAGCAAGGCAAGAGAATCTGCGGTTTTGAACGTGCAGCCCGGTCCAATCGAAGGTGCACCCTAGAACAAGATCGCCTCTACGTACCACTCTCGTCGCGAGATTGACTGACCCAGCGACTGCTGCAGCATATGCCTACCGTGTTCGTGCGTGTCACAAGCAAGCCTTTCATTTTTACTTGCCCTTGTCTCACGCCTAACTTGCCAGTGGTGCCAAGGTGGTGACAACAACCTTTCTGATCAGAGAAGTCGCACCGAGGGTGGCCTGCGTCCGATGAGGAGGTCTCGAATGGGGTGCTGTCACGTTTGTTTCAGCTGCAGCTTCAGTCACGGTTCTAGAGATGACTGCGAAACTGCAACTTGAACTCTAGATTTAGGTCTCAGCGTGCGTGAGATGCATGTTCGCTTTAACGCGGGCCATTGCTTAGAGTCGCAGCTTCAGCTTTGGCTTAACTCTTAGGACTGCGAAGTTCGATCACAGCTCATGCAAATATGTATCTAAGCGAAACGCGGGAGCACGTCAAACGAACTTTGACCAGCGCGCCAGGCTAAACCACAACAGGCCAGAGGATTGACAGAACTCTGGAGTGGAGGAGAGTCGATCATATTTGGTGTGCACAGCGAGGCGCGATGTTCTGGCGTCTTGCTGCGTCGTGGTCTCGTAGGACCAGGAAGGGTGGGGCGTCGTGACGTCGAGCACGAAATACGAAGCCAGGACGAATATAACATCGGGTGATAATGAATCGGGATTCTTCGAGATCCGGCGTCTCTGGAGGATGTATCGGGCACCGCGGCCTTCTCAAAGCGTTCCAGAACGCTTCGAAAGCGTTCTGGAACGCTCTGCAATGGATTTATTCTCGTCCTAGCCCCGTCCGAAATTGCTCAAAGGACTCCTGAAGCGGATGCTGGTGCGGACACCGAGACAGCTGACTTTACAACCGAGGCTAATGCGCATCATCATAACGGGAGCGAGGACGCGCCTCTGGCCCAACGGCATGTGCGCGGTCCGAGGAGGGGGGGCCAGGGACGCATTGAAACAAGAAGAGGCGCCGCGAAATCTGGAGAAATAGCATGGCCCCCGCCATGATATACCCCCCCCCCTGATCATCACCCCCCTCCTGGCCGCCCCCAAAAAAACTCTGCCACGACGGGAGCACGCCGCCGGGGCCCCGGGGACGCCCCCCGCGAGAGGCGGCGCTCTCCGAAGGCGAGCCTGGCGGGCGTCTGGGGCCCGCGCCCCCGCTCGCCCAAAGGCGCCGCTGCGGTAGCTGGGCACCGCGGCGCGCCCGAAGGCGCCGCCGCCGCCACCTGGCGGGCCGCCTCTCGCGAAGGCGGGCTCTCCAGCCTTGTTGATAGGGGGGTTACAAGTGGATGCCAAGGTGGGTTATATCTGGCCCAGCCTGGCTTAAGTGGGTTACAAGTGCCTCAAGTAGCTCAGGGTGGTTAACGATCTGGGCTAGGTGGGCTCCGCCCACTCAGCCGAGTGATCGAACCCCCCTAAGCTACTCGGGAAATGTGTAACCCACTTATGAGCCAGGTTGGGCCAGATATAACCCACCTTGGCATCCACTTGTTAAGCCCCCATATCCACTTAGAACCCCCCACGGTCATCCCAGTAGGTGTGGTGGCGACTTCGGGGATTCCTCCTCCCCAGGCCCCCCAACGAGGCGCGAGAGGAAATATCACGACCGGACGTTTTGCGCCATGCTCGGCCTCTGGGGGCCCTCATTAGGCCTCGGGACCGTCAAAGAATGACTCAGGATGAAAACGAGTCCCGGGGAAGGGGCCGAGACCTCTGATAGAAAACATGAGGTCGCGGATCTGGGTCCTTATCCGAAACATTCTGAAGGCCTCGCGTGGCAACTTGAGACCCAGTGCGTGTCGGATCCACGCCAGAGTTGCGTCGGGTTCCTGCTGGATGACATCGGATGAACGTCGGACCTACGTCGGAGCATCGCCGCGCGAACATCGGCCCGTCTCTTACGGAGCGGACGTGTGGACCAGATGACGCAGCTATTGCAAGCCGCGCGAAGCCTCGCAGATTCTCCTCTCATTCCTCCCTCTTTGACTACCTCCCAGACCACCCCAACCCAACCCGAAGACCCGAATTTCGGGTTGGGGGGGGTAAGGGTTCCACATGTGTTTTTGTCGACGTTTCCCGACCCCCCCCCACTGGAGATCGAGGGTAAATCTGAGCCTTCGGGTTGGGTTGGGGTGGTTTGGTGGGTGGTGACTCTTCCCTCCTCCGCCCAGATCCGCAGCCTCCAGGGCTTGCAATCGACTGCCCGGCGCAGAGGCCAGGCTCCTGCCCGGAGAAGAGGCCGCTTCCAGCGCGGCCCCCGCCCGCGTGCCGGGCGGCGTGCTGCTTGCTGTGTCCTGCTGTTGGACCTCGATCTCCTCACTGCTGCAGTTGGTGAGGGCGCTCTGCCGCCGCGTGCATCGTTCAGTACTGACCGATCGGCCGCGTCTCCATCGCCAGATCCTCCGGCATGTCGGCCGATTCGGGGCTATACTGGCGGGGCGCTCAACCCGGAGCGCCCGCGGCGGGGTCTCGCCGCCGCCTCGACAAGCGCGAGAGCCTGCCACGTGGCGCGGGGCGATCGCCCCACCGAGGCTTCGGCGAGCGAGGCTTCGGCACGGCCCTCCAGGTCTCGGGGACATACAGTCGAGGCGTTGACCTAAGGAACCCTAAATAAGGAACGAGGCGCCTATTTTCCATAAGTTGAACTTAGAGTTCGTATCGAAAACATAAGGGGAACCTGAGGCAAGCTGTGAAACACTTAAGGAACACGGAGCCCCTCCCCAACGAAAAGGGTTCCTTCTTCAGGGCCCCGACAATACGTGGCACCCTGCAGCTGCGGAGAAGAGGGAGGGGGCGGCGGGGACGTCGGCAGCCTGCGAGGCTCGGCAGAAGCCCGCCGCAGGCGCCGAAGTTGTACGAGGCGTACTACGAGCCCGCCGCAGGCGCCGCTTTGTTGTGAATCGGCGGTGGACAAACCTCCCTTGAATAAACCACCCTTTAATGAAAACGGCATAAGACCGAAACCGACGGACCCGGACCCGCAAGAGTGACGGCCGCGACGCCCTCCCGCGAAGCGAAAACTGCCAATTCGCTACTCGACGTGTCAGAGAAGGAGGTCGATCGACCTCCGAGTGAAAGCAATGTGGGTAGGTCGCGGGTGGGTCGTGGGTGAGTCGCCGGGTGGGTTGCCGGGTGGGTCGCGGGTTGGGTCGCGGGGGCGGGTCGCGGGGCGGGCCGCGGGCGGGCCGCAGGCGAAGACGACGACAACAATAGCAATCACAACAACAACAACAACAACAACAACAACAACAACAACAACAGCAACAACCACAACCACAACAACAAACAAACAACGACAAAGACAACAACAACGGCAACAGCAACAATCATTTTGAGACTGTTCGCTCTTATCTGCCCGCGTGCCATTCAATACGTATATCCCAAGCCCTCGATACCCGCCCGCCCCGTCTTCGATCGTCCCCCTTGGGGGTATATGTTGTGTTTCTGCAGCGTGTACTTTGTGCAGCCCCTGAGGCAGGGAAAGAGAGGATGGATGGAAGGAAGGGACAAGTGGGAAGGATGGGGATGGAGCGCGAGAGAAATGAGCAGAAGGGGGCTAGGATCAGAACGGACAGGCAAATCGGGCGGATAGACCCTACCCGGCGGGTCGGGAAGGCGGGCCCAGGCGGCCAGGTCGAGTAGGCGGGTTGCTGAAGCGTTGGTCCTGCATGAATCGCAAGGAATCTCTAGCGATAGCTCGATTTCAAAATCAATCGTGAGGAATTCCCCAGCGAGAGCGTGATTCCTGAGTGTCGAAGGCGCGGCGTCTAAATAAATCGCGAGGAAGTCCAACGCGAGAGCTCGATTCCTGCATGAGTTGCGAGGAAGTCCGGAGCGAGAGCGCGAAGTGAAAATACACCGTGAGGAAGTCTCAAGCGGGAGCCGGTGTTGTTGTAATTCGGGGGATTGGGGCGCGGCTTGACGCTCAAGACTTTCCCTGATAAAAACTAGGCGCGCCGGGGGGGGGCACTTCACTTGAAAAATCAATGTGCACCGGGCGGGGGGGATCAGTAATCATTATTTTCAGAAGTGCGATTTCGAACCACAACACCAACAAAAAACGGCATCAACCATCATTTTCAAACTGTTCGCTCTTATCTGGTATCGTACCCATTAGAAATCTGTTTTTCTCACATGCAGCGCGTATTTCGTGCAGCCCCTAAGGCAGGGGAAGAGAGGAAGGATGAAAGGAAGGGACAGAGGGGGCGGGTCGGGAAGGCGGGCTCAGGCGGCCAGGTCGAGCAGGCGGGTTGCTGAAGCGTGCGTCCACATTGTGAGAAATCCCCCACGAGAGTGTGATTTGTGAACCATCTGCGAGAAAGTACAAGGCAGGAGCCATTGTTGTTGTAGTTCGGGGCCCAACAGCGCAATTTGTTTGGTGGCGCCAGACTTTCTCTGATACCAGATGGGGTGCGAGCCTCGGGAGGAACACATAATTGAAAAGTCGAATGGACATCAGAGGGGGAGAACCAACAACAATTTTTCTTAAAACATGAGAACCCAATCCGTACCGCGGAGCCTCACAGGACAATCAATGACCGCTCGGACCCCTCACTCGCATAACCGAGCACTGCTGCCAGACTCGTGCGGTCATTATCTTCCCCCATCCCAGCATTGTCAAAGTGTTGGCCCACAACGCGCCAAGTTTGAGTTTCAGGGGATGGAGGGAGTATTACTCACGGTCGGGAGACGTTGCTCAAGGGGTCGCGGCGGCGGCCCCCCGCGACACGCTATGCCCTGCAAGAGGACAGCGTGTCGCTCCGCTCCGCGGAGCGGGAAGCTGCAAAGCTCGAGACGCTCGGGGACCAGGATGTGGATTGCGTGTCGCGCCGAACGGGGTGGACCGGAACGAGAGGCGCCACATGCGAAGCCAGAACGCCTCACCACAATTGCTGGACGAGGCTCGAAGGGCTGGTCGCAACGGCGTCCGAGTCGGTGCTCTGGCCGGCCTGGGCTTCCTGCGCGTCTCCCGGCGTGGCGACGCCACGATCGGTTCGGGCCCCTGGGCCGTCCATGCACGACCAGGGACGAACAACGCATCCAACTGTTGCCCGGAGCGGCCGCGCCACGTGTATCCACCTTTCTGGTGAGGCCCCAGGGCTGGACCTCAGGATTTCCCCAGGAGTCCTCACGCGCTGACAACGGATTGCTCAGGAACCCTTGAGAGCCCATCAGACATCCTCAAGAAGAGTTCTCAGGAGTCCCCCAAACTTCGCCATGTTTTTTTTCAAGAGTCCTCAGAAGATCTTCCTTCGGAATCTCAGCACCTCAGGAACCATGCCAACAAAGGCTGGGACCTCATGGGCGAGACCCATTTAGCGGGATCCTGTGAGCAGGACCCCGTTGGCAACCTGGGCTGGACCCCCACGTCCAGATTCAGTTCCTCACGAGAATGGCAAGAAGCCCGTATATACACCAAGCAGCGCTTAGTAGAACACCGCCTTCCACCATCGAAAACAGTTTCGAAAGGGCCTTCGCCAAAGGACTTCGCTCCCACCCTCCCCGTTGTCGTCCTCCTTCCCCTCCCCCTCCACGCCGCCGCCGCCGCAGTCCTCGCCGTCGTCCCCGCCCTCGCCGTCCGCCGCGCCCTCGTGCTCGCCCCGGCTGCCCTCGCCCTCGCCATCCTCGCCGTCCTCTCCTCGTCCTCGCCCGTGCTCCCCCGCCCTCCTTCTCGCCGCCGCCGCCCTCGCCGCCGGACCTCCCCCGCGCCCCCTCGCGGGCCTGCCCCCGGCGGGCCTGCTCCCGGCGCCGGGGCGCGAGGCTGCGGGCGCAGGCCGGGGGCGAGGCGGGGGGGCGCACGGCCGACGAGCGACGAGCACGGCCACCTCCGAGCGATGAGCCGCCCGGGCGCGCACCGCGCAGCGCGCAGCGTAAGTACGGATGCGGAACTCGGCACGCAGGCGGAGCACGAAGGCGTGACGCAAGGCGTGCGCCAAGACGTGAGCCAACACGGTCGGACTCGATGGGACAGGACACGCGGGAGGGCGCAAGACCCTTCCAAGGGCCACGTTGCCACAGGAATGTAGGAGGCATAGGTCGCGAGACACAGTACACGAGGGCACCCTTGATCTGGCAGGGTCGACCTACTAATCCGGGCCGCCTGTACGGTGAGCCAGCACGCACCGTGCTGACACCGACGTTTTGAGCACGGTGCGTGTTGCGTTTCAAGACGGGCGTATCGAGGCAGCGAAGCAATCGAGCGACGAGCGTCGTTGAGTGCAGCGACACTACTGAGGACGAAGCCAAGACGAAGACAACTTCGGGTGAGGATGCATCGCGAATCGCTGAGATCCGGCGGCCGTGGAGGATCGGGCGCCAAGGCCTTCGCAGAGCGTTCCAGAACGCTCTGACAGCATTCTGGAACGCTCTGGAAGGGACTTCTCCTGGTCCTAGCCCTGCCCGATGAGCGTCGGTGATTCAACGGTGTTGGTTTTCATCCTCGTCGCTTTCGGCACCGAGGTGCTGTTTTCTGGCCCAAGGACCGCCGGGAATCGATCCAAGGCGAACCCGCTGGCCTGGATCTATCCGGAATCCGAGGTTCGATCTCATGGATACGCGACTCCATGGGTATGGCCGAAAAGTGGCATGGAGGAGGAGGAGGAGAAGGAGGAGGAGGAGGAGGAGGAGAAGGAGGAGGAGGAGGAGGAGGAGGAGGAGGAAGAGGAGGAGGAGGAGGAGGAGGAGGAGGAGGGAGGAGGAGAAGCAAGAGGAGGAGGAGGAGCAAGAGGAGGAGAGAGGAGGAGGACGGGTCGCCGAAGCCCTTCGGGCCAGGGACGCGAGCCCGCTCGCCGAAGACAAGATGCGCGCCGTGCAGGCGCCCAGAGCGAGGCGCTGCCCGAGGAGGAGAGCCCAAGCACGAAGAGCTGGCACTGCACCGATTGTTTTGGATTTTCTTGCAGAAGCCGAAGAGGAGGAGGAGAAGGAGGAGGAGGAGGAGGGGGAGGAGGAGAAGGAGGAGGAGGAGGAGGAGGAGGAGGAGAGGAGGAGGAGGAGGAGGACCTGAAGATGTCGACGTGCTGCAGCGGATTTTCGCGTGGATTCCTGTCAGTGCGAAGCCCCGACACAGCGAGCGAAAAACGAAGCGCCTTCCACGTGGACTTGCTTTAGTACTTAATCTTCATTCCTGGCCAAAAAGAATCCGCACGAGATTCACATTGAAATCCGGAACGACATTCTCCAAGATCATCCGGGCCCACCCCATGGACTTCCGAGCGAAATCCGCTCTGCGACGTGGGCGCCATAAGAACTGGCACATCGAGGAGTCGTCGCGCACAGTCGGGGCTGATTGGAGAGGACACGCGAGAGGACACGAGACCCTTCCGAGGGCCAGATGGCCACAGAAGACGTGGGTCGCTAGACACACGACACAAGGGTACCCTTGATTTGGCAGGGTCGACCTACGAATTCGCCTCGACTGTACCCTTAGGTCGGGCGTGTCCTCCTACAGGTGGATTTTGGACGAAGCATATAATACAGCCAAGAAATACACCCGAATGATCAAAACTAGGAAAACATCGTCCCCCGAATATGTTTCACAATACCTCGCCCTATAATGAAAAAATCGTCCCCGGAATTTGTTTACTACTATTTTTGAAAATTCCTCCTGTAGAGGGACACGCCCGACTTACTGCAAATTCGCCTCGACTGCACCCCCTGCCGCGCGCCAGCTGGACGCTCCGTGGGGGAGGGGGGGGGGCATCTGCGCGCTTGGCCGCCCTGCACCCACGAGGCCTCGGCCGAGGAGACCAGGAGCTTTCTCTCTCTCTCTCTCTGGCTCTCCTCCTCCTCCTCCTCCTCCTCCTCCTCCTCCTCCTCCATGCCACTGTTCGGCCATATCCATGGAGTCGCGGAGGAGGAGTAGGGGGAGGAGGAGTAGGGGGAGGAGGAGGAGGAGGAGGAGGAGGAGAGGAGGAGGAGGAGGAGGAGGAGGAGGAGGAGGAGGAGGAGAAGGAGGAGGAGGAGAAGGGGGAGGAGGAGGATGAAGACACGAGGAGAAGAGGAGATGAGGGGAAGAGGAGAAGAAGAGGAGGAGGAGGATGGGGGAGGAGGAGGATGAAGACACGAGGAGAAGAGGAGATGAGGGGAAGAGGAGAAGAAGAGGAGGAGGAGGAGGAGGAGGAGGAGGAGTAGGATGGGGGAGGAGGAGGATGAAGACACGAGGAGAAGAGGAGATGAGAGGAAGAGGAGAAGAAGAGGAGGAGGAGGAGGAGTAGGAAGAGGAGTCCTCCCCAGGGAGCCCCTTGCCGCGGTTGCGTCTGCAGGGCCGCTCCGGGCCCCAGACCCTGCCCCCCCCCCCCCCCCGGGAGGCCGCGGCTGCGCTCAAGAAACGTCAGCCCGCGCTCTGCGCGCGGGCTGGCCGCGCCTTCCTGCCTGGAGGCCGGGCGCACGGCGGGGCAGAGCCGCGGCGTGGAATGGCTGCTGAGGATCGCCGCGGGGCGTGGTGGTAAGTGGGCGATTCAAAAAACCCTGAGCCCAAAAACGTTTTCATCTCTTGAGGCGATGCTTTACTTCCACCGCCTTCCGCCGCCCTTCCACCGCCCGTCCGCCGGCGGGAGGGCGGCCTCGGCACACTTCCGCGGGCCTTCCGCCGGCCTTCCGCTGCGGAAGAAGAGGACAGCTCCTTCGGTCCTAGACCGCAAGGCCCTTTCTGGCACGCCACAAGTGGATCGGAGGGTTACATGCGGATGCCAAGGTGGACTATACCTGGCCCACCCTGGCTTAGAAGTAGGCTACAGATGCCCCAAATAGCTTCGGGGGGTGGGCCCACCCACTTAGCGGAGTCATCTAACCCCCCTATAAGCCGCTCGGGGGATTGGTGACACAATCGCAAGCCAGGTTGGGTCAGGCATAAACCCACCTCGGCATCCACTTGTCTCCCCCCTTCTCCACTTAGCAACCCCCACGGTTATCCCAATGGCACTTCTGGGGGCGCGCAGATTCTGCTTCCCCTTGAGGCGTTGGAGTCAAGGTAGCCGCAAAGGTTCTGGTGAACACCCCCCAACAATGGGAGAACCATGAATTTCTGTAAGGGCTCATTGACGGATTGGGACGCCGAAAAGTACTGGGAAAATGTATCTTCCCCCGCGGCGGCCACCGCTGATGATCAAAGGAGGGGTGAGGATCCCTGGTGGTGGTGATGATGAGGAGAAGGACGAGGAGGGGAAGGACGAGTTTGATTGCCAGCCGAGAGCTTCTGGGGGGCGAAACCCCGAAGCATCAAAGACCCTCTGGAAGTCGATGGGTCGATGTACCATGCCGCATCGCCGATGCAACGCCGATGCGTCGGTGATGCATTCGCGACGTTGGCGATGCATCGGCGCCGTCGGCGTGGAGAAGAACATCACGGCTCCACATCGCGCCGCATCGCCGATGCATCAGCGATGCGGCGCGATCCACCGACCCCTTCCATCTTCTTTGACCCCATGTGGGCAGCCTGGATCTCACCACCCTTCTGCGGGATATCCGCCGAGTGGGAGAAGTCGATGTTCCGATCTCTGGCCCTGCGAGGCCCGTTCTGGAACACTCCTCCACGCGCCCGCTCCTGAACCCTGAGTCCAACACATGTTGACGTAATTATCGCTTTTGCGAAACTCCACCGCCTTCTGCCGGCCTTCTGCGCACTTTCGCCAGCACGCCTGTCACAATTGTACTTACGCTGGCTCTCGTCCATTCACCGCCGACAGGGGCTCGACAGTCCTCCACCCCGCCGGTGAGCGTACGGTTCCTTGTATATCGGGGGGGGCCAACGCCGATCCCTCGGCGAAGTACTGCCCAGGAGCCCTTTTCAGGAACTCGCCACAGGATCTCGACCCTCTATCGCTTGGTGGGCAGCGCCGAGCGGCGTGCCTGAGCCAGTGCCGGCCCGACCACAACAGAAGGCGAAGTGGCACGACCGCTGCGAGAAGGGGACGGAGCAGGAGGATGAGCATAACGA
Organism: Prorocentrum cordatum; assembly: GCA_963575745.1. Lineage (NCBI taxonomy): Eukaryota > Dinophyceae > Prorocentrales > Prorocentraceae > Prorocentrum > Prorocentrum cordatum. The sequence continues at coordinate 58,008 of CAUYUJ010013725.1, read as the reverse complement.
AGAGGAGCGACGGGACGTAAACAAGAGATGTCCGAGGGCGTCGCAAGTGCGGATTCTGTCGACGGAGAAGAGTGTGGAACTGAAGCGGAGGAGAAGGATAGCGAAGAGAGGGGGATGCTGGAGGATGAGTAGGAACAGGTGATGATTGGAGGGGAGGCAGGCGATCAATGCACCTCCTCCCCATCGATCACCCATCCTCCTCCTACTCCTCATTCTCTCTCCTCTTTCCGACTCCTTTCACTGATGCTCTGGGAGGGGCCTGTGCTCAGGGGAGGCTGCAGCACCGCCCAACGATGCGCTGTCAATGAAACCCTGCAGGGTGGACCCTCTCCACTTTCCCGTGCACTCCAACTTTGGCTCGAGCTTCCGCCGCGGGTCCGCCGTGACGCCCCTTCGGGCCAGCTCACCCGAGTCGGATTTTCCGATCGCACGGGTGCTTCCTCACTCCCCCCGTCGTTTCCTGTCCCCAGCCCGTCTGTAGGAGGAGGAGGGAGGAGGAGGAGGAGGA